>KK106984.1:4190554-4460112 GCA_000611775.1 Umbilicaria muhlenbergii
CAACTGCAGTCTTCGCAGTCTGCTTCTCCTCTTTATCCTGCAGCCGTTTTGACTTCCTAGCCTGTGTCTCTAGCTGCTTTCTGGATTTGTAAGAGCGTTATTATAGGTCTCAATGGCCTTCAGAATACGCACTTCTTTCTCCATTGAATGCATGCAATTATGGTGGAGAAGTGGGTAATTTCAATAGTTGGGGGGGGGGGGGGTGCGGCGTTGCCTATAGTGCGGCGTTGCCCCGTGGACTACGTTACATGATGGATGAGGAGGGCATGCTCGACCGTGCTGGCAGGTCTCAGCGTGAGCGAGCAGACCACATTAATCTTACAGCTTACACATTCTAGTCCACTGGACAGTTGACATCTGACGAATCGCACGGTCACACAGCATGAGGTGAGCAAAGTCAGTGTAAGCCAGATGCATTCAAGCCACAGTGATAGGAGTGACCGTGGTGATTGCCAATGCTTGCCTCCCGGCAAGAGTCTCGCCGGAGATGTGCACGCCACATCGGTACATCGTACATGGTCCACCGTACTCGGATCATCGCCACCGTGAAGGCTTGGGCGATTTGGGTGCCCGTACATGTTGGTGTCGTCAAAGCACGCATGTTCACCCTCGTGGCTGCAGCACTAGAGACGAAGAGAGCAAGGTACGGGAGCCGCGGCAAGGAGGCCTGGCTTCCCCGTACCTCACCTTAGCCATAGCCGATCATCCGCGGCATCGGGGATCAGTATCGAATACATGCTACTCGTACTTGGTAAGGTCCTCGAGGTCCTCCATACTAAGGTGCCTAATGTGTGCCCTGGCCCGAAGGCTTGCGGGACGTTTCCCGCCGCCTTCGGCTCGTTTCCCCTACATCGGTACGGCCGTACCATATCAGACAAGAACCTGACGTCGTCGTCCCCTGGTGGAATCCTGCAGGTTGAGGAGAAGCTCGCCTCTCATGCATATTCATCTCCGCACGCTCCACTCCCTGATTGAAACGTGCACGCTCAATGATCCGTCACTGATCTGCAGATGCTCGCACTAAGCAATATCAATCCCGATTAACCATTTAACCTTGAAAAGCGCCACTCCCAAGATTCGCTCAGAGCAGGAAGCTTTGCCTTCCCCACCCCCGCCATCATCCATGGCAATAAAGAAATGCGTTTGGCCTCCTCAGCCGTTAATGTAGAGTAGTGCGACTAAGGAAATAAGGTACACCTTGAGCCCTCGGTGACGCTCCTCGGCGAGACTATCACCTGTCCAAAGGCCTCAGGCATTTTTAGAGGCCCAATGAGATTCCTTTTGCGTGCTCGTCGAGTGAGGCACTACTGTGCTGGCGGACCGCGCCCTTCTCTTACCAGCTTCCCAATGTCAGCTGTCTCCATCTACAATCGGCTTGGGTAATCTGTTTCCTCTTCATCCGATATCCCGAGCGCGCCATATATGGCTTCGTTTTCAAGACACTCTCATGGAAAAAGCATCAAGCATTGCAGAAAAGCGTCATTGTCCAAAGCTTTCCACTTCATACGTCATCCCGCGTTTGAACAACCATAATGGGCTCTGTCGTTGAAGCCGCAGATACTCCACCGAATTGCGGTAGAAGATTGATCCCTTCTACCATCGACCACATCGCCCGGGTGAACCCAAGCAAAGTATTTGGGTCACTGCCCATATCCAATACAAATCTTGAAGCTGGCTTCAAGGATTTGACCTTCGCGCAAATTGCCAATGCGATCAATGGAGTCGCCTGGTGGCTCGAGAGAGAGTTGAGCCGAAGTCAGAGTCACGAAACTCTGGCATATTTGGCACCCAACGACTTCCGATATCCCATCTTTGCGGTGGCAACCGTCAAAGTAGGATACAAGGTTAGTTTCCACCTGTCGTTCGCTTGGTAATGTGGTTGCTGACCCAAAACATCTAGACGCTGTTCAATTCACCTCGCAACAGTGTACAAGGACATGTCAATCTCTTCAAGTCCACTGATTGCACCACGTTGGTGACCTCGGAACCTACGCCACCGTATGTGGCCGCGTTGCTTGCTGCTCATCCCATGCGTGTACTTCGAATTCCTTCCAACGAGGAGTTGCTGGACGGACCGGTATTTCCCTATTATCCGTTCGAGAAGACTTTGGAGGAAGCCCGCGCAGAGCCTTTTGTGGTTCTTCATACCTCTGGATCTACAGGTACGCTTTTGCTGGTGATAGCTATTTGTGGTCGCCTTTCAACTGATTACTCCCCTAGGTCTACCGAAACCTCTCACTTGGACCCATGGATACTTCGCAGCGGTTGATGCCATGGCCTGGCTTCCCGCTCCTGCAGGCACGACCTCGGCCACGCAGACGTACTACAACAATCGCTTGTTCAATGCCATGCCTGCATTCCATGTAAGTTTCTAGCTTTCCTTCTTGGTGCGTTATCCTTCATCTCGAAGACTGTATACATCTCCATCCATCCAGGCCTCTTGTGGCTTCATTTCTACATTGCCCTGGACACCACAAATAGTACCAGGCAAGCCTTCGAGCTATCGCCGTTCACTGTTCAGATGAAGATCATTGCGCAGTGGTGAAGTGCTGCTTTGGCTGACATCCATGAAGGCAGGAGGCTGCTGTTTGATACTTTGTTTCTCTGTTTTTGCGGGGACGATCAGTGTATTACCGCCTTCAAACAAGCCTTTAGATGCCAGCACCGCCATTCTAGCACACAAGTACGCACGGGCCGAACTTACATTCATGCTCCCGGCAATCTACGAGGAAATAAGCAAGACACCTGGGCTACTGGATCAATTGAGCAATATGCGCTACGTAATGTACTCTGGCGGTTCAGTTTCCAAAGCTGTTGGAGATGCTGTGAGGACCAAGACCAAAATACAGAATTACGTAGGGGCGACAGAGATAGGTTGTTTGCCGCAACTCGAAGTTGACCAGGAAGATTGGAGGTATATCGCCATCAACCCCAAATATGGTGCTGAATTTCGCCATCACTCCGATGATCTATATGAGCTTTTTGTAGTCCGAGATAAGGAATTGGAGGCTCATCAACCGACATTCCAAATGTTTCCCGATCTACAGGAATACTCGATGAAAGACCTCTACGCGAAGCACCCAACGAAACATGGCCTCTGGCTGCACAGTGGAAGGGCCGATGATATCATCGTGTACGTTACCGGCGAGAAATTCAACCCAGTCTCTATGGAGCATCTCGTTCAGAGTAGCCCCGAAGTTCGCTCAGCATTAGTGGCCGGTACAGGCCACTTTCAATCCGCATTACTCATCGAGCCTGCGGATAACTCGCACAAGTCTGCAGAAGAAAGGGCGAGGATGATCGAAGCTATATGGCCAGTTGTTGAAACGGCGAACACCGAGTGTCCCGCCCACGCCAAAGTTTCCAAATCCCTGATTTTGTTCACGACCCCTGAAAAACCAATGTTGCGTGCCGGCAAAGGAACGGTGCAACGGAAAATGACAATTGGGGCTTATGCAAAGGAGCTCGAGGCGCTTTATGCAGACGCAGATACCATCGATGAGTTTGACGCGACTACGAAGATGGACGTCAGTAACCTCGACGCCACCCGCTTATCGATACAGCGTATTGTCGAACACGTCACTTCATTTCACGGCTTAGGAGTTGACGATGACTTTTTTGCACAAGGCATGGATTCCTTGCAAGTCCTAAATCTAGTCAAACATCTCAAAGCAAGTTTGATCATAGCAAAGGTAGACTCCAATAACCTAGCGCCAAGCACAGTTTACACCAATCCAACCGTATCGAATTTATCCGACGCGGTGTTCGCCTTGAAAGGTCAAGCGCGAGGCAAAAAGCTCACCGGTGAGAAGGCGAGGATAGAAAAGATGCAAGCAATGTTAACGAAGTACTCGGCCGTCCCAGTTGTTGCTGTGCTGACAGGTTCGACGGGCACACTGGGATCTTATCTCCTCGAAGCGTTAGCGGCTTCTCAAGAGGTCTCCAGAATCTACTGCCTCAATCGCTCCGCTGACTCAGAAGAAAGACAGGCGCGCCTCAACTCGTCCAGAGGACTCTCCACACAGTGGGACAAACAACGCGTCAAGTTTCTAAACTGCGATCTTTCAAAGGACTATTTGGGGTTAGATGTTGACGTGTATTCAGAGCTGATCAGCCACGCTACGCTTGTCGTGCACAACGCCTGGCTGGTAGATTTCAATCTTTCTCTTTCCTCATTCGAATCGGTCCATATCCAAGGCGTGCGCCGCTTGATCGACTTCTCCGCTCGGTCCGTCCACAAAGCCAAGATCTTCTTCGTGTCTAGCATCGCAGCTGTTATGAACTGGTCCGCCAACCACACCGGGAAGGTTGCCGAGGAGATCATTGACGATTTCACCGTGCCACAAGCTATAGGATACGGAGAGTCGAAGTATGTTGCAGAGAGATTGCTGGACACGGCAAGCAGAACATTCGAAACGCCTGTATCCATATGCCGTTTGGGGCAGGTTGCAGGCCCGGTCGGCACTGAGAAGGGAATGTGGAATACACGTGAATGGTTTCCCAGCATAATTGCTAGCTCAAAATACCTTGGGATGATTCCAGAGTCCCTGGGTGCCATGAACACTGTCGATTGGATTCCAATTGACATCGTATCGAAAATACTAGTTGAGCTGGCACTACTGCGTGACAGCTCTCCAGGTTTATCACGGGTGTACCACACCGTCAACCCCCGCACCTCTACCTGGTCTTCGCTCCTCCCTGCGGTACAACAGAATTTGGGCAACAGTCCGAAGATTGTACCGTTCGCGGCCTGGCTAAAGGCCTTGAAACAGAGCTCTTCGTCTACCCAAGACTTGTCGCTCAACCCAGCGATCAAATTACTGGAGTTCTTGGAGAACCTCCAACGCAACGAAGGTCAGTCTACGCCGACCCTTGAGACAGCGGTCACGGTAAAGTCGAGTAAGACTTTGGCGCAGCTCGGTCCGGTGCAACCAGAGTGGATGGAGTTGTGGATTAAGCAATGGAACTTCTAGATTGCTTAGGACCGTTATGCGAGCTGCTAGGTTCCCTACCGTAGTATATGATTGTGTTTTAGACCATTCTTACGGCATATTATACAGTAGCATACTTGCCACTTCTCCTCACACTAATCAGGACTGGGTCTAATTACTGCTGGCATTATCTGGTGCAGACGTAGGTTGTTCACCCACAAGTACCGCACTGCCTGCCTCGTAGGGGAATGCAGCCAAGTTTCCAGCTGCGTGAAAGTCTTCATCCCAACATTTGCATTGGACCTTGGGATGACCCGACCAATGCGAACTAGCGCCCTTGGCGGCGAATCAGGTTTAGCCTTTCCCGCGAAGCACGAGCACTGCCGCAGCGATAAACACCGACACTGAAGCTGTTCCTCTGAGCTATCTTGCAACCAAGCCTAGTCCCCTCCACAGTCAAAAGTTATCTCAGCTTGAACAGCCAGTATGGACAAATTCCAAGCCTTTGGCAAGAACATCACGTATGACTTCCCTCCCGGTAGTACTTGCATGGACAAGCATGCCCGCACCACATTCAGCCTACTGCTATCATGCTGACTGGTATCAATGAAGGGCTTCATTCAGCCCTTTCGCAGCGCGGACGCAACAGTATGTCAAGGAACAGCTTGGCCAAGCCGACGAGAAGGTCTGTTTCCAGATTCTACCTTGTTAAGCTGACTGTCTGCTGTCGTGCTGATAGCTCCGAATTCTTAGACTCAGCTGCCCCCCGAGTACGTAGACCTTGAGAAGCGTGTCGACGCCTTGAAGCAGGTCCACCAGAAGCTTCTACAGGTCACGTACGTCAGACCAACATGAGCTCGTCTTGTCTTCTTCAAGGGCACTCCACTGACAGTCAGGTAGCTCGCAATACTCCAACGAAGCCTATGACTACCCTCCCAACATCCGCGAATCCTTCAATGACCTCGGACGTACCATCAGCGAGAAAGTCCACCTTCTCTCCAGCGCTACATCGCCGTCGGAAGCCCAAGCAGCCTTCACCGCTCCACCCTCCGCCAAACCCCAACCGAAGACCTTCAACCATGCCATTGCCCGTGCCTCTCTGGCCGGCTCTCAACTCCTTACGCAACACAATCCCGACGCTGGCGAAGACCCGTTTGCGACCGCTCTCGAGAAATATGCGCTTGCGTCGGAGAAGGTCGGCGAGGCACGGTTGGCGCAGGATGCGCAGATCCAGAGTCGCTTCTTGTCCGGATGGAACACCACTCTAAATACGAACCTCATGTTTGCGACAAGGGCGAGACGTCAAGTGGAGAATGCGAGACTAAATCTTGACGCTACGAAGGCGAAAGCCAAAGGGAGTGTAGCAAGGGGGATGAATCCGGATGACGAGAGCATTGACGAGGAGGCGAGGGCTCAGGTAGAGCAGAAGGAAGATGAGTTTGTGGCGCAGACCGAGGAGGCTGTTGGTGTGATGAAGAATGTGAGCCACTTCGCCTCATGAAGGTCCCAATAGAAATATGGGCAGCGGGTGCTGATCAGCTATGCCTACAGGTCCTGGATACTCCAGAGCCTCTACGTAACCTTGCGGACTTGATTGCGGCACAGCTCGAATTCCATAAGAAGGCTTATGAGATCCTGAGCGAATTGGCTCCCGTTGTGGATGGCTTGCAGGTCGAGCAGGAGGTGCGTCGTCATGAGTCTTTCACATCTTGATACTACTCGAGGAGGATTGGAGCCAGCGAGGGTCATGTATGCCTTTGAGCATTGCTGATATGAAAACCTGTCACAGGCTAGCTACCGGAAGAACCGCGACGGTGCATGAACCTCTAGCCGAGAGACTATCTCCCGAGGGATCTCCTCCTGCATAAGATGTCTGGGAGAGAAACGTATCATTATCACTACCGTGTCAGGGTGTATTTGCATGCCTCTGAAGTTGTTCAATGGAGTTTGTGAGGCGATTGTACGTTCCGGCTGCAACTGTATCAGTACTCGTACTGAACTAGGAATCTTTCTTGTCGTCACGATTAACTGGTGAGGGGCATTAGCCTTCCGCTGGTGCAGAGCAATCGTAGATCACTTGGCAAACGTCTTGATTGAAAACCTGAATTCCGTACACTTTGAATCCCTCGAGTCCATGCCCGCATCTGGGGTTTTTCATCCTAGCAGACCACGTCTTTTTTGAAAACAATCGCCCCGCCTACAATGCATTCCCAAAGCGCGACTATCACTGAGGCGTAAATATATCCACCCGTCTTTGATACCCAACTACTACACACCATTCCCCCTTCCACTTGCCAACCATTCCCAATCATAAAGCATCCCTCATCCTCATCACCATCTCTAAATTTCTACTTTATCACCCACAATGCCCTCCTCCACCCGTAAAGGCGCCCTTGCCGGTACTACTACCGCCTCCCCCTCCGCCGCCCCTCGCCGGGCTCCCACCCCCATCTGGACGCGCAAACTGGATCTCCTGTACCTGGTTTTCTTCCTTGTTCACATCCCCACTATACTCTGTACATTTCCCCCTCTCCTCTCCTTTTCTCTCCCCATTCATCCTATTCTCTCCCCATCCCATTCTCTCCCCATTCCATCCTCCCCTCCCCTCTTTCCCGTCCCACCCCACCCCTCCCCACCCAAACCCCCAGTCGTCGACCTCTACACCATCTACCCCCCGCAACTACAGTTCCAATTCATGACCGACCTGCGCGCCCACTACATCTCCACCTACAAAGACCAATTCTCGATCCATCCGCCCGCGTGGTTTGGCGCGTACATGTGGATGGAAGCGGTCTACCATCTGCCAGTGAGTGTGTGGGCGGTGGTGGGGGGGGCGCTGGTGCGCGGTAAATATTCCCCCCCTTCTTCCGCTCCCTGTGCACCCCTTTCCATCTCCCTAAATACGAAAACATCGGGGCCAAAATTATTGTGGATGGGACGTGGTCATGAAGACGGGATTTCGTGAGGAATTTGCATGTATGCATGTATGCATTCGTTCACTTGTTAGTTTGTTGCTTACGCTGGGGTTTGGGGGGGTGCGGTTTGTTAGATGACCCACTCATCCCCCTCCACCTGCTCGTCTTCGCCGTCCAAACTGCTATCACGACTCTGACCTGTGTGGCGGATATGGTGTCGTGGACGGCGGTGTCGTGGGAGGAGAAGCGCGCGTTGGGGTGGCTGTATGGGCCGTATTTGGCGCTTTGTAAGTCTTTCTTTCTGCATTGGTTTGTGGTGTTAGATGGGGCTTGGGTTGGAGGTTGGAGTTGAAGCTTTTGCTAACGCCGGTGGGGTGGGGAAGCGGTTTTGATGGGCGTGGATTGTTTTGGGAGGGTGAGGGAGAGGCTTAGGGGGGTTTGAAAGGGAGGGGGAGCGCGTGGGCTGGGATGGGATGGGGTGGGTAAGGGCATGTGGTGGAGGGATGTGATGGGAGGAGTGGTGCTGCGCTTAAGGTCTGCTATGAAGAAGGGGTAAAAGCAGGGTTGTGAACTCAGCGAGTGGAGTTGACGGAAATGGTATAGAGCGCGGCGTAAGCTATCATGATAGTTATTCGTTTTCATACTCCATATCATCATCGAGGGCTAGGTATCATGAGTATCCCCTATCGTAAAAGCACCATAAACATCCCCGCTTCTCGCAGGAGCCAAACCAAACCATTCGCTCAACGCCCTGAACGTCCAGCTCAAACACCCTCCGCGCAACCATCAATTAATCACGCCAAACCACCCCTCAACCCCGCATCTTCCCCCCTCTCACTCGCCGTACTCAACTGCGCGCACAACCTCGACAGCGCCACCGTCTCCGTCGCAGCATAGTAATCCAAGGCATCCAGCAAGATCCTCAAGTGGCGATTAAAATTATCTTCGTATTTCTGCATCGTGTCTTCCATCTTGGCGAGGCGTGAAGGGTCGAAAGTCTTCAAGGCGTCCGGGACGGGGTGCTTGGAGGTGGATTGGGAGAGGAGGTAGGCTTCTGCGGCCTTGGAGCCAGCGAGGTCGGCGTCGGCGGAAAAGAGGGTGCGGGAGAGGGTGGCAGTGTAGGTGGCGAAGAGCTGGCAGACGGAGGTGAGTTTGGAGTGGATCTGGTGGTGCGATTAGTAGATGGTTTTGCTGTGGCTCTTAGAACTCTTAAAACTCTTAAGGTATTCAGAGTACTTAGGGCACTTAGAGCGCAAAGAGTATGGCCTCGGATTAGTACTCACTCGTAATAGTTTGGAGTTCGTAAGCATGCACTCTTTCAGACAAGTGTCTAAAAAGTCCACATGATCTTGCATCAGCTCGTCGACAGTCCTGTTAACCTGCTGCGGTCCCGCTCTTGCATCCTTGCCGTCTTCGTCGTTACCATTGACTCTGGCCATGAGGTTCTGCCAATTAGGTTCGATGACTTCGGCGGTGCAAAAATAAGTGAGCTGTTGAACGAAAACCAACATCCTCGCCCGCAGCGTCCACGCTCTTCGCTTCCACATCTCGATTTTTGGGTTCGAACTCCGATGCGTCCAGCTCAGGATCTTGTTGTGATCTTCCCAGCTGCTCACTATCAGGCCTTCGAGATGCCGCAAGGATAGAAGGTATCGGAAGAGTAGTTGATATCGTAGCACCGTTTTGCGGCTAATAACGAGCGACAGTGGGAATGGAACAGAGTAGTCAAGTTCTAGAGCGTCGAAACCAATGATGTTCTTATCTTCCTCGGTCGAAGTCTGCGTAGCTGGTGTCTGATATCTCTCCATACTGCCGTCGGGGGCGTCTTGATCAATCCCCGACACGCTCACGACGCGCATCAGCCATTTTGTTAATCCTATTTCGTTCATTTGCACTTTGACATCCTCTTTGAAGGGATCCTGTGCAGCCACGCTACCAGGCTGCCGCAATGCCAGATCCAATAGCGATTGCAGCTTCCCAACATTGACCCCTTTGGCAGGCTTCTTGAGCTCGGATGCGCTCAGGTCGAGAAAGTAGGAGAAAAAGTCCGACCGATCAAGGAAGAAATAGTGTTTCAGTGAGCGCAAGCGGTCGGGTAGAGCATGGGTTGTAAGGAGAAGATTGAGCAAGGAGGAGTTTGCATAAGCATAAGCACCATTGACGTTATCCAGAAACCGGGGATCGTCAAACGACTTGGGCACCTCTTTGACCTCTTTACTGATATCCACTCCTCCGCACTCACGAACGACATTGAGATACTTTCCTGCCAGCAGCACTTTGTCCTTGACAGCTTCCAGTTGGGGAGGAACGTCAGTGTCACGAATGGTATACCGTTTTTCCCAGTACTCGTCCGTATAATCTTCTTCTAACCTCTCCCTCTTAATGCTCTTTTGCTCCTTGATAAGGAACTCAGCATGTGGATCTTTAATTCCCCCATGGTGTAGCCATTCATTCAGCATAGTCATATACGGGCGACTCGCATCCCGTAGTAGATTCTGAAGAATTGTCCTTGCAGCAGGGTCGCCAGACATGAATGAAAGACGCTCGGTCAACAAGCGCAGGACATTTCCGCCTTTGCAGATCTTCTTCGACATTCCCCCTGGTGCGAGATCGCCGCCTTCTCGCAGCTGCTCGAGGATGTTGTCGACATCGTCAAAATCATCAACTGAATCATCGAGATCCTCCTCCAGCATAGAGTTCTTTCGTAGGATTTCTTGGGCTAGGGTGTAAAGTTGAAACAGCATGTGGCTTGTAGGTAGGGTATGCAAATGTAGTACATGAAGCGTGAACGAAGAATTCGTGAGCAGCTGATGTTCGAGTTGTGCAATAAGTACAAGATAGTCTTTCAATAACTTGCGGATGGAAGCGCATAATGCATGATTAACGGCGCCGAATTCTTCCCGGCTCTGTACCTCTACGAATGCTTCAATAGCACTGAAGTGTGTTGCCATCTTTAGCATCGTGGTAGTCAGATCTCGTAAGCTAGGATCCAGCCCTGGTGACAATTGAAATCCTGGTCCTGCCAGGCGGTCCTTTTCATTTGATGGATTGTAGGTGTCAACGAATCGAATGTATTGCCCTTCATAGCCCATGAATACAAATAGCAGGTCTTCCAGAATAACAGTCTCTTGAACATCAGATGTCAGATTCTTGAGCGGTTCAGGCTCCAATGCTTCAGGTATCAACGATGCTGACGGCGGTATTGAGATACGGGAAGCTAATGGCGCAGATGTATGTGGTATTAAAGAAACTTGCGGGCTCCATGGCGCTACAAACCAAATCATCAGCATCTATGCTCATCATATCTGGGGTTCACCAGGACCAGAAATAACTGACGTCTTGGTTCCTTTTCCTTCTTCGACGGCGATACACGCCTGCCAGTAACTCGACTATCAGTCCTTGTGGGATCATCTTCCTTGGAGGACCATTGGCGGTCTTCATTACTGTTCCCCTTCGGCCGTCTTTCAGGGCTTCTTATTCGAACCTGAAGCGTGTCTTTCGTAGTGATGTGTGTCCTCTCCGTGCGTCGTTCCCTAGTCCCTCCAATTGACCCGCTAGCTTTATGGACCCCCGGTGCAGCTCTTCTTGATCCTGATCCCGCGTTACTTGCTGAGTCCTGAGGAAATAACTCGCCCCGCGAGTCTGGTCGCTCTTTCGTATCAGCGCGAGCGGAGGGTGCGCGGGGTTTTGCGCCGGAGGTCGCTGCGGTCCGTCTTTCACTGTAGGCGGCGCTGCGAGCATTGCCAGCGCTGGACATGACAACAATTCATCCAGTCATTCGCGGTTGTCTTCGAGTGCTTTTCATGAGTCATAACATGTCATAAACATCTCCGGCGCGAATCCACACGCGTTGTGCCAGAAGTAGACTAGCGCCTCAAGCTGCTCAGCTCGTTGCGTAGACCTGGATACTGTACATCAAGACTACAGCTCAAGCTTCAGACATTTCACACTTTCGAGGACCTATCATTCATCAGCTACCCCCTAGTGAAGGTGTACTTTAGCTCTAGCAGGTGGTCAAGCTCTCTGTCGCCGTTTCTCTCACTCCCCGAATTACAACAAGCAGGTGCTTTCCAAGATGTTTATTGCCAGATCAGAATATGGTGAGCTTCTAGGACGTCCCTGTAATTTTGATACTTGTACTAAGTGCAGCTCATAGACCGTGGCATTAAGTGTGTTATTCCCGCAGACTTGAGAAGGTCCCAGGGCTAAAGACAGGACTCTAGCACCTTCTCCCCAGAAGGGCGTCTGTTCCAAGTCGAATACTCCCTCGAAGCGATCAAGCTTGGCTCAACAGCAATAGGTGTATGTTCTGCAGCCTCTACAGCAGCATCACAGACTCACATATACATTTTCAGGTCGCAACAGGCGAAGGCGTCATCCTGGGCGTCGAGAAGCGCGTAACATCCACCCTCCTCGAAACCTCCAGCGTCGAGAAAATCGTCGAAATAGACCGTCACATCGGTTGTGCAATGTCAGGGCTACAAGCAGATGCAAGGTCAATGATTGAACATGCACGAGTCGAGAGTCAAAACCATGCTTTCCATTACAACGAGCCGCTAAGAGTGGAGAGCTGTACACAGGCGATCTGCGATCTAGCATTGAGATTCGGGGAGGGAGCGGAGGGAGAGGAGAGTATCATGAGCAGACCATTCGGAGTGGCGCTGCTGATAGCTGGGATTGATGAGGACGGACCACAACTGTACAAATCATCGATACCTCGAAGGCGAAATTGCCATCTAGTTCGCCTTAGATCCTATGCTGACGATACACAGATATCACGCCGAGCCATCAGGGACATTCTATCGCTACGACGCCAAAGCCATCGGCTCCGGGTCGGAAGGCGCACAAGCCGAACTTCAGAACGAATTCCACAAATCCCTCACCCTCTTGGAAGCGGAGACCTTGGTGCTGAAGACGCTGAAGCAGGTCATGGAAGAGAAGCTGGATTCGAAGAACGTGCAGCTTGCGAGCGTCACAAGGGAGAAAGGGTTCAGAATCTACAGTGATCCGGAAATGGCGGAAGTGGTCAGTAGGTTACCTACAAATTGAGGAGTTGGGACTGTTATACCTACCTTAGATCTCGCGCGGGCATAGCCGGTGTTATACTTCTCGGAGTGTGATGGCGTTCTTTCAACCTGCCCAGTCGAATGTTCGTGAGCCATGTGATGTGTTAAACGTGGTGCTACTGGGAGTACCTTTCATGCCGCGATTCCCACCCACTTCCAACCCGTCGAAGCCCGTCACGATCACATCGATACTTTCGGCGCTCTTAATCCTCTCCAGTCTCTCCAATTCACGAACCTATCCATCTCCACATCAGCTTGCCCCCCAATCACCAACAGCACTACTCACCTCCTTCTCAAGAAACATCTTCTCCTCCAACAGCTCACCCATAGCCCTCTCTTCCTGCCTCATCGCCGTCTGCGCTCCACTCCTCCGCCTCTTCGCCAACTGCTTCACCAAACACTCCCCCGCCTTCTGCAGCTCCAAACTCACAAGCCGGCGCTCGGCGTCGTCGAGCTGCGACATTCCTTGATCGTATCGCACTCTGCACATTTCATAATCATCCTGAATATCTTGCAGCCGGAGTAATTTCGCATCTTTATCGCGGGTATGTGCGGGATCTGGCAGGGTAGAATCCGCACGTGTACGTGGCGCGTTCATGACAAGAGAAAATAAGCACTTTTCACGGCTTAGAGGGAGAAAAGGGGGAGCGGAGTTGCGGACTCTGTAATGATGACGATAGCCTTTTGAAAAAAACCCGATCGAGGGGCTGTGTGGAAGGGTGTCTGAGTATCGAGCCCTCATGCCAGCTGCGTAAGACTCGAGATATCTGACAGCGTGGAGATTGGACGGCTGGATGCATATTCGGAGCACACGTGGACGCAGAAAGCATTCACGGCTGTCAGAGATATCATAGCGGCCTGGTCCAGACCTCCTCGGACTTTGCTCCTGTGTAACCACGTGGCAGTGCATGTTGATAACGAAGACATGGCATATGGAAGAGTGAAGCAGGTATAGAAGGAAGATTAGGTATTGGTGGGATATTTTTCGTGAGTGGATATGTAGGCCCGAAAAAACCCAAGTGTCCCCCCCGACCAATAATTTGCTAGAAAGAGAAACATCAACCCGTAGAGATCGTACACTCATTCCGAAACCCGACTTGGGCCATAAGGTTTTTAAGAACCACCAAGAAACGCCCACCCAAAAACACCCACCAACCCGGACCGATACACCCAGCCGGAACCCCCCTTCTACCCGGTTTTTGATAAACTCAACTGTCGCATATCCTCCTCCATACTCAACAAACCCAACGCCCAATGCACCCTCGTCCCCGCATTCACAGTGATAAACCTACGATCATTACTATCCTTCGGCGGCACGCCCTCGTCCCATGGCCGCCTGCCCGCCACGCGATCATCCCTCGCCGTCGGCTCCATCGTCCTTGTATACGGCGGCCCCCTACCGGCCTCATAAGTCTTGACCCAACTGGTCTCGCACCCGGCCGCGATGGCCGCGCTCGACTGCCAGCCCGTCAGACGGGCGATGTCGCGCAGTTTGGTGATGGTCCAGCCGCGCTGGGCGGCGTCGCGGAATTGGACGGCGGCGAAGAAGAGGCCGAGCGTGGATTCCATGAGGGCGGCGCCGAGGGAGGGGTTGAGTGGGTTGTTGGTCGAAACAGGTTGGAGGCCGGCGCAGATGCGGCCGATGAGGGTGGCCCATTCGGCTGTTCGAGGGGCCGCGATGCCAGCGGCGGCCATCATGGCTGGGGGCATGGATGGGTGGACGCGAGCTGCGATGATGCGGCCCATGTAGAAGAGGGTCCATATACAGGAAATTGAATAGGTGCGGTAATAGAGGGCCGGGCCAAATGGTGTTGAGAGCGGTTGCATGTGTTCCGGCGATAGCGGTTGATAGTCTGGGCCGAGACTCTCTTCAAATATGTCGAGGATGTTCCGGAGATCGTTCCACTGTGCTTCAGCCTCAACGGTTGCGGCTTCCAGCTCAATCTCTTCATTCGAAAGACTGGTTGGTAAGATGTGGTCCCGTGGACCCTGGATGAATCCGTTGGGTATGCGGACAGGACCAGTCGGAGGAATCATTCCATACATTGGCGGACCCCCTGGTGTTTGGGCTGGAACATTCGAAGGGCCGCTGGGGTTTGGATTGTTTGGCCGCGCAGGCGGCGGCGCTTGAGGTTGCGACGGCGGTCCTGATTGTGGCGGTCCGCCGGATGACTGACTGGGGAACATGCCAGGCGGAGGCTTCCATTGGCCTCCGTTGGCTTCAATCGCTTTACTCTTCCTCCTCTGATCCTTGGCGGCAAAGTCCACAATTCGGGCCAACACTAGGACAAGGTGGTCCATGGTGCCATAGACGGCATCGAGTCTGCCGACCGGCGCTCTTGGAGGACAATGGTCCCAGCGCTCGTAAGGCATACTGGGGTGAGGTCAGAAACGTAGCTCAAACTCGGGGGATAAGTGCTTACAGGAGACGATTGCCGCTGAGGGCGCTCTGGAACACATCTTGCTTACAATACCACCAAAACAAGTCCCGCTGGATTTGGTAGGTCTCGATATCCTTGGGAGTGAGCGGGTTCATTCTTGGCTCTGCAGAAGCAGTTGGATCGATGATCCGACCATGCTCGTCAGATTGTGATTTCCACCCCATTAGTGTGTTGATCAAACCGTTATCTACCTCAAGTGAGATATCGTCTGAGAACCTACGACCACTGTATGGCTGTTGATAACCGCTGAGATCGCTGTAGTATTTGTAAGCTTTTGCTTGAGCATTTTGTTGTTTAATTTGTTTTGTAGTTCCTGCGAAGTCAATTTCCATGACAAGCTGCCTTGCTCCGGCAAGATGGCTATTCCATTTGTTATGCTCCGCAGTTGTAGCTTCGTAAAATCCTAATAACAAGGTCGCAGCAAGCGTTGCTATTCCCTGGCGCTTGGACGGGAGACCGACAGCCTTCGCGACTCGTTTCAGCGCAAAGTGGTAGTGCTTCAGCGAAGGAGCGGGGGATGTCTGTTGAAGCTTGGCTATATGTAAACTTGCCAGAGCAAGCATAGCGTGCAGAAGCCCTTGATGGGAAAGCGCCATCATTGGCAAAGTATATGTCCAGAGTGCTTGCTGCGCGCTGGGCACTGGAGCGCCAGTGAACATGACTGTGGGATTGGTCGGATGACGCTCGAAGATTGACATGCTCGGCGCCGTCGCCGTTACAAAATGGCAGAAGACGCGAGCAGTTTGAGGGTCCATGAGCGGTGAAGCTGTGTAAGTCGGTTGATAGGTGGCCAGTACGTTCGGATTATCCAAAAAATTGGTAATCGACCGCAGGCTTCGATCGTCTTGGCTCGCAGAAAGAGCCAGCACCAAGCCGAGATCACTCCGTGGGGTGTCTCCAAGATGACTGGCTGTGGTCCCAACCTCCCGATCTGAGTCGACATCGAAAAAGTCGTCTTCAGGGTCATCGACAGTGATTGGAGGCTGCATGGGAAATGGCTGAATGTAACGCGCAGGAGCTTTGACATCGGGTCTGGGATGTTGTGGATAATGCTGGTATATCTGAGGCGCGATACGATTGAGCCCTAACATCAAAGGTTTCCTGTCAGAATAAAAGCAGATTCGTAGCTTGTAGTGAGGAGAAATTGGCACAGGGGGTTGATAAGAAGGGTTCCGCGACGCACCATTAGGGTCGGGAACATGTGGTGGAACCCCACTGTCAGTGGTCCAGGTTTGACGGCTAAAGTTCTGGAAAGGAGTCTCTGGTGGGAAGAAGGCCTCGTCCGGCTGAAATTCTATAGCTGGCCAATGACCATCAATGAACGGGCTGGGTTCGGTGGACTGACTTTGGGAATCGTCGTATCCACGCCCCCATTCTTCGGAGAATTGCGTGTTGGGCATTGGTTCTGCGCGGCGACTTGCCGGGATCTGTGTAATTGGCAGAGTCGGGTCTCGGGTGTCATTTCGTACATAGCCCTTCGGGAAACCATACGATGTACTGAAACTGTGGGACCACTCCGATGTGAGACTCGAAGGGCCCATGTCAACTCCACTATCGCTTTCACTAGTATATTGGTGGTAGAAAGGAGGCTTCGAGGTCATCGATCTTCGAATCTCCATGTCGGACATTCCTTGATTCGAGCCTGTGAAGCTATGCTGGCCGTTATAGAGGTGACGCATTCGGGGCGGCAGGTCACTTGGTGGATACACCTTGCTATGGTGCATCTGTCCAATGGAATTGTATGCGTCGGGTATGGTCGTCGCCGCCATGGAAGTCAGCTCGGTCTGCCCATCATGCACGGACGGACGTGGTCGGATAGCAGGCAGCGAAGCTTGGCTGCTCGAGGCCGGTTGTATACGTCCATAGTGCCCTGCAGCTCCATTTTGCCTGGACGCATGCTGATACTGTGCGCCGTGACCTTGCTGTGAAACTCCTCCAGCGGGGCGGAAAGAACCCAGTGGGTCTTTGAAGACCACACGTGGCGTATAGCCTTCGCAGTTGCGCTTCGATTTGACGCAATTGCTGCACGTTGGCCGTTCCTCCCCGCACTTGATGCGGCGTTTCCGGCAGGCTGTAGTACGTTAGTAGGGAGTACCTTGATCATTCTGTTCCTCGGAATGAGCCTTACTGAGACAGCCAGTCTTCGTTCTTTTCCGGGCTTTCAGCGAAGTAGTAGCCCTTGCCTCTCCTGCGGTACCCTGAGTGCCCGTTGTAGTGTCCACTGGCTCACTGGTACCGTTGCCGTGCGGTTCTGACAGTGGTAGCTGCCTCTCGTTTGCAAAGGTCATTCCTACTCCCTCCTGACCCATTGGTTCCATGGCGCCCATCGAATCCATCTGTCCTTGCGATAGGACCAGGAGTCCTTCACCCTCCATGGTAAGCCAGTCTTTTGTGGTGGAACGGCTTGCGAATCCAGCATATGCGGTGCCTCAAGCAATCGACTTGTTGAAAGGTCGACAAGCTTCGTCTCCAATCTGAAAATGAAAAGTAAAAGTCATGCTACAAGAGGGTAGATGGACATCCAACGAACAGCAATGCGCCGATGACTTTCCTGAGACTCCGGCTTGCAGTGTTTCAATCAATATTCCTAGCGATGGGTGTCTCGATTTCGGGGTGTGGAGTCCCTGTCAGAGACGGCAAAGCAGGTGCCACAGGAAGTCCTGGCTCTGGGGAACGACTGAGCACTAAGCTAGAAATAGGGCAAGGTGGCAGGGTCGGGGAGGGGGGGTTCGCCCGTTGCAGAGGATTCGTTTATTGGACCGTGAATGCTGTTGTTTTCTCGTCGATAGTCGTGCGATAGTCCTTCTTGTCGAGGCAACCATCGGTTCTGATGTCTGCTGCAAGGTACCTGGAGACGGCGCAATAGAAGGGCCGCCGTGACGATGTGGGTGGTGGTCGAGTCGATGCGCTACGCACGTAACAGGGCTCCTCAGGCGTGCTCCATGGCTGCTCGTGAAAGTGGCCAGTCTATCAGCCAAGTCGTACTATTGCTCGGACAGGATAGTCAGAGCACCTATCCGGGCCCTCCGGCTAATTCCACTTGTTAGCTTTTTCTGTCGTCTGTCGAGCGGGTTAGATGGATCTTCCACGGTTTGATCCCATTAAATAATTAGAGTGTGCCTCAGGACGTTCCACTGGCTCACGCCGTAATCCGTCCACGTCGATCATTGCACCTCGTCCATGCTTAGGCCGAACTTATGCTTAATATCATTTGGGCGCAATTAGACGATTTATTAATATACCGGTGGTTGATTGCGTAACGGAATCAATAAATCCCATCTCTTCCCATTTTCCCTTGACTGCTTGGCACGACGAACCCAGCCGTTGTCCCCAAAATAATACACATGAAACGTTTACAATCTTGTTCTTGCTTGGATTTGCATGGACATGTGTTGAGACGGAATCGAGGGTCATGACGTCTGCACGCGAGGGACGCCCTCTCGTCCCTCGACCCTTCCAGCGGCACTGACTTCAATGCCGTTCGGCAATCCATCGTTATTGGCACGCATATGCTTCGAAACTACGACTGGCCCTTCCTCGGCACAGGGAGCGTTGATTTGATTGAACGATGATCACAGCGCGGTGTCCAAGGAGCAAAGATGAAACGGACAGTGCTGTAGTCTGTCCGTGGGGTGTAGATACGGAGGAGAGACTCGCGGGCCCGTTCTTCATCAACAAGAACAAGTCGCCTCGGCGTGCCGAAGTCCAGCCTACCTTGCCTTACTACTTGTACAGACGCTCGCTGCCTACCTGCAAGGCCGCCCCCGTAAGGCAAGGCCATCCGGAGCGGGATTGGCAGGATGATCGGCGGTTTGCATTCAGATCGTTGCTTGTCAATTCATCCTTGCCCGTACCTTATGCGACGCCACTCACGGCCAATCAGAGGCAGAGAATCCCATCGACCATGATTTGATTTCTTTCGACACGTGCCCGTGCACGTTAGGAGTGGGCCAGTTGCAGCCTCCCCATGTAAATCGTCCCCCGACTCGGAGCACTACCGCTTGCGTTGGAATAAGTTGGGATTGATTGGACTCTTACACTACCACAACATACAATGATACCACCTACGAAGCATTGCAGGATCACCATACCCTACAAGCCCGTCTCTTGTACTCGTTCTACTCCATGCGCATAGGCAACTGGCCGAAAGTTTGAGGCATGCAGGTTCCCGATACGTCTTGTGGCAGACAGGCTGCATAGCAATATTAGCAGGACGAAGTGATCTGTTCGGGTCTGAACAATCCATGGAACCGTTGCCTGTTCTCGTTTCAATGATTTTCCATGGTTCTGCTACATTGGATTTACTGCTTTCATACAAGCGTTCAAATCTGAACAGCAGTAAATGCCCGAAGGAGGGTGGGACGCCCCCATCATAGGTCGGTCAGGGAGCAACTCAAAGGTCTGGACCAGGATAGTGAGCTTGGTATCCAATAATAGCGATCAACAACCTCAGATGCTGCATGGGCGCCACGTTCTACAACAGATGATCGATATGACTGTCGATTCGCAGGAGCATCGCCTCGAGGAAGATTTTCTCAGTGCACTTGACCGATTGGATGATCCATTCCTTCTCCAGGAGGCTCTCGAATCTCGGTGGCGGCCACCTTGCGGCTGCGGGCGGGAGCTCCAGCTTCGAACTTTTGGACCGTTGAGGTTGGTACATCCACCCCTTCGCGATTACCAGAATAATTGAAACAACCTTGCCAGCAATGAAGACAATGCCGTCCACCTGACTGACCCACCGGAGCTATGCCTTTTGAGCAGCAGTAGGTGCCCTACGAGACCCGGATTCCTGACTCGAAATCTCTTATCAGAAACCAGGTACATGGTCTGCAATTTCATAAATCTAGATACGAATATGAGCAGGAAACACTACTATTTCTTTGAGGACTCAACAGGACAGCGATGGATATTTCATAGACGTACCAAACTATTCCATCCGCCTCCCCCAAATGTAACATCACTCTTGCCATTGTTCACAGATCCAACGCTTTCGTAGTACTTCACCAATCCATCATGTGCCAGTAATGCAATCCGATCTGCGACGCCGCTAGTCGATATCCGCTGCATGTAGCTCTTGAGTATTATTGTTCCCAGGCCTTGATTCTGAAATGCCGGAAGGACTGCTAAAGAATGCAGCGCAAGCGTCTTGCCATTCTCCTGGATACCTTTTGCATCATCGCCGCCAGGCGTAGGATGGCTGTGCCAGTGTGAAGGGACTTCCATTGATTCATCAGTTACCCCTGGAGCAGTTGTCTTTGTGGCTATGACATGAGCGATCAGGACAGACTTGAGGTTTGGGGAGAACGAGTCGGGGGTGCGGGCCGCGGAATACGTGGCAGCATCCGCGACTGGAGAAGAAGAGGCTGTCGTAAAGAAAATACCGAGGCAGAGGTCGGGACAGGTGGTGAGACGATAAAGGAACTGGGGATTAGGGCTAGAGTTAGTAGGAAGCCGACCTATTGGAAATGGAGAGGAAAGTGTAGGTAGGCGTGCAAACTTTCCACGTGTGCATCAGGTGCGGAATGAAATAAGTGGCGTTCTCCACCCGGGGTTCCATGAGTTACTTAATAACCAAATGATCTCGATGAACAATCGATATGTAGATGCTCGAGGACAGTGATCTCCATACTCTCTAATCCAGGGGTCCCCGAGTATCGCTTTCACTATTAACTCGTAGAAAGGACCTGAAGCTGGAATCTGCGACTTATCATGGTAAGGGCCTTACATAGTGCCTGTTTTCTGCAGCAATGAAAGCACACGATATTTGGAAGGAACTCCAGGGAGCATGACCAAACCGCAAGACACCTTACACACCACCGGGGCCTCCAAAACGCAAACGCAAGCGCAAGCGCAAACACAACCAGAAAAGGTGGCTTGAAGCACAGTGTGCTGTACAGAGATTGAGGTGCATACCTTTTATCTCGTGCATCTCTCCTCCTCTGGGAAACAGGAACTCTCTAGCCTTTCGCAGCTGTCCAGGTTCGATATTGACAGCGTCTGAACACACGGATGTAGTTTGTTTCCCCGCTCTGTCTTTTTTCCACCCTTCGAAAGCTGAGGGGTGGTTTGGTCGGTGTCAATTCTGTGGATGGTGAACTCATTGTAACCACTGGAATCCGTGGGTGCGCCAGCTTTAGGCGTTTGAGCATCAGGGCTCTCGGTCATTCCCTCTTCTTGGTTTTGGGCGAAAAGATCGGCCGGCATTGTTGGAAGTCAAGTGCGAATGGGCCACGATCACGTATATGTACATACAACATATACATATGTATACACACACAATGTTCTGGTATGAAGCACGAAAGCTGGATGGCGTGAACTGCGGTCGAGCCGGCCTCGTAAGGCGGGCAGGGCAGCAGAAAGCGGCTTTGGGTCGGAAGTTTACCTTGTGCCCTTGCATTAGATGGACCGTCCGACTATGTTAGCACTCTGACACTTGCGGGTAGGTAGTCTTCTGACCGAGGCATGCCCTGTAACGAGATACCTGAGGCTCGCCGGTCCCATTGGAGGATTTACCTCAGGGACAAGAGGAACCTAGTTCTTCACGTCACCGTTTCGAAAAAACCCCGTCGATCAACAGCCTGGAAAGGAACTTCCCAACACTGTCTCCACGTGCTCGTGAGCTTCCATGCATCGAAGCCGTGGGCCGATCATGGGCATTCCAGGGCGTACCCAGGCGGGCCAGGCATAGGGATGCAGCTTATTTGGCCCATAGATTCTGTGGTGTCGTATCGTCCTCGTATCTACGTAGCTCGGCATTCACAACGTAGAGAGGCGATCTCCCTCATGCCCTAATCTCGTATTACTTCTCTTCCTATGCTATGATACCTTGATTACGTGCAACGCCTGAGATCCGGACTTTGTCATCCATGACAAAAGCGGATGATGCATCTTTGCGCGAAATGGGTACAGTCCTGGCGAATCACGTCCGGCATGCAGCCTTCACAAATCGGCCTCGAAGGCACAGATGCTTCTAGCATGCTCCCGGCCGCCTATGCATGTCAAACCCGCTGTTTACCTACAGCGAACCTCGGTCCTGGAGCATCAACAGCTTACCCGATTGTCTGTACTGCATTTCGCCAAGCTTGTTTGAGCTGAGCCTACATCCATCATTCGATATTAGAGTCCTCTTGACCCACGTCTACTCTCAGCCCACATCGAGAGACCTCCTCACTCATACACCTACCTTGACTGTGGCCTTGTCTTGGTCCGGATTCAAGCCGAATTTGCCAAAATTGTAACGACTTGTGCACTACTCTTTCTACTGTTCAAATATGTACGTATTGCGGACATTAACGAGCCTCTGCAATACTGATACAACCTCACAGGCGTATCACAATATCCATCACCGCTCCGGAAGGAGCCGTGGAACATGACCTGCTATCGCTTGATGTAGGACCAGATATGACAACCGCGGATCTTAAGGCGGTTATCCAGAGTGACACCAACATACCTCCAGCGCGACAAGTCCTGTACTACAACGGACAACATCTCACTGAAGATACAAAAACACTGGGGCAAATGCAACTCAAGGAAGGAGATATGCTGGCGATGCTGGTACAAGCTCCATCAACTCAAGGCCCACCGCCCAGAACAGCGCAGAATCAGGCAACGGGGGCACCACAGTCAGGCCGAGCTCAGGATGGTAGAGGTAGAGGATCTACGCCACAGCGAGAGAGACAACGAGCCAGTCCGGAAGAGCTACGATTACAAGCACTGGGCGACCCCAGGGTGCTGGAGCAGCTTAGACGACAAGTCCCCGAGTTGGCCGATGCTGTTCAAGACCCCCAGCGCTTTCAGCGTATGTGGGATGATCTTGCAAGGAATCAGGAAGAAGCCGAGCGAGCCAAGCAGAGGGAAATGGCCCTGCTAAATGAAGACCCATTCAACGTCGAGGCACAAGCAAAGATTGAGGAGATAATCCGGCAGGAGGCTGTAATGGAGAATTTACAGCATGCAGTGGATTATAACCCTGAGGGTAGGTAAGCACCGCTTTAGGTGATCGTATTTGTCATGCTGACAGCGTCTTACTAGCCTTCGGAAGAGTGCATATGCTCTATATTGACGTCGAGGTGAACGATAACAAGGTGAAAGCCTTTGTTGATTCCGGCGCCCAAACAACCATCATGTCGCCCTCCTGTGCAGAACAATGCGGTATCATGCGACTCATCGACAAGCGCTTCAGTGGTATTGCCCGTGGCGTTGGAACAGCCAAGATCCTTGGGCGGGTACATTCAGCTCAGATCAAGATCGGAAGCTTGTACTTGGCATGCAGCTTTACTGTCATGGAGGGCAAGGATGTGGATCTTCTGCTAGGCCTCGATATGCTGAAGAGACATCAAGCATGTGTCGATCTGCGGAAAGGAAGTCTGGTTATCGGAGACGTAGAGGTGCCTTTCTTGGGCGAGGCGGATATCCCGAAGCATGAAGAAATCATGATGGACGAACCGACTGTGGAAGGTCCTGGAGGTTTACAAGTTGGCGGAAGAAGTGGTACGGTTATGGGACCAAATACTGGGGGAAGCAACTTCCGTGGTCCAGGGCAAGCTGTGGGAGGTGCAGCCGGCACGGCGGGCGGACAGCGGCCCCCACCACAGCCGCAGCAAGCAACCACTCAAAGTCAACAACGGTTTCCACCCGGGGACATAGCGCAGCTAATGGACATGGGATTCTCACGGGATGTAGTGTTACGTGCTTTGGAACTAGCTGGAGGTAATGTGGAGCTGGCTGCGGGTCTCCTTTTGTGATTGACGCAGGGTTTATACATGAGCGGCTATGCTTCCACTCGAGTTGACTCTCCTCGAGAAGTGACGATGAACGGCTTGCATGGGTGCGCATGAAGGTTGACTTGGGTTACGAGGAGGCATGGCGTAACACGAGTGTAATTTATTATCAGATGGTGGCTTCAGTAAATCGTCTGCCAGAAGCATTCCATCGTGCTTCAATAACTGTCCCTCAGCTATGAGTACCAAAAGAAACCTTTCATCCATCCTAGATCAGCTAAAATAGTTGGCGCCCTACCTTGTGTTCCGTCAAGCGTCGTATAAGGCTATAGCCAGGATATCAGCCCTGCATGAGGGGAAAATTAAAATACCTCGAGCATCAGACCGCCGCAGACGCTTCCGACGACGCATTGCGTACAACATGTTCGCTGTACCAGGCTGGTCTCTCCCTGCAGAGTCGCTGAAGACTCAGGTTGAGCCCAACGACAATGCATCCGTGAAGCCCGCCAACTCTCCCGCCAATGGCCCAGGCTCTGAGCCCGCCAAGACGTCAAAGAAGCGGAAACGGGGTCATGCAAGACCCAACGGCATCAGCATAACAAGCGAGAATCTTGCCGACCTTTGGGAAAAGCACATAGAAGGGAAGACCGACATACGAGTCGCTGGTCAAGGGGCAACGGCAGATCGTCAGGAGCGGGGCAATAAGAAGAGGAGGCGAGACGCCGATGAGGGTCTGGATAGGGACCCTGAAGCATCCACGGGCACAGGTGAAAATGATCTGCGCGGCAGAGACGACGGGAAGTCCAAATTCGAAAAGCGCAAGACCCTCAAAGAGAAGAAGCGCAAGAAGAAGGCTCTCCTGCAGGGCACTGGCGATCTTCCACCTCCAAGGCCGGCCGCCCAGCAGCCTTTGGACATTACTCTGAAGGATGAATCGCATAAGGAGCGTAGATCTAAGGCCGAAGCCACATCTATATCACATATCTCAAGCGGCTCCGCCGAGTCAACGACGAGTGGCAGCGTTCCGCCTCCGAAGCCTCCCGCTACTGCTTCAATATCCACTCTGACCCCGCTCCAACAGACCATGCGCGATAAACTCACCTCTGCCCGCTTCCGCCACTTAAATCAAACGCTTTATACCACACCATCTTCCCACAGCCTCTCGCTCTTCACTGAGAACCCAACCTTCTTCAACGAGTATCATGAGGGTTTCCGAAGACAGGTGGGTGTGTGGCCGGAAAACCCCGTCCAGGGCTTTGTGAAGGACATCAGGGCCAGGGCAGTGGTCAGGGGCATAGAAAGCCAAAAGGCTAGATTTAGACAGAAGAAGAAGCAGAAGGGAAAGAAGGGGTTGAAGGAAGAGCAGCCACAGACAGCCATCGAGGCAACGCCAGGACTAGATCCTCTCCCGCGTACTGATGGTGTCTGCATCATCGCTGACCTAGGCTGCGGCGACGCGCACTTGGCAGCCTCGCTTTCAGGCGACCTCAAGAAACTGAAAGTCAAGGTTCTGAGCTACGACCTCGCGGCCCCAAGCACACTAATCACGCAAGCGGATATCAAGAACTTACCGCTCAAGAATGGTAGCGTGGACATCGCAGTGTTTTGTCTAGCGCTGATGGGGACAAACTGGATAGAGTTTGTGGAAGAGGCCTGGAGGGTGCTGAGGTGGAAGGGGGAGCTTTGGGTGGCCGAGATTAAGAGCAGGTTTGGAAGAGTGGGGAAGGGCGCGAAGGGAAGGGTGGAACACAGTGTGGGAAATAAAGTGAAAGGTAAGGTAGAAAAAAAGAAGAGAAAAGCAGAAGAAGAGATGGCGGATGAGGAGGCCGCCGTGGTCGAGATAGACGAAGGAGAAGACCTAGGACGGGGAGCAGAGACGGACGTGGCCGCTTTTGTGGAAGTGTTGCGTAAAAGGGGTTTCGTGCTCAAAGGAGAGGTGGATGCGGAGAACAAGATGTTTTTGCGGATGAGATTCCTCAAGGCACTAACTCCCATCAAGGGCAAGGGTACACCGCCAAAAAATGATAGGGAAGGAGATACGTGGAAAATGAAAGCGCGTGCCAAGTTTGTCGAAGACGATGAGGATATCAAGGAAGAAGACGAGGCGAAAGTGCTTAAGCCATGTGTATATAAGATCAGATGATTAGCAGTTCCACTGCTCCAACTGGGTATCGGCGCGACTCTACGAGGTGGTGGCTAAGTAGCTCAATTACTGGCCTTGTATCTAGCCTTGTACTCCTCCAACCGTCTGATATCGTCTTCATCTCCCATATCTCGCAAGCCGTCAATCAAGTCGTCCAGCGTAATAATACTCAATACCGGGACACCATACTGTCTCCTCACCTCGCCGATTGCACTTGGTCTTGGCGTCCCATCGTCATCCGTCGGACTCGGCATCTTCTCCATGCGATCCAACGCCACAATCACTCCGGCCAACTCCCCTCCTTCCCTCCTTATAATGTCGATTGCCTCCCTCATGGCCGTCCCCGCTGTAATCACATCATCCACAATCAGCACTCTCTTCCCCTTCAACGGCGCCCCCACAATATTTCCCCCTTCCCCATGATCCTTGGCCTCCTTGCGATTGAAACTGTAACTCAGCCCTTCAAACCTATCCGGATCTATCTGGGCGAGCTTATCGACCGTTGCCGTCGCCAGTGGGATTCCCTTGTAGGCGGGGCCGAAGAGAACATCGAATTGGAGGTTGGGGTTCGTGGAGAGGTAGTCGCGGATTGATTGGGCGTAGGCGGTGGATATGGAGTGGAGGAGGTCTGCGCGGTGGAAGAGGCCGGCGTTGAAGAAGTAGGGGGATATACGCTTGGATTTGAGTTCGAAGATGCCGAATTTGAGGACGCCGCCTGATATGCAGGATTGCAGGAAGGCGGCTTTGTAGGCAGGTATGTGGCCTCTCGAGGTCTTCGCGTCCGTCATTATTGCTGAGCTGGGTAGTGTCAATGGTGTCCTCCGGCCGAAAATTATCCGCAGCTTGGTGGGGGTTGCAGATGCCCCACGTTTTCGCGTGGCGGAGGAGAGAAAAAAACGGCTGATGGATTGGAAGTTCAGATCAACATGCAGGAGCAACAACCTTCATGACACGTAAGTAGCTTTCGTCCCAAACCCGGATCTACTTAGGCTCCAGCAATTCCAAAGCACCTTTCTTTACTTGATTCATGAATAGTGCTGGCGTCCAGGAATACTGACCTCATCATCTTAGAAAGTACTTAACCGACCCCCACGAAGAATTCCTGCACCCACTTCCTAGCGTTGTTGTTCAGGCACAAACAGGAAATTGATCTATTGTATAGCCCCGCTGTGGACTCCTTTGGATTCTAAATGCTGACAGGCCTGTAGGAACTTACTTACACTGCGTGCTGCATGTCGCGTCAGCAGGCGGATCGCTGGGCACGTAAACGGTACCTTGGGTGAAGGGTCTTTTGGAGAGAGGGAACACATCTTCAGTGTGTAGCGGCAAGGCTTCATAAACAACGACTCCCTTGATATCCATAACCTGCTGGAGTGCCATAATCAGGAAGCCTCTGTCACATTTCCTCCACTCTCGTCCAAAGTAAAGGGGGCTCCTCAGACGCTGGCATCTCACAAACGCCATTGCTAGCGTGCTCAAGAGCGTGGGAGCGCAAAGCAGTGACAGGGTGCGGAACTCGTATCAATTTTGACTGGGGAAGCCATTTCACAGGCTCCTGAAAGTTTTACACCATGCATATCAGAGACAAACTCGCGGAGGCGGAGCGGACACAGAGGCCCATGTTCTCTTTTGAATTCTTTCCACCAAAAACAGCGCAGGTGAGGCGCTTTATCATGTTGTGACTTGGAAAATACAGACTGACCAGTCTCTTAGGGTGTCCAAAACCTTTACGACCGTAAGTTCCACTAACATCGAACCACCGCCACCTCTCTTGGATTGGCTCAGGATACTAACTTTCTGTAAGGTATGAATCGTATGCACGACCTTGGACCCTCATTCATTGATGTCACTTGGGGTGCTGGAGGCCGCCTTTCGCATCTAACATGCGAGATGGTCAATGTAGCACAGACGGTCTACGGTTTAGAAACGTGCATGCATCTTACATGTACCGACATGGAAAAGGAGAAGGTAGACGATGCGCTCAAGGAAGCTTATAAGGCTGGCTGTACGAACATACTGGCCCTGCGAGGCGACCCTCCGCGAGAAAAAGAGAAGTGGACAGCGGTTGAAGGGGGCTTCCGGTACGCAAAGGACCTGATCAAGTATATCAAGGAGAAGTACGGAGACCACTTCGATATCGGAGTTGCTGGATATCCAGAAGGGTGCGAGGACCAGCAAGACCCAGAAATACTCATGGATCACCTCAAGGAAAAGGTCGATGCTGGTGGAACATTCATTGTGACCCAGATGTTCTATGACGTCGACATATTCCTATCTTGGGTGGCGAAATGTCGCGCGAAAGGAATCACAGTCCCTATTGTGCCTGGGATTATGCCGATACAAACACATGCAGCCTTCTTGAGACGCGCCAATTGGTCGAACTGCCATATCCCACAGAAGTGGTCAGAGGCATTGGACCCTGTGAAGAACGATGATGCGGCGGTGCGGCAAGTAGGAAAAGACCTTGTAGCTGAAATGTGCCGGAAAATCCTTGATTCCGGTATCATGCACCTACACTTGTAAGTTTTTTCTATTTGTGTGCCGGCTATGGGACGCTACTAACCATCTCAGCTATACCATGAATCTAGCACAAGCGACACGAATGGTATTAGAAGAGTTGGGCCTCGCGACCCCAGACGGAACACCTTCCAAAGCTTTGCCGTGGCGTCAATCGCTAGGGCTGAACCGCAGGGAAGAGGACGTTCGACCGATCTTCTGGAAGAACCGTAACAAGTCGTACATTGTCCGCACCCAGGATTGGGACGAGTTTCCCAACGGCAGATGGGGCGATTCTCGTTCTCCTGCTTTCGGAGAGCTTGACGCGTACGGCATCGGATTGAAAGGTACTAACGAGCAGAACATCAAGTTGTGGGGAGAGCCTCGCTCAATAAGAGATGTTGCTGACATCTTCATCCGCTTCTTGAACGATGAAATCAAAAGCTTACCATGGAGCGAGTCGCCAATCTCAAGTGAAGCCAACGCTATTAGGGCCGAGCTTATCGATCTAAATAAGAGAGGGTTTCTGACTATCAATTCCCAGCCTTCGGTCAATGGAGCGAAGTCTTCTGATCCGACCTATGGTTGGGGACCACGTGGTGGATATGTCTACCAAAAGGCCTACTTAGAGCTACTCATCTCGCCGCAGCTCATTACGGAGCTTATCGCTCGCATGAGGAAAGATCCCAACATCACATACTATGCTGTCAACAAGGCCGGTGATCTGAGAACGAATGCGGCCAATGATGGCCCTAACGCTGTGACATGGGGTGTCTTCCCAGGCAAAGAGATCGTTCAACCGACCATTGTCGAGACCATCAGCTTTTTAGCTTGGAAAGATGAAGCGTTCCGACTTGGGTCCGATTGGGCCCGGTGTCATCCAGTCTCTAGTCCCAGTCGACACCTAATCGACAATATCATGGAGAACTGGTACCTGGTCAACATTGGTTAGTATTCAACTTTGGAGGTACAAAGTGTGTATCTGCTAACATCAGACTGTAGTACATAATGACTTCCACCAAACCCATGGTATCTTCCCGTTGTTCGAAGGGCTTGAGGTCAAGGAAATCAATCAGGTCCCGGACACTATCACGAACGGGGTCCATGGCCACGATAATAATCTCACCAACGGGGTTCATGACTACAACGACAATATCACCAACGGGACAAGCGGAAGCCCGAGTAAGGCGATCCCGCAGCGCCTTCGCAACTAACAGCGATCGTACTCCTATCTCACTCTTATCTGGTTATTCTTTCGAACCGCTCTTTCAACCTTTCCTAATATTCTGGACACATGCATAGCAGGGCGCTCAGTGGCATCTTCCTTCAACATACCCCCAGGCGTTGCACGAGATCTTTCAACCATCTCGGCGCAGATGGACAAAAAGCGATGAATTGGCATTTCCATTCAAGGAGAGAAGCGAATCGAAGTTACATTTCGAATATATGGCTCAACGATTGTGGACCGGTGAGGGTGGTCACGTGTCACGAGGCAAACAGGAGGTGAAAAGCCTAGAAGTTTCTTATAGATTGGGTGGCTCTCAACGGCCCTCCCAAGGCGATCGATCATAAACGAATATGCTTGTTGCGGAGACTGGGTGGGCTTTACTTTAATTCCATTCATTTGATGCGGTTTTCCAAACCGCCAACCAAGCCGATTGAAGCCCTAAGCCAGAACCCCCCAGCCCTATCCCGTCCACTCCCTGCTGCAAACCCTCGCTTTTCAGACCTCACTATCCGCATTCCCATATCTCAAACCTTCTCATCTAGCACCACGCAGAGCCCACCCGTTTCTTCTCAAACTAGTCATGCCCCCTCCACGACTTTCTCCGCCATCCTCTCCGTCACCCCACTCACAACCCCCGCCCAACAGCCTCCAGTCCCCACCAATCAACCATCCCACGCAAAAAGTCCCCTTCTCCCCCCTACGCACCCGGCTTAATCCCCCCTTCTCCATCTCGATTTCTACTTTTCTCGCTTTCCCCCACCCTCCCCCAACCCTGCATCCCTTGTCAAAACCCCCCTCTCTCTCTCGCACGCCACTGGCCACGAGTATAGTACCAACGCCCTCCGTACTCCGTACTCCGCACTGATAGTCTGACCCACTGGGTCTGCACAAGGGCGAGGCGAAAGAGCGAGTGGCGAGGAGGATAAGGGGGATGCGGGAGTGAGGGTATGTGCGGGGGAGTTTTGATGCGGTAGCGAATGAGATGAGGTGGGGTGTGGGGAGTGGAGGAAATGGAGTGGGAGGGTGTGGAGTGTGAGGATGAGGGTGGGAATGAGAGTGAGGTGTGAGGATGAGGGTATGGAAGGGGGTGGGGGTGAGGCTGGAGAAGGAGGATGTGAAGGAGGAGAGGAGGGAGAATTTTGGGTGGGGTGGAGGGCGGGGGTGGAAAAGTTGGGGGAGGGGGAGAGGGTGGGGGAAAGATGGGGAATGGGGGTAGAAGCAGGGATGGGGGTTAAAGGGTTGGGGTAGAGGTGGGGGTAAAGTGGGTAGAGGTGGGGGAAGAAGTAGATGGAGGAGGATGAGGTGGATGATGTCGAAGATGGGGTTGAGGGAGGGAGGGCGGATGGGGTGAATGGGGCATGCGTTGGTGAAGAGTAGGAGGTTGAGTCGTCCGGATTGAGATTATGGCTTCTGGGTCAGCTTCACATGCTTAAGCCTGCCCAGACCAAATCACATCGTTTCTTGTCCTCAATCGATACATCAACATCATTCACCATTTCGACCGTACCCTTTGCACAAAACCAGGTAAGCTATACAGCACTCGATCGGCCCACCCCTTGACATAGCCAATGCCCCAATCACTTGCCCCCGCTGAAAATGCCGCGGTCATCAAAATAAGTAAGTAATATACACATCATCCCTCTCAACATGCGTATACTCCACAACACAGAAGTACGCCCGTGCTTTCGTATATATCAACAACTCCCTGCGAAAAAGAAGCCATCATCTCAAAACGTGATCGATCCTCGCCCGCAACGCTTGACACTCCTCCATCTTCTCCTGATCCATCCCAGTCTGTTGCAGCAACTGCAACGTCTCAGAAATCGCAGCCGCGTTGCTCTCGCCACCGAAGACTTTTCCCCCTCCGCGGATGGTATCATGGAACCATCGCTGGATGAGATATAGCATGTCGGCGGCAATGTAGCGCCGATTGCGGCCTTCGAAGGGTGCTTCATTATTGTAGAGCATGCCTTCCAAGACGGGAAAGATGGATTCGTAGGGGACCTGTAATTCCAAGAAGAGATCCATGACCCACGTTGGAGGGCCGACGCCTCGCTGGTTTTCGAACGAGTATCTTTCGAGTAAGGGCACGAGAACGGAGATTGGGAATGTGCTTTCCGAAAGGTTGAGGCGGGTGCCTAGGCTTCGGATCTTCTCGACGACTGCCTCGTATGGTTGAGGCTCCCCACGCGCTACGGTCTCCCGGTGTGTTGCGTCGAGGAGATTTTGCCATGTCTGCGCGATATCTGCAGGGTTGCGATGATCGGCAGCCTGATATATCAGAATGCAAAGATCGAAATAGCTTGCTTGGTCCGCGTAGCGATTGTAGAGCTTGGGGAATCTTGTCAGCTATAGCTACTCGGAGGGGAGTACTGTTACTTACTTCAGTGAGGGTTAATATAGGGCCATCAAGTTCGTTGGCAATCTCAAGCTTCCGCTCCGGGGTGCCACGAGGGTCGGCTTTCAATCTCTGCAGGAGATCGTCCTGGATGTTAGCTACATCGAGAAGGTCGGAGACTTCATGTAACAGCAATTGCCGTGGCTGGCGTCCAACGCCAGGCGCATAGGCTGATGCATTCGCCTTTGCTCGACTTAGGTATTCGATCCGCTTATCTAACGGTAATGCGAAGGCGCTTTTGGCCAGTGCTAATTGAACAACAGCAGCATCATGGTATCTGTTTCTATTGGCGTAATACTCCCAGAGTAGATCAGCGTCCTGGACATTGTCGGAAGATTTTCGCTCCAGGTAGGTGGCAACGTAAGGGGATTGGACTTGGAGTAGACGGTCTGACTGGTTTTGTGCGAGATACCAGTCATAGAGGTTAGTTTGGAAGACCTCGTCCTCGGAAGTGTTAATAACCCTGTAGGCTTCGTCTCTTCGCGTAGCATACTGTCCGTTAACCGTATCCGGAGGCTGATTTGAAGTCTGGTCCAAAGCGGTTATGACCTGATGCACTAGATCGTAGCACTTCTTTCGTGCTTCAAAGATTGTTGATCGAGGATCCTGCAGAGATTAGCCAAACTATGCTTGGAAAGGCTGCACTGGACGTCTTGTACCTGTTCCGGTCGACCTTCTTGTATCCAGGACAGAGCTCGATTGCCCCTGTCTGACTCTTGGGCTACGGTCAAAGCAAGCTCTATGGCACCAGCATAGAACTGGGTGGATACATATTGCTGAACAGCCCATTGCAGTTGCTCCATCGAAAGACTTGATGCTACCTGCTTGAAGAGTCTCAGGCTTTCGTTAAGCAGGTTTCGTCCAAATTCCGAACCACTGCCCGCCTCGGACGCCTTTTTCAGTTGCTCTTGCGCTTTGAATATTATGACATCGTCTGCGCTACAGAAGCTCCCGCAACGTCTACGCAAGGCCTCTGCCACCGTATCAACGTTCGATCCGTTGGCAATGTTTCGATTGACTATCGCCTTAACAAGCTCTTTTGCCAAATCCTTTCCGCTGCTGGTGCAGAACAGACCCTCATATGTCATGTTCCTGACATGCTGTCTTGTTTCGTTGGATAGGGAGAGTACGATTTCCTCAATTCGTTCATCGAAGAGGACCAATACAAAGGAGATACCCTCGACGATGTTAGATATCAGAAGAACCAAGGAATGTAATGCGCGGTGCTCGGCTTGAAGGGCGACCTCTTCTTGTTTTGTAGCAACACGTCCCAACGCTTCCGGTCCTGCTAAGCCGTCAATGAAGCTCCTGTTATTATTTAAGAATTCCTGAAGCTTTGCCAGGGCGCGCTGAATCTCCCGCAGTTTCGCCAAGCTAATAGTGGGTAATACCGCAAGACCTCCACTCGGCGTCACGCTTTCGATTGCGATTGGAGCTTTCCATATTGAGCGAACTAATCTGGCAATGTATAGAGCCAGACCGTCGTGCCGAGGTGAAGGTCGAACCATGTCGATGGCCGCCAGCGACTGATCGACCATTAAGTTCTCATTGAATTGTGGTTTGCCACCGTAATCGATAAACGCTTTCCTAGCATGGTCGACAACCTCTGGATCTATGATCTCCGCAATGCGAGAGTCCGAGGTGACATCAAGGCCTTGACCACACACTACTGCTACAGCCGTTGCTGCTGTCTCGCTACGGCCGTACTGACGGATGAATTTCTTTACCTCTTCCTCGAGACCCTCCTCACGGCCAACAACTCTTATGCACGAGGCGAATATATCGACAAGCCTCCTTCGGCGTAGCGTATGGACCCCGGAGTTCGTTAGAACGGCCACTTCGGATGAAGTCTTGTCATATTGTACCGCAAGTTCATTTCCAAATCCGGCGGGCGATGATGCTGCTGAAAATGGAGGTGAGACCAAACCAATATCTTCAACACGGCCACCGATATCTAGCCAAATCCCAAGCTCGGCAAATCTAGACAATTGCGAAGGTTCCTGAGGTCGTGCAATACGTCCTGAATCAGGTGCGGTAATGAAGAGGGCGTCGGTCTGCGGAGTTCTAGATACAAAGCAGAAGAAATAGCCAGGAGGATATCGACTGGCTCTCCTTGTTGGCCGGAGTGCTTTGGAGGACGTGTTGATGCCTGGAGTACTGCCATAGGTAGTCACCTGCATATTGTTCTGTTGCTGGCTTGCTTGAGAGGCCACAGGATCCGCCGGAGGGAACTTGACATGTTGTACTTGCATGCTAGTTGGAGCGTTAGATGACTCAGTAATAGACCACCCGTAAGACGATGTGGCGCTCATGAAGACCCTGCACCCAGTCGAGGTAGTAGCCATGAGATGCAATTTCGAGGCTTCTTGAGAGGGAATGGAGCTAATAGATACTATGCTCATATTCGGAGAGATGAGTTCAGACTGAGACGTCATGTGCCCGATGTTGCTGAGTGTTTCGGTCAAGTGCTTAGTGATAACCAAATCCAGTCCTCCATTGGGTTTCATGTGAAAAGTTCGGATTGTCGACTTCGAAGAAAGTGTGTATAATAGTTTCCGGGAATCGTCTACAACCATTTGAGTTACGTAGTCGGGCTGCGGTTTTTGGCCGAACGGCAAAGATGGTGCCAACGCGGATAATCCTTTAGTAGTATGATTCACTCTCCCGCAACGATTCTGGAACCATTTCTCTTCTTGTTGGTAGGTAAGCTCGTAAACGTCGCCATCACCTCTTCCCGAGAAGAAGATCCTCCCAGTAGCCGCAGAACCCTCAATGACGCAGATGTCCATGCCTTTCGTAGGTACTGACATGCGTGTTTGATACAAGGTAACTGCCTTTCCGCCAGTGGGTGTATTTTGTGATGATAACCCGACCAGTATGATCTCTGTCGTGGTGGCAACCACAAGAAGTCGGGTAATAGACGGAACAAAGACGCCGGGTCGAGGTACCACCATCCGCACGGCCGTGATGCTATTTGGCTGTTCCTCGAAACCTATGAGATCTGGATTCGGTTGCGCATAATTCCAGATATAGAGAGCATTATCAATCGTGACCCAAGCGTAGTTCAGCTCCGCAAATAGACCCATCATAGTAGATACTTGGGCTCGGTTGTACTGATTAAAGATCGGATCCGGAATGTCAAACATCTTGACTTTTTGAAACGGGGCCCATGCTGTCGAACCAGATACATTATAGTCGGAGGATATGCCTTCTATTGTCCTGTTAGCATCAACGTAAGGAAATCTCCGCTCTGGTACTCACGTCCGATGTAGCTGTCTAGCTCAGGATACCTCGTTTCTTGAATCAGAGTGTCGTTGATCGTCTTTGACGCCCGTGCTATCGGATTGAGAGGTTCCCCGCCCGTCCTAACTTGTTGCCCTTGCTGTTGCGACTGCTGCGCTAGGCTTTGGTTCGAAGGCTGTGATATGTTTCGCGCGACCGAACCTGACGAGCCGGAGCCGAAACCAGCCTGTGATGTCAAACTTGACTGCGTTCTACTGATAGCCGGTGTCTGGAGGTATGCGCCTGGTAGTGGTCGTTGAGGTGTTTGTACGGTAAAAGACATAACTCGACCACCCCCATCCACACCGCAACACAACGAGGGACACGATGGAGCGGTTTGTGAAGTGAAAGCTGCCCCTTCAAAGCTCAGTATGGAAGTCACAAATGTAGGAGATGAGACGATAATGAACAGCTTCCAGAGCCAATTCAGAGAGGATTCGAACGGATACTGAGCAGCGTGTGGTTATGGCGAGCTCCTTCGTCCCAGATCCCCAAAATTAAATTGGAGCTTGGGCGCTTGGGCCATCATCGTCCAGCCCTGTCAGGAACCAAACTCATCCCCAGCCCCCCCATGAGCTTTCTCATGCGCTAATCGAAAGTTTCGAATTACAGCATCACAATGTTAGGAGTAAGATCACACCTGCGACCCATCAGGCTATGCCTACGGTGCTCATATTCTACCACGGCCGCCAACACCACGCCTTCAGCAACCCCTCTGTTGCTGAAGCTACGGTCTGACTTGAAAACTGCTATGAAGGCCAAAGATACCAATCGGTATGAATTTTTCCGTACTGCTCATAGCTCGGATGGAAAGACCTAATGCTCAAGTACGGAAAATGGTAGTCTTAATGTTCTTCGAGCTCTACTGGCAGAGATCACGAACGCCTCGAAAACCACTTCACCTATCAAAACTGATCTACAGCTTCTTTCATTGCTCCGGAAACGTGCTGCTGCGTCGAGAACGGCCGCCCAAGAATTTAGTGCGGCAAACAGAACGGATCTGAAGGACAAGGAGGAGGCACAGGTTGCTGTTTTGGAAGGATATGCTGGCGAAGTTGATACGGTAGGAGAAGACGAGATTACGCGGGTGGTCGGAGAAGTGATTGGAAGGATGCGAACCGACGAGAAGAAAATAGATCTCGGGAGTGTGCTAAAGGCCTTGGTCGGTCCGGGCGGGGAGTTCGACGGGAAACCTGTCGAGAAAGCAGAGGTCGCAAAAATCGTCAAAGGAATGCTATGAGGCGAAAACACACAGGGAAAACATGGCGCGGTTAAACTGCGGCGAAATTACGGCTCATATGGCTGGACACTGGCAACAGCAATCATCGTGATAGTAGCTGCTTTACCCCTGGACTTGGTCATGCTCGGAAAGGTGGACCAAAGACATTACACCAGGCTCAGTTGCACTATGCATCATACCAGCGGGTCCCTGATCGAAGGCAGATATTGTTACGCTCGAATTGAATTGAGTGTAACTGATGACGCGGACATGATGTCGAGGACCTCATCCGCCGATTCGCTCGACAATGGAGAAAGGCCAGACATCAGTGAAGCGCATTTGGGCTGTGATACTTTACTACCATGCCCAAGGTCTGAATAAGTGGCAGTTTCATAGCCCGAGGGCACCCTTAGTCAAACTCAAGAATCGAAAGAGATGTTCAGAAGTCCAAGGAGCCGAGCTGAGGAGTTTAATAATCTCTAACACTTAAACAACGGACTCGTCCAAGAGTTGGGTTTGGAGTTGTTAAGAGATCTTCCCAGCCCTGTCAGCTGAAGAGTGCCACTTGTTGTTCCCCCCTGCCTTCTATGCAAGGAACACAAGAGACCTGCAATATGAAATCAACTGTTCTATCATTGCAAGTACGCTCTATGGCTGGTTCTCGTCTACGCTGCATTGTGAGTCGCGAAAGAGCCAAATATCATGGCCTTCCCCGAGGTGTTACTTTGCTCGAACAGGGACTGCTCCACCGCCAGAAGGAGATGCGTTGTGCGGACCAATAGCTCTATGAGGCGATGTCAGCAGCGTTCGGCGGTACGCAGTAATAATTTTCAAGTCACTGTCGGAAGCGATCACGAAGAGTAGGAGGTCCTCTTTGCCAATGAATAGTTGCTGACATACCTTCGTAATCCATTGAGTAGCTAACTGCCGGGTACTCGTCCTTATATAGCAACAATGGTGCGTTCTGCCTCCATTTTCCTTCCTTGATACGCACGCGGATCGCAACATTCTGGCCTTTGCCAATCCAAACCAGGCGCTCGTCCGAATCCTCATCAGCTCCGCCCTTTCCTTCACTTATGCCTTCATTGATTGTTCTGCCGGTCCCTCTGATGGCTTTTTCCAGAAAGGCTTTGTTTCTTTCTGAAGCGCTCGCCCTTTCCTTGAGCCAATCTCTCCAGATCCTCGTGACAGCCTCCACCACATTAACACAACTGAGAAACACTCCCCTCCTCGGCCCCATCTTTACCAGGTTCAGGACCGCGCATCGCTGCGTAAACAATTCGTCCGCATCTAAGCTTAGGTTGTGCGTCACCATTTCAATCTCTCCAATCAACTGTGGCTCTGGCTGATCCGGGAACATTGTGCTGGTGTTTGGATGTCCTGGAACATCACCAGCTGGATGGGGTCGGATAATCTTCCTCTCCGCATCTGGCCTTGCAGGACGAAATCGTGAATACAGCGCTCCAAGCTTGCCAAATTGCCCCATCTCATTTGTGGTAGCATAGAAAGACCCTTGCCCCTCGGTATCATCGCTGAGGCCGGGGGTGCCAAGGTAATCGCAGAACAGATAAGGTTCGGTGTACTTGGCTGAAGGGTGGAAGCACTCCAGAATCAATCTGTGGTCTTTCATGGATGCTGCTAGGAGTAGACGGCCATGGATAATCCGGAGGATAAGATCATGAAAGCGGCGCGAGACGCTTGCCAAAGGAAGCAGCAATCGTGTGGAGAACGAGGTCAAGACGTGCATCAAGAGCTACAACCTGTTAGCTTTCAAACACTTCCACGGGGACAAGCAAGATGCAGAACCTCGTTCGGCAGATCAAACAATCCCGTATGTTGTGGTTCCATATGTTGTGTAGCGGCGGGCGAGTGCATGGCAGCCATGGTTTCTGGGGTGGTAAGCCCAATGCAATGATTCATCACAATGTGCTTATCGCTGAACTTGGATGGGTGAACCGGCGTAAAGGATTTGGATAGCAACCACTACATCTCAAAGTAATTCAAGACGCAGCCAGAGTTGTGATGTTGCCAGGCCTGAGGCCCTTACTCCATCATCATCGGACGGGGATGAGGACGCCAATCGATAAGTACCTTGTGCTCCCACGGCTCCGAACAACTTAGCCGCTCGGCTACTGAGCCCCACACTGGGGAGGACGGCATTCTTCCCAGGGCGGGAGGAAGCCTCAGAAGTGCGCCTCATGCACTTGGATGCTTAGAGTAGAGGTGGGTGCGCCCACTGCGCCGAGTGTGCCTACCTGGAACGGGAACGGCATCTCATTGGCGGAGGGAAAGGTGTTAGAATGGACAGGGGGAGCGTTTGGAGATGCCCATCGTAGAACTCGGCCCTTTTTGTAGCAGAGTGACCATGGAATAGAAACTGTCGGCGAATGTTTCTTGACAGATCCGGGGTTGTGCATGGCGTGCATGGGCAAGTCCGGATGAGATCCAATCTTGAGCCGTCATGGGTGGAAAAGTATCAGACGCGTATGGATAGATAACGTGGCACTGCGACTGTGGTGTCCTGCGGTCTTTAATAACTCCACGTCCTGTCAAACTGATTCGCGAGCCATCATAGGTGCGTCTTAGACATACATCATGCCGGCTCCCATACTTGACGATATCTCGCATCGGCGCTACAACCCTCTAAGAGGCAGCTGGGTTCTCGTCTCTCCGCACCGAACAAAGAGACCATGGCAGTGAGCAGCACCCAGCAAACCATTGATGGTCCCAACTGATGCGATAACCTCAATTGAAGAGGTGCTCAAGAAGCAGCCTCGAAGACCACCCTGCCAGAATACGATCCATCATGCTATCTTTGTCCAGGCAACAAGCGCGCGCAGGGCGACCAAAACCCGAAGTACGAAAGTACGTTTGTGTTTGTCAACGACTACAGCGCCGTGAAAGAGGAGCAGGCGGATTATAAGGAAGAGGAGCAGAATGGAAGTACGACCACTCCACGCCTTTTCATGCGTCCCTAAGCTTACCATCGCAGGTCTATCCTCCCGTCTCCTCCGAGCAGAGTCTGTTACAGGCAAATGCTATGTGATCACCTTTGCACCATCGCACAACCTCACCCTCGCCGACCTCACGCCCGCACAAATACTCCCCGTCATCCACACATGGACTCAAATCTACACCGCGCACCTCTCTCCCAACTCGCTCCTCGCAAAAGTCGCGCCCCCAACAACGCTCCCACCAGAGGGCCATGAGAGCCAAAACATCGCCAAACCAAATGCTCAATACCGCTACATGCAGATCTTTGAGAACAAGGGCTCCGCAATGGGCTGCTCCAACCCGCATCCACACGGGCAGATCTGGACAACCACAGGCATGCCGGAGGAGCCTGGGCTCGAACTGGAGCAGTTGAAGAAATACAGACGGGAGCAGGGAGGTGTCAACCTACTGGAAGACTATGCAAAGCTGGAGTCCGAGAAGCAAGAAAGAGTCGTGTTCGAGAACTCGGCTTTCTTAGCAGTGTGTCCCTGGTGGGCTACCTGGCCGTTCGAGGTGATGATCGTGGCGAGGCAGCACAAGAGGGCCCTCGTCGACTTGAGCGATCAAGATCAGACGGATCTTGCAGAGGCTCTTGCTGAGGTGACGAGACGCTACGACAATCTATTTGAGACGCAGTTCCCATACAGTATGGGGCTGCATCAGGCGCCGCTTGACGGTACGGATGCGGAGATTGAAGCTAGCCATTTCCATATCCACTTTTACCCTCCTCTGCTTCGGAGTGCGACGGTTCGGAAGTTTCTTGTCGGGTAAGTCATGACTCCGATCCACGTCTGCAACCAGTGTGTTGACAATGATGGTGTCAGGTACGAGATGATGGCGGAGCCCCAGCGGGACATCACTCCCGAACAAGCTGCGGCGAGACTACGCGATTGCGGGGGGGTGTTATACAGGAAGACGATGTAACGGGCAAATGACTGGAAGATGAATGGAAGAGGACTCCTCGTTTGCCGCACACAATAGAGCCCATGCATGGATCCGTACATGTCTAATAACCTAGAATATGAGCGATCGCAAGGTTCATGAACTCTTACCCCGTGAATTGGTCTATAACCAGCGTCCGGGACCCTGTTCGGGGTTGAGTAGCTCACTGCACCTAACGACAATAGTCCACCTTAGTAAACCATCACCTAACCAGGTCTCCTCCCACCCCCCCCCTTCCCATTCGCGCGCCTATCCCATTCACCTCACATACTCGTCCCACTGCAGCAACATCCAGGCCAAACTGCCCGTCGCCACGACCACCGGCCCCGCCAAGCCCTCCCCCCACCTCGCCGTGCCAAAGACCAGCCACTCGGTCCCGAAGTGGAAAAACGCCACGGCAAACGTCCAAACAGCCAACTCGTAGAACGCCGGCTGCGAGATGTTGTAGGCGGCGTAGAGGCGGATGACGGAGGAGAGGAAGGTGTAAGTGCCGAAGGTGCGGGCGGAGAGGGGGGAGACTTGGGAGGGGGCGCCGGCGTAGACGCGCTTGGTGTAGGATTGGGTCAGGTAGGCTTGGATGCTGTTGCCGATGGAGATTGCGGAGAGCTGTGGGAAGGCATGCTTGGTTAGTGGGTTGGAGGGGGGAGGAGGCATGAGTGGGGAGAGGGGAGGAGGCATGGGTGGGGGGAAGGGAGACGGACGAAGAGGAGCCATTTCGGCAAGAGGCCTGCGGGGAGCCAGGTCGCCATTTTCTGGATTCGGTGGGTGAGGTTGGATGCCGGGCAAGGTGTAACGACAGTGTGAGCGTTTTGGTACTCGGGGGGCGCCAGGCGTCGCTCTTTTGGAATTGACTTAGCAGCTGTCCATCTTGTGCACGAGAATGAAAGTGCATCCAATAATAATCCCCCAATTTCACCTTCTGAGACGAGATGACCCGAAGCGGCTTAGACCTCCAGATTCACCTGAATTGAGTTTGCGGGCCGTTGCCTCCAGCCGCAATGAGCGGCAGTAGCGGTCGTGTAACATTGAATCTTAAGAACCAGATCCCCAATTTCGCTCCCCCAGAAACCCATCTTTTCTAACCCTTCAGTCCGTCCTCTCAATTACCCTCAGCCAACGAGTCACCACCGCCGAAATGGACGAACTTCCAGAGGGTGCCAAGATCGACTTCTCCAGCGCCATGAACTCGGGCCAATTCGCCGCCAACAGGTTCCGCGGCCAAACAGTCGTGCTCGTGCTCGTCTTCGTCCTCGCATTCTACGGGCTCTTCCTCGTGCTCGCAAAAATCTTCAGCTTCATCCGTCTGATGTTCAGCCTCTTTATCCTCCCCGGTATACCCGTAAGTACACCTTCCCACTCCCACTCCCACTCCCACTCTCACTTTCCCCCCCGCCCCCAACTAGGCTTCTTAGCTAACCCGCCCTCCCCCCGCAGCTCCACAACTTCGGCCCCCCCGGCACCTGGGCCATCGTCACAGGCGCCACCTCCGGCATCGGCAAAGAATTCGCCCTGCAACTAGCCCAGCAACACTTCAACATCCTACTCATCTCGCGCTCCGCCTCCAAACTCGACGCCCTCGCCTCCGAGCTCCGCACCACCTACTCCGTCTCCACCCTCACCCACGCCATCGACTTCGCCTTCCCCGGCCCGTCCTCCTATTCCGACCTCCGCACCCTCCTCGCCCCCCTCGACGTCTCCATCCTAGTCAACAACGTCGGCCAAAGCCACTCGATCCCCGTCCCCTTCGCCTCCACCCCCGAGCCCGAAATGCTCGCCATCGTGTCCGTCAACTGCGCCGCCACGCTGCGCGTCACCCAGCTCGCCCTCCCGGGCATGCTGGCGCGCCGCCGCGGCCTCATCCTGACCATGGGCTCCTTCGCCGGCCTGGTCCCCACCCCGCTCCTCGCCACCTACGCCGGCAGCAAAGCCTTCCTCGCCTCCTGGTCCACCGCGCTGGCCTCGGAACTCGCCCCGCACGGCGTCACCGTGGAACTGGTGCAGAGCTACCTCGTCACCTCCGCCATGTCGAAGATTCGCCGGCCGAGCGCGCTGGTGCCGACGGCGAAGGCGTTTGTGCGGAGTGTGTTGCGGAAGGTGGGGAGGAGTGGGGGGGCCCAGGGGAGGGGGGGGTGGACGAGTACGCCGTATTGGAGTCATGGGGTCGTGCAGTGGGGGTTGGAGAATACGGTCGGGGTGGGGGGGAGATGGGTGGTGGATAGGAATCGGGGGGTGCATGAGGGGATTAGGGGGAGGGCGTTGAGGAAGAGGGAGAGGGAGGCGGGGGAGGGGAGGAAGGATCTGTGAGGTGGTGGGGGGTGGGGGCGGGGTTGGCGGGATGGGTTTGAGGGAGGATGGGCTGTTGGGCGGTTAGTTTGGGCTGAAGATGAGAGGAGGACGATGGATGGTGGACTGTGGTATTGTTGTATATCGCCACTCCGTTCTTGATGAGCAGGCGCACAGTTCCAAAAGAGTGTACAATTTCTCAGCACGACATCACCCCGATTCCTTCAAATGCTGAAGCCCTTCCTGAGAACCACCGGAGATGTAAATTCTTTCCATTCATCAAAGTCGCACAGTTTCCACGTCCGAGGATTTCCGCGTTCCAAGGATTTCCCAATAGCCGCTTTTCGTTATCCATCTGCGCAGGGAGGCTCCTCAGCCTACCGACTACTCCACAAGCGAGCCGCGAACAGCCCGCCGAGCAGACAGACCTGTTGATTTTAAAAAGGAAGAAAAAATGATCGCAATCAGGGTATCAATCGCCCGCATCCGCAAAACCGGGTAATGAAAAGCAGAAAGCCAATCTTCACACCATCTCCATATCCCTCACCACCGCCTCTCGCGATATTTCATGCTCCCCCTGCCCTTGAACTTGACCTCGCCTGCCTCATTATTTTCTCCCCCTCCACCTCCACCTACACCTCCGCCCAACCTCCCCTCTCCATATCGAACACCCCTCGCGTCACGACCGACATCATACCCCTCTTTTCTTCCCTGACCACCGTTCCCAAACCCCCCGTCCTCCTCCTCAAGCACGCCCTCCCATCTCCCCCTCCCCTCCCTCTCCGCCTCCTCCCTGCGTATCCATTCCTCATCACGCCGATAATACTCCTCCCTCTCCCTCTCCCTCTCCCTCTCCCTCATGCGCTCCAGCCGCGACCTAGATCTCGACCTCGTATGCCGGCGCCTTAGATGGGGCGAGCGCGACTGGGCGTGCGAACTAGAACGCGAGGGACTGCGCTTGCGGCGGTGATGGCGGGGCGAGGGCGGACGGTGCGGCTTTGAGCTCGGGGAGGGAGGGGACTTTGAGCGAGTCAGGGAGCGGCCGCGGCGGGTTTCGTCGACGAGGATGTCGCTGCGGCGGCGGGCTTGGCGTTTATGGTGAGGGGAGGGGGAGCGGGAGGGTTGATGGTGCTTGCGGGTTCGGTGGTTGTTTTCTGTTGAGGTTGGGGATGAGGAACGGTTGGGTGAGTGGGATCTTTTGGCTCGGTTTCGACCGCGGTCGTTACTGCCGTTGTGTCTGGTTGAGGTCGGCATTGGTTGACGCGTGTTTTGGGCTGGGGTTGGCTTATTGGGATTCGGGCGCTCGAGCTCGCCGCAGTGGGAGATCAAGACGGCGTCGTGTGGTTTGTCCGCTTTGTCGACACGGACTTTGGCTAGTCTGGCCAGGACGTTGTTGCCGGAAAGTACGTGCCCGAACACGGTGTGTTTGGCGTTTAGATGCTCGCACGGGGCTAAGGTGATGAAGAATCTGTACGACATGAACATCAGCATTTATCGCCATTGCAATGTTAACAACTATCACTTGAAACTCAATCTCGCGTGGACTCACTGACTACTATTCGTGCCCTTCCCTCGATTTGCCATACACACCAGTCCTTCTTTGTCAATATTCCTCCATCCTATATTCTCGTCTGCGAATTCACCACCATATATGCTTTGCCCACCAGTACCATCGCCGGCAGTTATATCTCCACCTTGGACCATGAATTCATCAATGATTCGATGGAAGGGTGAGAGCTTGTACGTCAAGGGTTTCGACGCTGAAGGTGGAGTGTAAGAGGAGGCGCACAGAGCTCGAAAGCTGCAGCAGGTACAATCAGTATTAGAGCAAACGGTGGAAGCGGAACTGTAGGGGTGCTCACTTCTCGCATGTTTTGGGGGTTTTGTCGTTGAATAGCTCAATGACAATACGTCCCGCGGGTTCTGTGTCAATCTGAACGTCTAGGAACACGCGTGGCCTAGTGATGACCTCTGTGGACATTGTGTGTCCTTCTGCCAACTACCCTAGCAAGCCATGATGTAGCAAAGAAGAAAGTGAGAGTCGGTACGGAAGCCTGATGAGGCTGAGAAGGGCTCGTCCACCCATGCCACGTGACGGCCCCTCGCTTCGACCAGACGTTTGGTAATCACGTGGTAATCAATGATTAGCGCGATCTGATAAGGCTTAAGGTTGGGACGCTACCACAGTCGATTGCGTGCATAAGGTACCTCTGTACCTGAGGTACAAACTCCTCAGCCCCGGTCCGTGGCATGTTTTCACTGTTTGCACTGTCTGACGCAGTGGCGAGCGCATGGGTGTCAGAGTCACGAACATGAAAGACGCTGAATGGAGCGTACTTTCAAAGACCGTGGATGAGCGCTATCCGACAGCATATTGCATGCAACTCTCAGCAATCATGGTGTTTTGATACGATACTTAAACGTCCTGAGCTGGCTGGTTTACTTTGCCACTCGTTGGGAATTGTCCAACGCATTTGCTGGACTTCCATTGCTAAGGAAAAGTGACTGCTATACCCGTAGATGCTCGACAAAGCCGACAAATAGAACTGAAGAAATGCTCAGAATCTTCCTTGCCACCTTGCTCGCCAAGCGACTAGGGGGCCTAAAGCGAAAAACTCAACACGACAGTGTAGTACATAGAGGACTGACCGGACCCTCATTCATGACCACCTTCGACCTTAACCTCACAGTACCCCTTGCATTCCATCTTCGCCGTCACCACATGCTTTGAGAAACATGTCCGACGATGGCTTTGCAGAGTGACATCCTGCAATGCCGGCATTTGGGACACTTTTCAGCGCCGAGACATGTCAAAGCTTTTGTTGAGTCGCTTTGCATGGACCAGTAACGACCCACGCCGTCCTGCTGCTTGCAGTTGCATTAGCTTGTTGTAAGCTTAACGTACATGACGTTTACTGCACCGTTAGCAGCACATATCTCATGGCAGGTGCTTCTGATACAAAGTATCAAACCTCAAACTCCCACTAGTCTCCAGACACTCGACACTTTGATCGCCGTATTCGATGAGCATGGGAAGCTAATCAACAACGTAAGCCACGGTCAGCTTGCAGTGCTTCTGGCAACGTCGACTTGGACCGTGTCAAATGCCGAGTTGTAACAAGAGCGTGTTCGAGATCTCTGCCACCCGGTGTGTCCGTCGTACAAGCAGGCTATAACCGAAATGTAACTTGGCTGTTCCCGTTGATTTTCGATCCCGTCAATTTTGGATCATTGATGAAACGGGCGTCTTGGAGGCATATCCTGATGTACAAGATGATCCGGTTTTAGCTGTCTGTCTGTCTGTCAGTTAGCAAGCCTCTACCTTTCGATCAGTGATCCATGACGGCTCCTGTTGGAAAACTTGAAGCTTAGATCTTGAAGGAGTGATTAGTCTTGTCATATACGTGACAAATGATTGGATGATACAGTTACCACCGGAGATTTAGACTTTCAAAGACAACCGTCCACGAGTCGTTCTCGTTAGCCATGATAGGATCTCCGCAGCAGGCTGTTCAAGCCCCGCAGTGTCACCGCCGGCACACCGTGCTACCAGATCATGTGAGTTCACAAATCGGTTCTTCCGGCTCGATGGTATGCCAGATTCTCTGGAGATTTTCGCGAACGACTCCCAAACAGAGACCATCTTGCATAGGCTAGCGAAGAGGTGTGGTGATGGCTTCGACCTGCATGAACGATAAGCACAGGTAGATTCCTGCCCCCACAGAAGTCTGCATGGTCATGAACTTGAATGTGGCGTTTCATAAGCCGCTTGCTGCCCCCGCACGAGCTGAGGGTTATAGGGACGGTAGATAGCTAATCGATACTGTACGCGTCAAGTTAGTAGCTGAGGACTGAAGCGTGTTTGATATTGATACAAAGAATCGCCCTTGCCGGTTCAAATCCCTCACAAGCGATGAAGCAATATGAACGGCCATACAGCAGCCAGAGTCTAATCGTTCCTTCGAAAAACAAAAGTCGGGCGTACCTCATGCCCTTTTGCCCACTGGCGTACCCTCCGCACGCGATCAATAAGGAGAGATCAGAATCGAGTCCCTCTGGTCTTCCTGTGGATTGACAACGCTCCACGGAGGCTAAGGTAAGACTCAACGCATCATTTGCTGAAACTGGAGACAGTCCCGGCCGTCTGGGGGTAAGCAGCGTAGCATCTGATCTCAATGTTACACAACGCTAGCTTCACAAGTATGCGGACCGGACTTCAGTCCGTGCATATCGTGCATGGATAGCAGGTATAGTGACGGCACCACGTGCAACGCATGGTGCCAGAGGTCAATGTACTCTGTTCTTAAACTGAAAGGGGCTTGACCGGGGTATGGACGGCATACAACGGTCGAGCCCCTGGTTGGCTGCCCTGTCAACAACGTTCCGAAGTCGTGAGCATGTGAATTCGCCTTCCCTGCATGAGATTCCAAGCTTAGACAATTAGCCTGAGTGGTCTGGCGTACTCGCGGATGGGAAGATGGAAGTCTTGTCCTTGCCATGAGGTAAACAGGAACAAACAGAGAGCGGCGGCCAGTCAGAATAGATGGAATGCTCTGATTCCCTCACTACCAACTAAGAGATGACCCACAGGGAAGCTAAGTGGTAGCGGAGTAGCATTGTCGTTCAGGCGTTCTGAGCGCACCAGGAGAACAATGGCTGACAATGAAGCAAGACCGCCACAGAATTGGGGAGCGGGAGCAGTCTGAAACTGTGGAAACTGCCTGTCCCAAGTACTAGAGGTAGTTACCACGATCCAAAAGGAACCAAGGCGATCCAGGGCCATGTCTCTGGGTAGACGTTTGGCCGGCCTATACCCAAAGGAGACCCGCAACAACCGTGGTTCGAAAGTGCACTAATAATGAAGGCTCCACCATTGAGTTCCTAGCCTTTATATTCTCCGGAATTTGAAGCTTCCGCTGTTCGAGACAGCGGAGAAGCGGAAATAGATTGTTGATTGATGAATGCACGACTCCATTGGTTGGCCTCTTCGCCGTAGCTGAAGGTCCTGCAAAGCTGCTTGGATGCGGCAAGTACCCCGGACACAGCGTCCTATTAGCTGTAGATGCTGCTACCGCTAAGATATCGTATAAAGATAGCAGCTACCGACGTCCGTTGACACGCGCATATGACCAAACTGTGACAGCCTGGAACCAAGGCTGGAAATTTGTCGGCCTTGGCGTAAACATTCAGCTTGTGTAGTGCCGCAGGAAAAGATGGGGAGAGACATGAAACGAAAGTCGCCGTTGCCGATACCACCAAAAGCCTAGACCTGACTTGACCTCTGACCACGGTCTGGCCAAAGGGCTAATCGCAATACCACTGCATAATTACGGTCTCCGGAATTAACAATCTTTCTTCAATAAGTCTTTCTGCACCGCTGGCGCTTCCGTATCGAGGCTAAGGCGGCCTCTGCTGGCCGTACCGTGCATGGCTTTATTACTTAGCTTGCTGGTCAAAGTAGGCGGGACAGACCTTGTATGACGCAGGCATGGGCCCTCCACTGATTGATTCGAGTAGATGCCACCGATGCCAACAATGCCACAGAGAGCATTCTAGTGGGACACCAATCACCGTTTCAGGCTCCCTTCCCATCAGTCTTAGGGTACCCGCGCTCTGTACCAACCTCGACTTTAGCTCGACTTGACATCGTCAAAAGCTTTGGATGAGCTTTACTTGTCTGCAAGGCTCAACAAAGAGACATAAAGAGAAACATGGAGTATTCTTGCACCAATTCCAAAGAAGTTCGCAGTATGCTAACGTTAAAATGCATCCAGTGACCCGCTGGCAGGCACAACGAGTGTGGGTACTCAATACTTAAGCACAGTATCCATCCATGGTCGGGATTTCCAGGAGTATGCGGTTGAAAACTCTATAAATTTTGTGCCAATCGATGAGGTGAGGCGATCTGCAAGGACGCTCAGAGATTGACCTTCACTTACATAGAAAATAGGAAGAGGCTGACCGACTCTTGTCGCAACACCGCGTGCTCGACATTGTTTTCGATGGCCGACTTATCTTCCCTCCTGTCAGAACTGTGAAGAGTGTCCTGGATTGTGGATACGGCGCTGCCTCTTGGGCTGCCGAGGTTGCTGAGCAATATCCGGATTGCACAGTGAGAACTCCTGTCTCGGAGGAAGCGCACTAGGTTGACTCTTCTGCCCTAGGTCATTGGGGTTGATATTTCTCCACACATGAAACCTGACGACACCCCGGAGAACTTTTGGCCTCAGGTAGGTCATTTCGTTCTTGGAAAATGGATCCGGCTGCCTGCCTACCAGTCGGCTAGAGGTCCCGAGACGGCCATATCTTCTTTCACAATATGATTGCGGTCAGAAACAGTCGCTGTTACATAGCCGTTCCGGGAGGGAGCAGAATCCGGGCATGCAGGGTTTGAGTGGAGTGCCGCTTCCCAGCCAGGCGTGTGCGCACAGTCCAACGTCCTATAAGAATCAGCGTCGGGACCCTGGACATTAAGCTAGGCTTGTGAAATACATGCAGAAGGAGATGGATGAATTTCCTGGCATTAGCTGCTGCGTGGAACAAAACACGCGGATTTCTGCCAAAAGCCCTATCTCCAAAAGCTGATTTGCATCACTTCTTAGCTCGACGATATGAACAAACCGTTCACCTTCAAACCAAACACATTCGATCTGGTGCACTCTCGTATGGTAGTCGGTGGCATAAACACGGCAAGATGGCCGACATATCTGAGAGATATTACTAAGTGAGGCTTCGAACTCCCACATGTCCTTTTGTCTCTACCAAACAGCATGTCCGGCCAAGGTTCCTAGAGTAGAATCTGACGTTTGCAAAGGGCTCTAAAACCAGGAGGCTGGTTACAGATGGTCGAGTGCTACTATATGTGTCAGTCTGACAACGGGTCCATCACTGATGAACACGCCCTCCGTCAATGGAGCCAAAACTATATCAGATCCCTCGACGGCGTCAAGGATCCGCGAGCGCCCCTTCGGCTGCAAGCTTTGTTCACTACAGCTGGTTTGGAGGGTGTTGAGACGCGGATGATACCCCTGCCATTGTGCGCGTGGTCCAATGGTATGTAACCAGCTGCCATGCGCTCACAAACAAGCTTAGTCTCAAGGACACAACAACCATCATCATGCATATGAGCTGATTAGTTTGTGTTTCCGTCATAGACCCGAGGGAGCGTCAAATTGGGGAGGCCAATCGTGAGAATATCCACCATTTGCTGAGCAATCTTGCTGTTTACCCATTCACCGAGCGTCTGGGAATGAGTATCGAAGCTGTGAATGCCCTTGTGGATAAAGCACGTAGCGAGGCGGCCAACCCGCAGCTCAAACCTTACTTTCCTTTGTGGGTCTCCTCTCTATACTATGCGTCCAGGCCGTACCACTGACCCTTCCGGAGGTATGTTTGTATAGGACGGAAGCCCGGTGGATGACACAAAGATCTATCCAGCGGGCTGCGAGTAGAAGCCAGGAGCCGAAACAAGATTCGAGGCTTCAGTGGAGGCGGCGAGGAAGACGGAGAGAAGCAGGACGCTGATTCGACTTGTTGCGTTCTGTGCGTTAAGTGTAGCGACCTTTGTACTGATCGAGAGTAGATAGAATGTCACTTGGCACTGGATTTCTTCTATGCTCCGAATCCTTGGCGAGCCCATGCGTGGCATTGATATGGTGGACTCGAGCTGGGCCCGACTTGCCCAATTGCGCATCCTAGCAACCTCTTGCACGGATCTTCGAGGATTAGCCGGGAGTGCACTATGCGATGCCATACTTTGTGGCAACACATCATAGTCACCAGGTTGGATATCTTTCCACTTGTCTTGGACCGCTGATATTAGTTCAAGTGCAAGAAGCAGCAGCTCCCGGATCTCGTGGGGGATATTGCGAATGAACCGGCATTTCCGATTCTGTCACCGCTCTTCAGCATTATACCAAGCAAGGCAATACGGCAAGATGTCTGTTTTGTGCATGCCGGACAGAAGCAAGGGGGTAGAGGGGCTCAGCCGTTGCTGGATACCTATATGGGCGCAGCGTCCCTCAAGGTAAGTCGATAGCGCTAATATTGCAATATACATATACCACAGTTGCAACGGAAGTGTGCAAGAGTCATGAATCTGGAGTGCTGAGAGTGGCCGGAGGCACGAGCCAAGGTGTGGGTGGGCGTTGACCTGGAAGCCGATTCCCAGTGCTGCGGTAGCGAGGTCCCGAGGAGATTGGCACATGGGACTGGAATGATAGGGCCTCACGCTCTTTCCAAGTTTGTGACGGGAATGAGCAGATTATATACTGGGGAATAGATGATCATGAGAAGACGAGGTTGACACCCTGACATTTAGCCGATTGACAGCCCTTGGATCACAGACGATGGGCAAGTCGCACAGAAACGGCATGCGGAGAAAACGGAGGTAAATGCAGGAAGGTAAATATACACCACGGGAGCGGACGTGCGAAGTATACATGAAAACTTTCCAGATCTGGACCATGGGTCCTTGCTCATTGTCATTGATCATTGTACGAGTAGCACCGCAGCGCCCAACCACAGCAGCAACAGCCACGGCTTCATAGCCGCTCTCCTTTCCTTGTCTCCCCTCCAGGACGGCATGCCAATAAACATTAACCATCTTCCCAACCTATGGAGCGGCGGAGCGCAGGGTTGGCCAGGAGTATTAGCCTGCCAGGTAAGGTTTGGGGGGGAGTTGGACGGATAGGAAACGGACTTCCCCCGGACCGGCCTTCCGCAAGTGTCATCTGAACTCACGGAGGCAAAGGGAAACGAATTAGAGCACCGCAACGACGTATGCAGGCTTGACACAGGCGTGACAGGCACTGTAGAAGTTTAAACCCCCCCAGAACCATGCACCGGATGCTATCCGGTCCCAGCTAGCCCCCCAACTAGGCCCCCCGAGCCCTTCGACAAGCCTCAACTAAAGCCACCGCCAGAGCCTGAACCTAAAAGCATCAAGCCAACCACTTTTCACTTCGGAAAGCGCGCCCTCCCCGTAACGCACCACATACGCCGTGACGCCGTAGCATCAGGTACACGCACAGCCTGACAGGCCGATCAGGTGGCAGGTGCTCGCACTAGGAGCAAGCTAGTAGAGTCATTACCTTAGCATCAACTACTCGCTCTTCAACGCCGCCGCCAGTCCCGGCGGGCATATTCGTCCATCTTCAGCTGCAGGAACCGTCAGGTGACTGCGCAGGATGCCTTCTACACACAAGCAAGAGAAGCCCTGGGACACTGACGACATCGACAAGTGGAAGGTGTGCGACTGAGTTTTTCACCGGCCCTACCGCTGACCTCAATACGCTGACTCTGGTCACTAGATCGATGCTTTCACCCCCGAAGACAATGCAGCCGGCACTTTCACCGAAGAATCATCCTTTGCGACTCTCTTTCCCAAATATCGCGAGGTCTACCTGAAAGAAGCGTGGCCAATGATTACCCGCTCTCTCGAGAAATACGGCATAGCGTGTACGCTGAATCTAGTGGAGGGGAGCATGACGGTCAAGACCACGCGTAAAACCTACGACCCCGCCTCAATACTCAACGCCCGCGATCTGATCAAACTCCTCTCGCGAAGCGTTCCCGCGCCCCAAGCTGTCAAAATTCTCGAAGACGGCGTGGCTGCCGACATCGTCAAAATCCGCAACCTCGTGCGCAATAAAGAACGTTTCGTGAAGCGTCGTCAACGGATCCTCGGTCCCAACGGCTCCACCCTAAAGGCTTTGGAGCTGCTCACTCAGTGCTACGTCCTCGTTCAAGGCAACACCGTCAGTGCCATGGGGTCTTACAAAGGTCTGAAAGAGGTACGCCGAGTAGTCGAAGACTGCATGGCCAACATACACCCAATTTACCATATTAAAGAGTTGATGATAAAACGCGAGCTCATGAAAGACCCGGAACTCGCAACGGAGAACTGGGAGCGCTTCCTCCCGCATTTCAAGAAGCGCACGCTCAGTAAGCGGCGCAAACCCATGAACATCACAGACAAGAGCAAGAAAGTCTATACGCCCTTCCCGCCACCCCAGGAGAAGAGCAAGGTGGATCTGCAAATCGAGAGCGGCGAGTACTTTTTGGGGAAGCAGGCGAAGGAGCGGGCGGTCAAGGAGAGGAGGGAGGAGAAACAGAGGGAGAAGCAGGCGGAGAAGAAGAGGGATAGGGAAAAGGACTTTGTGCCTCCGAAGGAAGAGAGTGAGAAGAAAGATAAAAACCGGAAGCGGAAAGAAGAGGAAGGCGAGGGGGTGAAGAAGAAAAAGAAGAGGGATCGGGTCAAGGAGGTGGAAGAGGTTTAGGGTTTTATTTGCTCATATCGGCGTTGATTTGATGAGCAGCATAGCATAGCGGATCATAGCTCTGGTAGCATTAGTAAATTAATACTACATTCAATTGGCCACATCCAAGTTGCCCCCATTCCATAGCTCTCTACAGCTTTCCATGACTCATGCAGTCTCCCCTTGGCTAGAATGAGGTCGTGGAATTCGCCCTAGTGTGGCAACAATAAGGGTATAGTGAAAGTATAAAGTTGTGTAAGCCAAGCACGTGCACCCTTCTCCCGCCCTTCTCCGCCTCCACTTCATCTCTGGGTTCAGTCCTTGACTTGTTCCTCAACACGGAACTCCTTTCATATCCGACAGGATCTCGAGCGATGAAACATCTAGTCTTGGGGTCCGAGAGTCGGCGCCGGGACGCATAAAGGTCGGCAGAATCTAAGCCTCCAAGCGCTGCTAGGGTAATTGCCGCAACGGCCGGCTAGGAAGTGTTGTTACGCATACCGACTTTGTGAGGGGTGCTGCAGCCATATTCCTATTCTCCTAGGGCAGATCTCTAGGCTGAACAGCTTGTACACTAACGCTTTGCTGTGGCATGTTCGTTCAAGCGGCTCACCCAAACTCAACCCCCGGTCCCGCTGTCTATTCAGTTTGTTGTCCCTAGGTAGTCCGGTGTTTCTCTTCATCTGCCACATGTTTTACATTTGAAGGTGCTTTGACCTAGTTCTTGATCCAGGCTCGCTATGAGGATATTGCTATTGCGGCGGCTGTGCGCCACCCTGCTTTGTCCATTTCTTTTTACTCATGCCTGGTATGTTCGAGCCCACAATGGTAGTAATGCGGGTGTACAGCTAGGCTTCCAGGGCGGAACCAACACACAAGAACTCCCCGGAATACGCTTGCTCGTTGAATTTGCAAGAGCAATGCGTACCAAACGCTGAATTTGGACTGGACTTACCCGAAAAAGTGGTACGGATTTTAGGGATTGCCAAACCATAATGACTACTAAGGCAGACCATCAAACTGTGGTTGTGCAACAGGGCGCTCTGTGGAGAGCTTACCACGTGGTTGGCTGATACCCAAAATGTGACGGAAGAGCAATGTTAACAGCTACCACATTGAGATTTCCCATGCGTTCGCTTCTTTAGTCAATGAACACATTTGGCAGGAGCTGATCACGAGTGGTCACTTTATTCAGAGTCGTGTTGGTGGGACTCTTGGGCCTAGATGAGGGCATAGTTTCACCATCGCAACCGCAACCGCTCCCTACCGTTTCGGTCGTCGGGACGCAACACTAAAAGCCCACTATTCATGGGTATGCTCAGGCTACTGAATATATCCGATACTTACATAGGTGGGAATTGTTGCGTAGGTGCAGTTCCAAGGCCTCGTATATGCGTCACACCATTTGGAAAGGCTTATATCGAGGAATACAAGAGGAAGAAGAGATCCTTCATTTCATTCTTTGTTTGCTCCTCAGCACTCGAAGAGATTCACTCGAGTACTTCAAACGCTTGCTGTCTGATACGCAAGTCCATCCGACCCCTACATCAGCATGGCCAGTTACCTCATCTTCGCTCTTCTCTCAAGCTTAACATCCGCTGTCGATCCACGAATTGCTGCTCTCATTTCCGAAAGATCTACCAACTTCACCCCGGCGCCACTCGCTCAAAGATCTAGTGGGTGTTCGAATGTCAATCCTCTTGGCGGGTCCACCCCCGGAACCGTAAGTTTTAGCAGCGCCTCCCAAGACCGTTTTTGATCTGGCCTCGATTGACACCAAAAACCAACTCTAGATCTACTATAATGGGCAACCGGGTGGCTGCCCCATCATAAACGCCCTAGATGCTGACAAAACGTGCAAGTCGAGCATGACTCCTCGCGGCACGTACTGTTCCGGCTACTGCGAGCTCAACACCCACTTCTTCTACGGCAAAGAAGTTCCATTTTCTCCAGCGGCCCATTGCTCGGCCGATGAGAGCTGCTCCGTCCAGGCGTCTGAATCAGTGACTATTACGCAGACTTATTCATTCAATATCGGAGCTTCACTTTCGCAGAGATCAGAAGAAGGGGTTTCTCTGGTGCAGCGGGATGCAGCATCCACATTGAAGGCCGCTTTCGATGTCGTATGACCCCGAATCCAAGGGCAATCGTCGGACTAGGGTGTCTAACAAACGAATCAGGGCGCTTCATACAGCTATTCCACAGCAAAAACCACGTTGAGTGGAATAACCGTATCGCGGCCGACGAACAACAACGCCTCTGACTGTGGCTATTGGACCATGTGATCTCCAATGACACCCGATTTGGTCGCGCCGCGCATAGCTGATTGGTGTTGAGGTCATAGGGTACCCATTTTCTGGACATCTTGCGGCACCATGAGCACCGCCCTCACAGATTTCCACTTTGTACACTTGGAGAAGGACCACCAAGGGAAATGCCCACAGAACAAAGTCGCTACAACGGAGAACTATTGCAACACGACTGTAAGTGAGCTCTGAGCCATGTGGGAATGAGACACCGTGATTGACTGTGTGGCGCTACAGCCGTACCTGGATAACAACGGGAAGAACACCGGTATTCCAATCTTCGTCGTCACTGGGTGCAAGAGCAACTTATTGCAGCCGGCGCATATGCAGGATCCCATTTACACCTATCCGGGCGTCGCTGCTACCGCTTTTCAAACCACCTTTCAGCAATAGTTGGGTTTGAGTCCCATGGACGTGGTGTCTGAATTGCTGGAGCTGCTGCGATATGGTTGATTTAGGAGGCATGGTAGCAGGCTTTGCGGTGAAGTCTTTCGAGAATCAACCATCCCGTCTGTCATTGACATGTCTGCTCCTGCCAAACTGCGTCTATTTATTTGTACATGAGTTACATACTATTTGCTTTGCTTGGTGAAAACAGAACGTTTAAGAGGGAATTGTGACGTTCATGGCTCTGGTGTCAGAGAGCTTCTGACTGATATGTGCTCGAGAAGCCTCTCCCGTATAGAGCAGCAACTCAGGCCTGATGAGATGAGACGAGACCAGATGCCGCTTTTCATACGCGCTTGCCTGGCGCAGAAAAGAAGCGAGATGTGCTCCATCCATGGCGTGCGGGTCCTCCCGGGACTTCCTCCGTAGTGCAGCAGATTGGCGGGACTTGCGTCAGAGCGCACTCTAGCTCCAAGCCTCGACAGCAATCTTGTTCTTGCTTTCGAGACAGCCATCAACAGACAACGACAACCGCCTTCTCGGTTCATCTCATTCCTTCCTGTTCCAACTCTTAACCCTTTAATCCCTTTAATCCCTTTAATCCCTTTAATCCCTTTAATCCCTTTAATCAGCCTTGGATATTGTGAGAGTCTTCGCTTCGAGCATCCGGATCGACAGCCAGTGAAGACGCCGGATCCCCTATTGTCGCCATCGCAATCGCTGTCGCAATCCTTTGATCATGGCCGCGCATGGTGGAGCTGCCGACAGCTACTACAACAATGCAGGCTCACAACCACCAATGTCGTACCCACCGCAAGCCTATGGCAACGGCACCGGAAATCAAGGCCAACCTCAATACCAGGCGCCTCCTGAAGCCAAGTACCAGCAGCCGCCACCCAATTACGGTCAGAACTACCAAAACGGGGGAGGCCCGGTAGGACCAAGTGGCGATGGGAAACAAACATTTGCGCAGGCGTTCAAGATCGACAAGCCGAAGTGGAACGACCTCTGGGCGGGTATTCTGGTGCGTGTACCATGATCGCGATCGTATATGTCTATTAACGCGTTCTGCGTCAGCTTATCTTGGTGTTCTGTGGCTTCACTGCCGTATCTGGTATCGCACTTTATGGCTACTCATCCACCAAAGGCTTCAACGGCGGCGGCATCTACGGCAGCTCGAACGATTTCTCCCTCAATACGAACACCGTCGTTCTCTTCGTTTTCGTGCTCTGTGTCGCCTTCGCTTTCTCATGGCTTTACTTCACAATGGCGCGCGCCTTTACGAAGCAATTCATCTGGATCACTGGGATCCTGAACATTCTGTTTGGCGTCGGCACCGCCATCTTCTACTTCATCGAGAAATACTACTCTGCCGCCATTGTATTCATCCTCTTCGCTATCTTTAGTATAATATGCTTCGTCAGCTGGATACCTCGAATCCCGTTCAGTGTGCTGATGCTTCAGACATGCATGGATGTTGCCAAGAGCTACGGACATGTCTTTCTTGTCAGCGCGATTGGTGGCATTGTGTCTGTGGCGTATGGAGGTAGGTCATTGGCATGCTTTGCTCTACGTCGAACTATGAAAACTTATGATATTCGGTAGCCTGGTTCTCGGTGACATTGGTTGCAATCTACGTCAAATACGAGCCAAGCAGTGGCGGATCTAATCCTGCCTGTTCCTCTGGCTCCGTGGGCGGTTGTTCATCCGCTAAAGTCATCGGCTTGCTCGTCTTTGTCACGTTCGCATCATATTGGATCACCGAATGGATCAAGAACACCATCTACTCCACTGTTGCTGGCGTCTACGGCTCGTAAGCTTTCCCCTTTGTCATATATCCATCCTGAGCGACTGACTCCCCTTCAGGTGGTATTTCTGCAGCGGGAAACCCGGTGGGATGCCAAAAGGTGTCACCAGAGGCGCCTTTCGACGTTCGATGACCTACTCTTTCGGCAGCATTAGCTTTGGCTCCCTGATCGTCGCTCTCATCAATATGCTACGCCAAGCCGTCAGTATCGCACAGCAGCAGGAGGCCCAATCTGGGAACATGATTGCGTCAATCGCTTTCTGTGTACTAGGCTGCTTCATCGGCATCTTGGATTGGGCTGTGCAGTTCATCAATCGCTATGCCTTCTCCTATATCGCGCTCTACGGTAAAGCATATATCCCCGCAGCAAAGGACACTTGGCGGTACGTTATTCCCCTTCGTCCATTCCACTGTCTTTGACTACCGCCACTGATTCTGTCACGCAGGATGATGAAAGACCGCGGCATCGACGCCCTCGTCAACGACTGCCTCATCGGTCCCGTCCTGACAATGGGTTCGACCGCTTCGGCTTTCCTGTGCTCCTTCTTAGCTTTCCTGTACCTCAAGTTCACCGATCCGGCATATAATTCCGGCGGCAAATTCACGGCTGTGGTGATGGCGTATTCGTTTTTGATCGGGTTGCAGGTCGCGCAGATCTTCCTTACGCCGATTGGAAGTGGTGTTGAGTTAGTTTCATCCTCTTCGATGTTATTATGTGTATTTCTCTGACAAGTCGTTTAGTACGTTCTTCGTGGCTGCGGCTTGGGATCCGGAAGGTGAGTTTGAGTTTGATAATCCGAAGTTTAGGGCGAGTGCTGATACTGTGTTTAGTCCTCATGCGCGAACACCCGGATTTGTATGGGAGACTCATTCAAGTCTATCCTAAAGTTCAGCAGATGATTCATGCTTGAATACCGGGGTTTTGGGGGATTTCATCGTTCATCGGGTCAGGTCTTGTAAATGGTCTTGATACCCCGGGAGTGAGAATGGGAAACGCGTGCTTCCAACTAGGTTACTTAATTTAGATAGCGATTTCGCCGATGATTGATATTGCGTATTCTTTAAATGGGTTCCACGGGTACAATAACTTGAATGGACGCGAGAAGACTTATTGACTGACCTGGATGAATCGAGCACTTGTAACCGACAGCTCGACAGCTATCAGAGACATCCCAGGATGCAAGAAGCGGAGAAGTAACTCATACCTGTCAACTGTGTTTCAGAAACTCCATCATCTCTGCCCGGGGCAGTCATCAGGGTCCAGGTATAGTATTCTCACATTGCATGCAAAAGGCAACGGTGACAAAACATCACTAACTCGGATCTTCATTGTCTGCCTAGTGGCCCATCTACAGTCAACCTTCCCCCTTTCTAACCGCCCTCACCTTTCCAGTATTTCCCCATCCCCCACCCCGCACCCCTCACTTCCACCACCCCCTCCCATCTAACTGTTCAAATAATTCCGTATCGCCCCTACCACGACATCAACATTAGCCATCATCCCCAACCCCAACCCCCCCCCTCTACCACCCTTTCCCCCTCCTCGTCCCTCACACAACCCCAATCCACAGCCCAAGAATAGACACAACTCACCTTGCAACCTACTCGCCCCCTCCCCCAGCACCTGCGTAAGATTCTCCAAATCATCCCCGGCCGTAACGCCAAACTTCCTCACAAAATCCCTCGCCGCCCCCTCCAAATCCCCATAATCCCCGCCCTCCGCCTGTGCCGCATCATCCTCCGGCCGGCCAAAATACGCATTGCTGGAGATGGACGTCGCGCCCTCGAAGCCTTGCAGACGGGATTTGGCTTCGGACTGGGCGGCCGGGTCGAAGGCGGCGCGGCCGAAGAACTCGTCCGACGAGATGCCTTTTTGGGCGCCGAATTTCTGGCGGGCGTATTTTTCCGTGTCGTCGTCTGCGGGGGAGGGGTGAGGATGGGATAGAGAAGGGATGGGAAAGGGGTAGTAGAAGGGGAGATTTGGGGGGGGGACTGACCTTCATCGACGGCTTTGCTGGAGCCGACGGAGCCGAAGCCCATTTTTTTGGGGGGGGCGGCTGCTTTGGCGCCGCCGACTTGGCCGAAGCCTAGGCGGCCCACTCCCATTCCTAGTCTTTCGACTTCGCTTGCGCTGCGCTCGTGGCCTCGGGTGGCGCCGAAGGCGGCTTTGCCGGGACTGAGGGGTGTCGGGGCGGCGATTTTCGTTTTCTCGGTCGTCGTTGTACTAGCGGACCGGGTCTGGGCGTCTGCGGTCGCGGTTTCGGCGTCAGGATCGTAGCCTAGCTTCTCTATTCGTTCGGCCTCCTCCTTCGCCTTCTTCTCTGCCGCGTCGAAATCGATGGTGTCGGCGACTTTCTTTGCGCCGAGTTTTTGAGTCTTCTTCGCGCCGAGGACGTTGGCTTTTCGGGCGCCGACTGTTGTGGCGGTTTTGCGGATGGCGGAGGAGGAGATAGTGCGGGGGGCGGGTTCCGAGGGTTCGGATTCGGATCCCATGAGAGGGGTTTTTGGTCGGGCTGTTCCGTTACTGTTGGCACCGGGGTTGAGGAACGGGGATGCTGTGCGGCTTATTACGGGGGGAGTCTGGGTTCGTGATGGTGGGTTGCTGGGCCGTTTTATTGATGGCTTGTCCCAGGAGGAGAAGAAATCGTCACTGGGTTCACCTGACGGCGTGGCTGTGCCGTCGCCGGATGAAGGAGCAACGACGTCTGTGATGACTACTTCGACGGGGTATCTGCAATGCGGTTAGCTTAGCTGGGCCACGAATGCCTGTGTCCTTACTCAAGGGCATCTGCGTTGGCTCGCTTCTTCAATTCCTCTTTGTATTTTGTTGCAGCGTTTGATGTGTATTTAGTCTTGGGGTCTTTGCTGGCCAGAGCAGCCGTACCGCTGTGCGATTGGAAGTATTTCGTGGCTGACTCGTTGCCCCCTACCTTCATAATCCGTAGTTGATCCCACTGCCACTCTGCTCGTCCATCGTGTCAGTAGCTCTTCCCAGATGCGGGTTAGGTATGGCCATACGATCTAGATTCGTAGATCTCACAAATGATATGTGGACGCCCAGGTTTCGGTGATTCGAAGAGCAATCGAGACAGAGGTAGATACCAAATGGAACGGAGGACCATGTTGGATTCTTGGTGCCACAGTCGAAGCATATCTGAGCTGTTCAGCTCATGTATAGGTTCCTTGTTGTACCGGGTGTGCCTACCTTATTGGCTGGTTTTGTCTTCAATTTCTCAAAGATCTTTTGTGATTGGGCCTTTGATGCTGAACTCATGATGAAGGTTGCGTACGCGGATGTAGCGTAGGCTCTGTAGCAAGGTTGAGGGTATAGGCAGAGACGAGTCAAGGAGATGCCCTTTGAAATTTTAAAAGAAATACCACGAATATGTAACTGGTGAGGTCCTTAGACTTGAGGCCAATATCTATCTGAACAATAATGAGCTGGCCTGAGAGAGTCCCTGCTAAATCTGGATTAGTCATGCACGCTAAAATACCTTATCCTCCGATGTCTGCTTCCCCACCATCGAGTGATGATGAAGGATGCGGCCTTCCAGTCTTCTCGCTGGTAAAGCACGGCACATTGCTACAATGAAATACAACGCTTGTGGACCAGTGATTAATAAGTTATCACCCACTGGTGTACACTTATTGTCCGTTGGCAGATCGACGTGCTTCCCCTGGAGAGCACTACGCAGCTATGCCACGCAAAATACTCTAGGCGGTACAACAGGACCGTCCAGGAAGCAGATCACAGTAGCTAGTGATGATGGGCGTGTCAGATGGGGAGACCTGAGCACACGGGAAAAGGCGGCACGAACAACGCAGCAAACATTCAACTTTGGAATCATCTTAGCAGGAATGGTCATGACTGTAAGTATTTATTCTGCCCGGGTGCCAATAGTTCTAATCAGTATGCCGTAGGGAGGCGTTGCTTTCCTGCTCTATACGGACGTGTTCTCTTCCGACAGCAGAACGAGTCACTTCAACCGCGCTGTGGATCAAATTCGGGCAGACTCGAGGGTCAGAGAACTGCTCGGCCCAGCCAAGCAAATTCGAGCGTTCGGGGAGCCGACGTTGAACAAATGGGCACGAGCTCGACCAATTGCGTAAGTTGACGTGCAACTGGCTGTCCCTGGCAAGGAATCCGGAACACCTCCAGCTGATATATAGCTCACAGAACGAAGATTAGTAAAGACCGGACAGGAACTGAGCATCTCATAATGCACTTCAATGTGCGGCTCTCCATCGTCTCCGTCATCTTTGTCAGCTCCACGGTATTATGACTGATGCAACGAACAGGTTGAGGGGCCGTTGAACAGCGGAGTGGCCAACATGCATATGACGAAAAGTCCCGGCCAGTCTGAGTATCAGTACAAATATCTGGCACTGGACGTGAAAGGTTTACACAATCCCGCTCAACCAAAAAACACATGCTAACATTGGCAGGCCATTCTCGTATATATCTTGAGAACGCCGATGCTGCCAAAGAGCAGAAGAAGACAGGCATGAAAGTGTTCGGCGTGCGTTGGGGTTAACGGGACCCCTGAGTAACGTGCGATAAGGCACAAGAAGACAATGCCTATCCGATCTGTCTAACACAATGTCTGCAACGCACCTGCACATAGGAGGCTTTCTCTAGGAATTGACTGAGGCTAAGGGAATTGAAGAGTAGGGCTACCTTACCGTGTCTGCTTGATGCTTTCTCCAGAAACGATGCCAAGACGGCCGCTTCGCTTCGCCGGCCGCTAAAATAGCGCCCTTTTAGGTCAAGCTACGATCTGCTCCAATATGCTTTCAGGAACGCGATATCCTGTACCACGAGCTCCATACCTTACTCACCCAAGGCACCTGCAGGCTACGCTAAACACATTGCGCCGTACGAAGACATGAAGATCTCCGTGTTGTCAAAACTTCGGTCCCGTGCGTCAAAATTCAAGACCTACGCGTCAAGATTCTATCGCAAGCTCAAGACGGATTTCTTATCCAAAGATGCTGTCCTGGTTGAGGCACCCCGTCCCTTCTCAAACAATTACGCCTATGACAGCTCAGACCCTTGGATATCAGAGGGCCCCAGTGTGGAGGCTCAAATAGCCGAGGCCATCGGAACGCCAATCGGTAGTCTCGCTGAGATCTTTTCAGCTGATCTCCCTCCTGAGTTATGGACACTGGTTTTTGGGTACTTATCGCAGCACGATCGCTGTTCGTGTCTAAAAGTATCTCGTAAGGTATGTGGTTCATGACTCAATCTAAGCCATGAACATACTAACAAGTTCATTCGCAACTGTAGTGGTACGGGATCGCCGACAACAATTTACTGTGGAAAGACCTCGACCTTCTCAACGCGTGTATCCGCCTAAGTTATTCGTTGGAGTTCGACAATCTCCCAGAGACTCTGCTGTCCCGAATCGATAATGCTCGAAGCATCACCGTAGTCCCGAAGCTTGGCACGGATTTTACTCGATATAGGGGCGCCTTTGACCTGGGAGACGACGTAGCCTTCTTCCTTCGGACACGGAAAACTATGCCGCTACTTCCCAATCTTCGTGTTTTGACTCTTCACTACCTCGATTGGACCAGGTGTCTCCAGAACTATCTACCCAACCTTACCGAGCTCGATGTCTCCCGAGTTGATTTTGGAATTTACGATCTTTGTGGGGTGATGAAGCATTTGAGACCTTCAGTCAAGCGCTTGAAGGTGGATGGCTTAAAGCTCTGTCCCGGGTTTTTCGCGGTAGTGGTCAGCTTCAGCAAGCTGGAATACCTAAGCTTGTCCAAATGTTCCATATCGAGCGACGCCTTGAAGTGGTTCATGCGTGGCACTCCTATTCCCCGGAGGGCGGCTGGCTGCAGTGCCTCAACTCAGCTGTTCAAGGACAGAGCTGGCGCCGTTATGTCGTCGCTCAAGGATCTGGATCTTACCGATCAGACTAAACTGGATATAGAGGACCTTCATGCCTTCCACGAAGTGCGCCTCAATCGTCTTCCAGCCAACTCCGCAAGCGGGAATGCGCACCCAGCACGTATGCGGCCTCATCCCATCCACATCGACTTACGAGGATGTCGGTTGCGTTCTCCGCCCCTAGCACGCCTACTACAATTTTACCCAGGAACGCGAACTACACCACACGTGAACCCACATCTGTCTCTTCATAATCTCCAATTTCTCCTGGGCATCGGCCGGGGCATCGGCGCGAGCCTCTAAATGCCTGGGCTGTGCAGGGTCGGCAGTCTGCCGGAGTCTTTATGGATTTGGCTGCTTGGTCGCAGGCGAAAAGGCAGGATTGTGGTAAACAAAGGACGCTCTTGATTTCTGGTGTTTTGGGCTACTTACGTTTTGACGGCAGGATTGGGGATTAGTGTGGCGGTCTCGGGCTGAGAACCGCTCAAGGTATCCAACGATGGATGAAGGATCTGGGCAACATTCAGTATGCAAATTGTGGAGACGACCAAGCTCTACTGTTTGTAAGTTTGCGACATTTCATCAATCTGTTGTTCAGGATGGGTTCAGTGCCTTTATGGAGAAACGTCACTTGATCTGATGCATATGTCCAAAGGCTTTTCGGGCCTTCTTTAGCAAGAAACAGTTTACTACGATCCTGCTGCCAAGTCCACTTGTGTACAAGAATTGATCGAGCTCAATGACTCTACTATGTCACTCTTCAGAGGTCTCTGACGTAGCTCTCTCTGTTGGCTAGCAATGCTAGGGAGGTGGGCGGCTCTCGGCTAACCCTTGCGCCTAGAGCGGGACAGCAAGCCAACCACAGCGAACGAGAGCGCAACACTGAAACTGAACCCGAAATCGAAACATGCACCATCGAACAAACCCCAATAAAATTAGAAACATTCAAGTACAAGTGAAAGTACCTTCTTTAAACTCTTTGACGCCCTTTCGTTCATGGCGAATCAAAACAGAAGGTTCCAGGATGGTCGTTGCACGTTCCATTCCATTGTTGGCTGGCTGCTCCACCAGCGAGCGGCTGCTGGTGTCTGTGAATAGAAATGCTGCGCTGTGATGCTCGTCCCAGAAATACCTTTGATGAAGTCTTAGTACTTTGCTATTCATAGCAGTCTGCTTCATGTGTGACTAGGAATACATCGAGGCTTTCTTGTTAATACAAGAACCGTGGAAGCCACGGGTAATATCGCTGCCTTCCTTGACATTTACAATCTTATTCTCGTGTCTTTTTCTATTGTCCAGAAAATATTCTACCCTATCATTATCGTTCTTGTTTGCTACTCCTCTCACTGTCTTCGTCATGCGTCTTCTCGCTGTTATCCCCCTCCTCTTCACCTTAACCGCATTCATTCTCTCTCTCCTGTGCGTCTTCGCTGGCTCGAAGCGCGGGTACCTCGAAAATGCAGACATCGTAACCGTACGTATGCCCCAAACCACTCTTCCCAAGAACCCAAGAGTTAATCCATAACAGCTCAACACTTCCATGCTCGGCCGCTTCGCCGTAACGCCTTCCTCCTCATCATCGTCCTCATTACTAGGTTCTCTCGAAAACGGCCTCAAAGGCGGTCTCAATAACCTGGTCGGAGACCTCGCCAAAGAACTCGACCTCCACGACTTCTACTCCTGGCATATCCTAGACTACTGCGAGGGATACTACACCCCGTCCGCGATCGCAAACGCTACGTCGAATCCGGCTAAGAATGTCACGCATTGTTCCACCCAGACTACGTTTTTTCATTTCGATCCTACGGCTGTGCTGCAGAGCGAGCTTAAGGCCGGGATTAACCTTACGGAACTGAAATGGCCACAGGCGATCGAGGATGCGGTGACGGCGGTGGAGGTGGCGAGTAATGCGATGTTTGTGCTTTATTGCATTGGTATTGCTACGGCTGGGGTTGCCTTTTTGGGCAGTGTTGTGGGATTGTTGGCGGGCGGGAGGTTGAGTGCGTTGGTGAATTTGATGCTTGCTATGGTAGGTTGGATCTCTCGGTCGTTGGCTGTTTGACGCTGACGTGTATCGCAGCTGGGCTTCCTTGCCCTGGTTCTCGCTTCTGCGATTGTAACTGTCATCATGTTCAAAGTTACTAATGCTGTCAACGACCACGGTAACGATGCGGGTGTCGCGGCTAATAAGGGGACTACATTCTTGGGAATGACTTGGGCGGCGACGATATTGATGCTTTTGGCGGCTTTTGCGTGGGGTGGAGAATGTATGATGGGCAGAAGAAAGTGACCAGCGTGCATCATGGAGGCCAGATGATACTTGTTAATATAGAGTGATTTTCGGGCGTCGGTTGAGAATGATAGGAGCAGGTACCCTTTGGAAGAGCGCACAGGTTTAGCGCATATAATGAAGACAAGTACTTGGACTGCATGCTGTTATGGATCTCCGAGTGTTCCACAGGCTCTTGCGGTTTACTTTGTCAGATGACCATGTACGTCGCCTAAGCACCAGAGTAGGACATCGTGCCATTTTAAATATGCAATGACCATGACATGACTGAGTGCGAAGAGGCCAGAGGTCCGTGTTGCTCGAGTGCTCCACCATGACTCTCGCCGCCAGAGTAGTGAGTTAAGTGGCCAAGAATGCCTCAAGCATCATCACCCAGCGCGTCTCTTGATGCAAGACGGAAAAAGGAAAGACATTATGATTAGGCTAAGCAGAGTGGCATCGCTCGTCGACATTGGCTAAGAGGGGTGGCATCAGGTAGCATGTCGATGCAAGGGATGAGAAAGACAGGTACATTGATTGAGGAGAGCACAGCCAATATGTACGGCACATGGGGCAAAGAGTCACGTTCCCTTCCTTCTCATATCTCACCGCCATAATGATGATTGAGGCTGCAGGACGTATATTCGTATATCGGAGGATTGACGTGGCCATGAAATCTAGCCTCCTTGGCTGGAAGGACGGAAAGTTCAGCCAATGCGATGCCAGGTCGGCTCCTCGGTTACGATGCCTCTTGCGTCCGATGACTTCATTGGCTAAGGGGAGCGACTGGCTCGACTGGCTACCGCACCGTTGCATTTGCGGGGCAGACAGGCAGACACAAAAGAGAAAAGGCCCGTCCTCGGTGTCCGCTCATCCTCATCCCCAAAGCCATTGTGCACTCAATCACTATCCGTCCGTCAGTTCCAGCCTTTTCGAAGCTATTTGCATATATCACGTAGGCGCTGCGCACTTTTCTTGCTCTTCAGTTGCTAATATTCTGTACATAGGAGCTCTTTTCTCGGTAGCATCCATACATCTACTGTCCACCAATTACTTTTTTCGCACGGATAGCAGCCATGGGCAAGACAGCAGTGCACTTTGGCGGTGGAAACATCGGCCGTGGCTTCGTGGCAGAGAAGCTGGTCATGTCCGGCTACGAAGTAAGATCCCTCCACACTGCAACCAGTTCGGTATGTCTGACAGCCTTATAGGTCGTATTCGTTGATGTCATGGATAGCATCATTGAGCAACTTCAAAAGAACAAGTCATATCAAGTCACCGAGCTCGGAGCGGAGGGTGAAAAGACGAACACAATCTCGAATTACCGTGCCATCAACTCCAAGACCCATGAAGCAGATGTCGTCAAGGAGATTGAGGAGGCAGATTTGGTGAGCTTGCCCCCCCGTTCCTCACCAGGTTCGTCTGTTCTGCATCTACCTAGCTAATTGTCCATCCCAGGTAACCTGCGCTGTTGGTCCCAACATCCTTAAATTCATCGCCCCCGTAATTGCCAAAGGAATTGACGGCCGGAAAAGAGACACGCCTCTTGCAGTTATTGCATGTGAAAACGCCATTGGTGCTACGGACACCCTGGCTGGCCACATCAAAGACGAGAAGAATACGCCACAGCACCGCCTTGAAGATCACCACACCCGCGCCCGTTATGCTAACTCGGCCATCGACCGTATCGTGCCAGGCCAAGACCCCAACGCAGGGTTGAACGTGAAGATCGAAAGTTTCTTCGAATGGGTGGTTGACAAGACCCCTTTCCACGGCCATGGCCACCCTAAGATTGAGGGTGTCAAGTGGGTGGATGATCTGACGCCGTTCATCGAGCGGAAACTATTCACCGTGAACACTGGCCACGCGGCTGCGGCGTACTATGGCCACAACCGCGGGAAGAAGACAATCTACGAAGCTCTAGAGGATAAAGAGATTAAAGATATCGTCCATGAGGCGCTTGCGGAGACGAGCCACTTGATAGTGAACAAGCACGGCATTACAGTCGAGGAACAGAAAGAATACGTCGATAAGATCATCAAGCGAATCAGCAATCCGCATCTAGAAGACGTGGTGGAGCGGGTCGGACGTGCGCCGTTACGGAAACTAAGCAAGAAGGAGAGGTTTGTCGGGCCCGCTGCAGAGTTGGCGCACAGAGGGGACAAGGTAGATGCACTGCTCGGCTGCATCGAGATGGCGTTCCGGTTCCAAAACGTGGAAGGCGACGAGGAGAGTGCTCAGTTGGCGAAGATCATGAAGGAGAAGGACGCAAAGACCGTAGTCAAGGAGGTCTGTGGCTTGGAGGAGAGCGAGCCGCTGTATAAAGACGTCTTGAAGATCGTGGAGAAGGTGCAAGGTGGGAAATGACTTAAAGGAAGGGCTTCAGCTCGTATCTAGCTTAATCTAGGGCGGGTGCTGTTTACTTCGTCATCTAACGCGACAAGATCCACTGGTAGGCATGGCGAAAAGTGCTGGTTGTCGTTCGTTGCTTGACCACGCATGATCCAGTCACACAAGATTTTTCTTTATCATACCTTTCTATTGAGACCAATTGATTCGTCTTGAATGATACTTCACCAAACGGCTTGTGCATCTATGAGGCAAGATCCGGGTCTTTCCTTGCTGGTCCTCCATTCACTCCTCCGTTCCGCGGACGTCATGCACCTTCACTTTCTTTACCCCTCTCCATCTCAACCACGTTTCCAAATCCTTCCAGACCGTCTGCATTCCCATCTCATTCCCATCTCATCCCCATCCGATCACCACGAACACCCCATCTGGCTACCCCGACCTAAACTTCATCACCCATGCGTCTACCAACCTACAGCCAACCCGGCTTCGCCCCCTTCTTCTTCAACACCGACAACTGGGACATCTTCATCCTGCGCGACCCCTCCCGCAAACGCAAATTCCAAACCTTCTGCGAACACTACATGGACCGCGTGCGCAAAGGCGAGAGCAACAGCGACGAGATCGATAAATTCACCACGCTGCTCAAGGGGGAACAACCCGAATATTTTCGGTTGGCGAGGGGCGTGGTTCCGGAGTTTAAGTTTGGGACTGTGTGGGTGGTTTTTCCTCACCTTTTCTTTTCGGGTGTGATTGAGATGAGGAATTGGTGATGTGGTTGCTGATGAGAGTCATTGCTGCTGTTGCTGGGGTTTAGGATCAAGCCGTGTAACCAGCATGTGGAGCGCATCGTCTGTAGTCTGCACGACCTGATCATTCGGCCCTCGATGGTTCGGCCAACCGACGGTGGCGTGAAAGAACGCAACTGCGCTGTCGACCAGGCGGCGGCTGATAGGGAGGCGCTCGCGAAGGTCATGTTTGGGCCTGGGGTCGACTGGGCGTCGAGTAAGCGGATGAAGCGCTTGTTGGACTCGACGATTGAGTTGGGGTTTCCACGGACTTGTATGTCGACCCTTTCCCTCTTGACAACGCTCGTCGCGGAAGAGGGGTAAAGACGACTTACTGACTGATGTTGATGACTGGTTCGTATAGCCACCACCGAAGAAGCACAAACCGGCTACCCCACCCTGCGAGATGCGCTCGGGTTGCGAATCGATGTCGAATTGCAGGGTAACGTTATTCTGGAGTCGGGTCCGACTTCTGCGGTTGATGAGTGCTCGACTGTGACGAGTAGTCAGGAGAGTGGTGGTGCGGCGGCTAGTCCGTCCAAGTTGGCGCTGGATGAGTGGTCGCCGGCGAATACGAGGGCGGGGATGCATCGGCCGCTGGGGCTGTGATGGGGTGGATAGAGGAGGCTTAAGGGGAGATGAGAGGAGTGGGGAAGTTGGCTATGGAAGTGTTTGGGGATGATGGGTTACGGGGCTCATGTGCGAAGGAATATGGAAATGGAGAGCTTTCGGCGGGAGAGGAGGTGGGTGGGACAATTGCTTGTGGACTGATATGAGAAGGTGTTGAACAGATGATCCCAGCTCGGAGTGATAGCTATCTGCACCCACAAATGGGTGGCTTTGCTTGTAAATATTCACAAATACCTGAAAGCGAGTTGGTCTCATCAATGCTACCCACAACTGCAAGGTGATGTGGACATGAATACATTTTACCTGATTGTAGAACCGTTCAGCAATAATGGTTCTGAGTGGTAGCCAGTAGTCGCTGCTGCAAGTACGACTACTTTAGGCTATTCTCTCCGCGCCAGTACTCAGAGTGAGTGCAAAGTTCCAACTCACGACTTCGTGACTTCGATGAGCTCCCATTACCACTAAATCCGACGCTGGCTTCTCACTGGCTTCTCATGATCTTCAAAGCTCTCACCACGACGTTACGCAGACCCAACAAACACCGCAGAACACCTGTCGATCGTTGCGCTGATTGTCATGATATCCCAAGCCCCATTTCCGAAGTAAAAATTTCTCAATGTGTCTTGCTATACCTTCTACGACGGCCTGGATTTCTGTCGTTCTGACCTACAAGAAAATTGCCACTGCTTGCATCACCCCTCAAAGCGCCGCCTGTTAGCCGGTAGAAGTAGCAACTCTTTTAGGTTGAAAGCTATGTATGCCCGGCGCTCTTTTACTTAACCTTTCTTGCCCTAATGTAACTATACTAGCCCTTTCGGATCCTGATTTATATCATGTGCTTCATGTTTCTTTCTACCAGCACACGTCACGTTTGAAAAAATGTTGATACAGCTCACTGCAGCTATTGGTGAATTGTCACTTCGCCACCGTTTCCCCGCTTGTGCTTTTACCACCACCCAAAACTATAGATCTAGCCTCCATATTGCTTCATACGCATTTCCTATTCTCACCACACATCTCCATCTTGCGGTCAATTTTCCGGATTGTGCACTCCGATCCTGGTCCTTCGGCCGATATCCAAGGACCATCCTACCAATTATCAACTTCGCCATACACTGAACCCATTTCGTACTCGATCTCTTCCCCCAATACCACAATGCCTACACTTCAAGACCTCCTCGCCTGCTATCCAGTGCTCGAGTCTCTTGTAAGTAAAGTTACAAAAGCGGAACTCCAGGGTCTTGCATTCTCTTGCACGGAAGTGCGCCAAACCATCACTGGTTCAGCTGCCCTCTTCAAGACCTTGAAGTCTCGTGTCCTATGCGACGGAACGGGCGTCGACGAACGCAAACAGCTTGATAAGTCCATAGTCGATCGGCGATGCTGTGGCGGAAATGCATTGATAAGTCCGGAAAATCTTCATTGCCTGCAGGAGACTCGAAGGCCTTGCTGCAGATGTGGCTTTGCTGTCTGTGAAGTAAGTGCTGCTATAGCGGTCGTATCTGACCCGTCGTGATGCTGACTTAAAGTACAGGAATGCCGATTCTCGTTCGCGCCTGATGCAGATTACAGCCTGCCAGCTGAAGCCAGGCGGCCCTCCTGTGCTGAAATGCCGCCTTGTAGGTATACTACGAGGCCAGGGCAAGAACCACTATTTATTGCCGCGGAGGCGCCTTCTATGATCATTGAGGATCTTCTCCGTCTCCGGTGGTACTGCACTTCCTGTGAGCCTCTGATTTTCCACCGCCTCGGAGTTCCCAGCGAGGATTATTGCTCGTGCGACGCTCTTCGTCGGATCTGCCGTCCATGTCGTAAGGATCAATCCATATCGGATTTCACGTTAGGTTGGCCAAAATGGCGCTTACACACCGTTCCTGACCATTTTTGTGGGCGCAGGGTGGTGATGAGTCTCGATGAACTTGCCGTTGTATGTTCAAAAGCCTAACTGACATGCCGTGGAAGCTTTCTAATTGGATTGATAGAAACGTTGTGGCTCCAGTTTGGTTGAAGGAGATTTCGAGAGCATTGTTACCTGCAGCTGGTGTCAGAAAGAGGTTCCTAAGTGGCAGTTGGAGCTGCTGCGTAAGAATGACTGTTTGTGTGTACGAAGATGGTTCTCATTTTAGTCTTGGCCGTGCTCCTCTTGACTCTTCGAATCGTGTCCATCGCCAGGACAGCACAGTGCTGTCAAAACCATTGATAACGTGGAAACAAAACCGTGTAGCATAACAGTTGATATGATACGAGTCTACACACTCAACCACACATGGTGCAGTATTCCTCAAGGACCACACTCACCTAACGCGCTCAATACTCATCTACCTAATAGTGCGTACCTCGTGGGACTTAAAGTCTCCACGAGTTCACTCCTGGTCATCTTCTTTCCTTGCGGTGCTTCCCTTCCAAGGACTTTTATGGCAGTCATCGTAGAAGACATCACGTGTCAAAGAAGCCCCAGTTACAACCATTTAGGGTACCTTAATCATGCTCGGGCCTACAACTAAAGCCATTACTTCATGATTGATTACTGGCTGACTCTAACGGCCGAGTAAACCCGGGGTTAGTCCAGAAAGCCTTCTAACGAGCAGCAAGGAGTTATATTATAGCCCAAAGCAGATAAGCAAGAAAGCAACGACTCGCTTGGAAGAGCCTACCAAGTCAAAGCCACACCAGCGAAAACCACAAATTTGGTAATGCCCTAGAGTATCGAGCTTGTACAAACATTGACAAATAACCACCAATAGAAAACCCCCTATTTGGCCAAGTCCAGTATGACTCTTGGCTGGGCAGCGTACCATAAGAATCGATAGAAATGTGTGCCTAAACTTAAGCACCAGGAGGCTCCGGAGGACTCCGCTACTCCACATCTCGAATTCGCGCAAATGTTTAGACCTAGAACTAGTCCCTTTTGGGCAATATATCGTCTCCAAGGCCCTCACGCGTACTCTGTTTACCACACTTCCTCCCTCCCCGTCAGAAGACTTTTTCGCGGTGAGAGATGTCTGCGTGTAGATTTTGCGAGGTCAAAGAACTCATGGCAAGAATATATATAGAGGCCTCTCTGCTGTGGAAGTCCAGGAGCTCCCCAGCACTTCTCTCCGTCTTCGATAGTACTTTTTGCTATACTCGACGCTGCTTCGACAGCTCACTTATCTCGCTTTCCACATCGATATAGCCACTCGACTACCAAAATGTGCAACCACTCCCTCCACCCCCCACACGTCCGCCTCTCCCACTGCGCCACTGTCCTCGAGGCCGGTCTCTACTCCGCCTGCCCAGCGATCGAACTGATCGACGGCGTCCCATCATACGAATCCACCTTCCAGCGCGCCCCGGCCTACAAACCCTCACTGGAACCGATCGGGGAAGACGAGGAGCCCCCCAGCGACATATGCGCCGCCGAATCCATCCGGGATGTCGAAGACGACGAGGCCGCCAGCAACGTTTGCGTCGCCGAATCCATCTGGGAAAACGAGGATCCCCCCAGCGACATGAGTACCGTCGGATCCATCTGGGAAGACGAGGATCCCCCCAGCGACACGAGTACCGTCGGATCCATCTGGGAAGACGAAGACGAGGAGCCCCCCCGCGACGCTCGCGCCTTCTCACCCTTCCCCTCAGACGACAACCCACCCACGCGCGACGAGGCCCCCCCCACCACCCCAACAGCCGCGGACCGCCTCCTAGCCACAACAATCCGCTGGCAACTCGAAGACGAAGAGCGCCGAGCCCGCGAGTTGAGAGAAGCGCGGCGACCATGGGCAGCGAGGAAGTTCCGGCGAGGAGTGAAGAAGGTGAGGGAGGCGAGGAAGAGGTGGATGCAGGGGTGAGTGAGAGGCAGGAGAGGGTGTGGTGGGATTGGCAGGTTTGGTTGGTGCAGTGATGGGAACGAGAGGTGGGGTTCTTGGGGTTTGGATTTGATTGGGAGGGGCGCCTTGGCTTGCTGTTTTTGTATTGGAGATAGCCTAGATAGTAAATGAAACTCTTTTGACCTAATACTCGTGGTTCTTGAATCGAGCGGTTCGATGGTGCTGGCCACCGGAGGGGCCCCTCGATATCGTGAAAGCCGAAGAAAATGGTACACAAAGCGCTTAGCTTATGGCTTCCCCACGTTGACGCCAGTTCCATCTGGGACGCATTTTAGAACGCCAAGGCGCTCCCCCGTTCGAGAACACCACTGACAACAACCCCTGCACCCACAACTCAAACCCTCCAAATCGCATCCGCCATCTTAACGACCTGGTTCATCTCCCCCACATCATGCACCCTTACCACATCCGCCCCCCCCCTCACCGCCGCCGTCACCGCAGCAGCCGTCCCCCACCCCCTCTCCCTCGCCTCCTTCACTCCCGTAATCTTTCCAATAAACCCCTTCCGACTCGTGCCCACCAACCACGGCAATCCCCGCAGTGCCTCATGTTCTCTCAGCTCGTCTAGTCGCCTCAACAACTCCAGGTTCTGCGCCTGCGTCTTCGCGAACCCGATACCGGGGTCCAGGATTATGCGCCACCGGCGAATTCCTGCTTCTTCGGCTGCGCGGACGCGGGAGGCGAGTTCGCGCGCGATGGTGGGGATGAGGCCGAGGGGGTAGGATGTCAGGGTCGACATTGTGTCGGGTGTGCCGCGCATGTGCATCAGGATGACGGTGCAGCCTAGTTTCGCGACTGTGGGGAGGAGGTCGGGGTCTAGAGTGCCGGCCGAGACGTCATTGACGATGTCAGCGCCGGCGGCGATGGCGGCAGAGGCGACGGAGGCGCGGTAGGTGTCGATTGAGATTGCGGTTTGGGAGAAGGCGAGTTGGGAGCGCAGGTGGCGGATGGTGGGGAGGATGCGGGAGAGTTCTTCGGAGGGGGGGACTTGAGGGGCGTGTGGGCGGGTGGATTGGCCTCCTATGTCGAGGATGGTGGCGCCGGAGTCGATGAAGGATTGGAGGGTGGTGGTGACGGATGATGGGGTGAGGGAGTGGAGACCGCCATCTGAGAAGGAGTCTGGGGTTAGGTTTAGGACGGCCATAATCCGGGTTTGGCGGGTAGGGTTGAGGGACTGGATAGAGGGAAGAGACGGGGTGAGTGGTGTTAATGGCGATAGGGGAATATCGGGAGAAGGAAGAGCCTTCAGTTGCGTCAGGAATGTAGGTGCACGGTCTGGAGAGGGGAGGGCTTCATCCGGGATGAGACTGTTGGGTTTGAATGAGTATTGATACATTCGAGAGTGCCGGGAAACTCACTCGCACAATGGCCGAAGTACGAAATCTCGTTCCATCATCAACTTGTGAGGAATGGAAAGTCGCGGGTGTTCGACTGTTTGAGTGTCGTACAAAAGTATGTCCAAGTCGATATTACGGGGCCCCTTTTCCACAGTTTTCTTCCTCCCCAAACTGTTCTCTATATCCTTGAGTTCGTCGAGCAGCTCTATAGGATCCAGAGATGTTTTGACCTACGGCCCTCAGCATTAGTCTGTACTTCGTAATTCAAGCTATAGATACATGTACGCCAGAACTTCTCATCGTAGCACTAACCTCACATGCTCCATTGATGAAAGAATGCTGATCTGTAACATACATAGCTGCAGTCTCGTAGAGCGAACTAGTTCGAAGCACTTTTATTTTGCGCCGGTCCATCTCCCTGCAGGCTTCCTCGATCATGCCTATTCGATCCCCAACATTGCTGCCCAGCGCAATAAAAGCTCGATGTGGCAGATCCAAGCTGCTGGGAAGAGATGCTTGATCGGGTATACTCGCATTTTCAGGGGCTATGGCCTGTACAATACGAGGGTTAGGGCTTCTGTAACAGTTTAGCCAAGGATAATCAGGGTGCCGGGGAGAAGACCCACATCTTGACAGCATTGACGACATTGGTACCATTTAGTGCATGGTTTTGATTAATGCGCAGCCCCGTTCTCATGCTGAACTTGGCTGATTGATTACTGGAGATGTGGCTATTCAGGGAATACACCCTTTTCCGCGTTGGAGCTCCATAGAAGGGAGCTTGCGACAGGCAGCGTAGTAAACGCAATGCCTTCATGGATTTACGAGACCACAAGCTTCTCAGTGCCTGGATCTTTGATACTGTTCACCGCGGGATCCACGCCTCTTCTGCTGGTAGTTCGGCTAACGAAAATGAAGATATTTGCGGACAAGCACGTGAAGACGTCGATTCTTTCGGGCCTCCTCAGCCCCTGTCTGGCGCTAGGCGAGATACTCGTGATGCTTTAGTGGAACATGGGGAAATACCTCGGTCCGAATGGTCTCCTCTTCCCGGGGCATATATCAGCAACGACACTCGCCTCTTCCATTGCTCATCATCTTCCTTTTCCTCTCGCTCATCATATTCTTTTTCTTCCTTGAGCAACCAACTCACCTGAGGAAAGTCTTTGAAATTAACAATTTGCGCAAATTACCCTCAAGATGGCATCACCTCGTGAGTCTCCACTTCCTACCCTTGGACAAACACTTTCCTAAAGTACACTGCAGAACAACTCCGTACCACGGTCACCGACCTCCTCAGAATAAACCACCCCATCCTCCTCGCTGGCATGAACGTTGCCGCCGGCCCCAAACTCGCAGCTGCCGTCACAAATGCCGGCGGTCTCGGTGTCATTGGTGGAGTGGGGTACACGCCCGACATGCTTCGCGAGCAAATCGCGGAACTCAAGGGCTACCTGAAGGACAAGAAAGCGCCGTTCGGCGTGGATCTTTTAATTCCTCAAGTTGGAGGCAGCGCCAGAAAGACCAAGTAAGCAGAGTACAAGCCGAGGTCTGCGTGACAAATGCCAAGACTCAGGGCTGACATGAGATTGCCGCAGCTACGACTATACGAAGGGTAAGCTTGACGACTTAGTCACCATCATCATCGAGAGCGGAGCCAAGCTGTTTGTTTCCGCCGTTGGTGTGCCGCCAAAGTCCGTCGTCGACCGTCTGCATGACAATGGGGTACTCTACATGAACATGATTGGTCACCCGAAACACGTACCCAAGTGTTTGGCCGTTGGCGCGGACATTATTTGCGCCCAGGGAGGCGAGGGAGGAGGACACACTGGGGATGTACCCACTACTGTCCTCATCCCAACTGTTGTAGAAATGGTCAAGGGCAAAACAAGTCCCATGACCGGCAAGCAGGTGCAAGTCATTGCCGCCGGTGGCTTGTTCAACGGTCAATCTCTCGCTGCCGCTCTCATGCTTGGTGCGAGCGCCGTGTGGATCGGTACGAGGTTCGTTCTGTCAGAGGAGGCTGGTGCTTCAAAGGCACACCAAGAAGCTGTGAGAACATCTGGGTTCGATGACAACGTTCGCACCATCATCTTCACCGTAAGTGTCATCCCTAAGACTCGGTTTTACTCTGTGCTGACAATGATCTTAAACAGGGTCGTCCCCTCCGTGTCCGCAACAACCCCTACATTCAAAACTGGGAAGAGAACCGTGCGTCCGAGATCAAGGAGCTTACTGCCAAAGGTACAATTCCCGTGGAGCATGATTTTGAGACTCTCGGCGATGACATCGACGATGACACCATGGATAACGCACGACCGTTCTTGATGGGTAAAGTAGCCGCTGTCACGAACGAAAGGAAGCCGGCAAAGGAAATTGTGGATGAGATGGTTGACGGTGCTGTGCAGTGGCTGCAAATGGGTAGCAAGCTGATTGTCAAGTCGTCGAAGTTGTAGGCTTGGGTGGTGGACAATATGCATGGGAGAGGGTATCTGGAGGGTTTTCTGTACATGTGTTTAGTTAGCGATGGCTTTTGCCATAGAGTTTGTTCATGACTACTTTCACGAGGGGAAAAATCTAGAGCATGCTGATAGTCGTTTTCCTGAGCTGCTGCTCAAGGGCTCCTTTTTGGGATGCGCTACTATTAACTACCCAAGGTCCTGCGAATATTCCCTGTAAGTATTAGTTGTATCCGTAGTTGGCCGGAAGATCAAAGCGCTCAATGGTCTCGGCCATCCCACGACTGAAACCGAAAAGGTCCCCTCCCCGATCATAGCCGATGACCAGACAGACCGGAGCAGTAGGCGCCTAATTAGAGCTTCCCAACGCTCAAGATATATACTTCCGACATCCAACATATACACACCGCCTCTCCCCACCCCCCATCCCCCACCGTCTCTCCCACCCAACCCTCCCAACCTAAATTTTACTCCCCACCCACCTCGGCGCCCTCTTCTCCACAAACGCCCTCAACCCCTCCTTCATATTCTCCCCCCCATCCATCCGCGGATAAACCTTCTCCATCAACCACGCCGACCCCTCCTCCACCCCCTTCCCCTCCCACCCCAACCCCACCCCCATCCGACTCACAACCACACTATCAGGACTATTCCCCCCCACCACCTCTCCCCACCTCACCGCCTCATCCACCACATCCCCATCCACAACCTTATTCACCAGCCCCCACTCCCTGGCTTCGTGCGCGCTCAGCGTGCGTCCAGTCAAACTCATCTCCATCGCGCGCTGCTTCCCCACCGTGCGCACGAGACGCGGGAGTGCGCCCGCGAGGGCGACAACCCCGCGTTTTACTTCGGGGAGGGCGAAGGTGGCGGAGGGGGTGGCGAGCACGATGTCGGTGTTTATGGTCATTTCGCAGCCGCCGCCGAAGCAGAGGCCGTTGACGGCTGCGATGATGGGCTTTTTACCGGCGCGGCGGGAGAGGCCGCCGAAGCCGGAGGGGGGCATGGATGGTCGGGGGGAGGAGGTGGATTGGGATGTGTTCCATTCTGCACACGGAGGGAGGGGATTTTGTTAGTGATGGACGAGTATGATTCGGGTGGAGGGTGGAGGGTGACCATGGGAAGGCGAAGAGAATGGGTAGATAGGTAGCGTACCTTTGAGATCAGCACCCGCGCAGAAGGCGCGGCCTTCACCTGTTATTATGCCGACGCGGAGAGAAGGTTCAGCGTCGAGCCAGGACCAGAGGGCGTCCAGTTCGCGGTGGCCGGCGCTGTTGATGCAGTTGAGTTGGGTGGGGCGGGCGAGGGTGACGAGGAGGATGTTGGGGGTGGGGAAGGAGATTTTGGTGAAGGAGGTGGGGGGTTGGGGCGTGGTGAATTGGGGCGTGGACATTTTGTTGAAGGTTAGGATTGTAGTGGAAGGGTAAGGTGAGAGAGGAGAGGGAAAGAGAGGGGGAGAATATGAGACTCCGGGGTGGTCAGCATGGTGATGGCTTTATCCGGGGTAGGGCTGATTCTGTGGGGAAGTGCCGAGGCAGAGTACATGAGAAGCTAATGTGAGAATTGCTAACCAAGTCTCGACGAATCAAGGTCGCAGATAGCCTCGCTGCAATAAGTCCCGATCCGCATCGCGATGTTGATTCACATGACACCCAACCGCAAGGTTCAGGAACGATGGACTTCAACGATTTCGACACAACTCTACCTGGGATGTTCCAATTGCAAACATGGCTACAATTACTGGACACGTCTCACGGGATGTCAGATTCCCAGTAAGTTACACGTTCTCGTCATAGAAAGAGGAAATGCTAAAAGATCTAGACCTCTCTTGACAAGACTGGCTCTGATGCTATGAACGCCGCTGGCGACTATTCTGCCGCCTATTGCATCCTGCAAACCGACTCTCCCTATACCGGCCATGGCATGGTAGGAAAGAAGGTGCTTCACAGCTGTGGCCAGGACGGCTGACCTCTCTCACCTTTAGACCTTCACCATCGGTCGCGGAAATGAGATAGTCTGCGCCGCCATTAATGTCCTTGCGGACAGAGTGAAGGGCAAGAGCTTAGAGTCTCTCGTTGCAGACTGGGGCAAGACCTGGAGGTACCTTGTATCAGACAGCCAGCTACGATGGATTGGACCAGAAAAGGGCGTTATTCATATCGCTCTGGGTGCAGTCGTCAATGCACTATGGGACTTGTGGGCTAAGACACTAGGCAAGCCGGTCTGGCGGATAGTGGCCGAGATGACGCCGGAGGAGTTTGTTCGATGCATAGACTTCCGCTACATCACAGACGCAATTACCCCGGAGGAAGCAATTGAGATGTTGCGCAATGAGGAAGGCTTGAAGGCGAAGAGAATAGAAGATGCGGAGATGAGTCGGGCAGTGCCTGCCTACACTACAAGTGCTGGGTGGCTTGGATACGGAGAGGACAGGATGAAGGCGCTGTTAGAAGAAACCCTGAAAGAGGGGTACAAACATTTCAAGCTCAAGGTTGGGACCAGCGTGGAGGAAGACAAACGAAGATTGACTATCGCAAGAGATGTTATCGGGTACGACAAGGGTAACGTTCTGATGGTGGATGCCAATCAGGTGGGTTTCGCAGACCCGTCCTCGAGCCAAACGGTAGGCTCATGCTTTGGTAGGTATGGTCGGTCCCTGATGCGATCGAGCACATGAAGCAGCTTGCGTCCTTCAAGCCCTGGTTCATCGAAGAGCCAACGTCTCCTGACGACATCCTGGGACACAAAGCCATCCGCGAAGCATTAAAACCCCTTGGTATTGGAGTTGCAACCGGCGAGATGTGCCAGAACCGTGTCATCTTTAAGCAGCTTCTCGCCTCCGGTGCCATTGACATCTGCCAAATAGATGCATGCAGGATGGGGGGCGTTAATGAAGTTATGGCGGTTATGTTAATGGCGAAGAAGTATGTTAGGCGCCTACTCCATGTGATAGCTACTAATGCTAAACACCTAGATTCAATGTCCCAATTGTCCCACACTCTGGCGGGGTGGGCCTTCCAGAGTATACTCAGCATCTTAGCACGATCGACTACGTCTGTGTTTCCGGCAAACTGTCAGTTCTCGAGTACGTCGATCATCTTCACGAACACTTCCTCCATCCTTCCGTGATCAAGGACGGGTACTACCAGACACCCATGAATCTGGGCTACAGTGTGGAAATGAAAGAGGAGAGCATGGCCAGATACAGTTTTCCTGGAGACGAGAGAAGTTGGTGGCAAAGCTCCGAAGCGAGTGGTATCCTTAACGGTGAAAAGTATTGAGCATGGTACGGACGAAGTAGACTTTTCGACCGGATTCCCGATGGAGACAGTAGACCGTTCTTCTCTGGCCATAGAAGCCGTACCTCTCGGCGATAGATACTCTTTCGATGCAGTCACCCCTGCTTCGAAGTATTCTTGATATTTTGCACGAGATAGTCTTATACCATGTGCGTCCTAGACCTGCATGCACAGTTTATGCATAAAGCCCTCTGCAGCCTCTACAAACTCGGCCTAAGGACGCAAGAGTCATGACTGTCAGTAAACAATAGATTGACTTAGTAGTCTGTTCTAGGGAGGAGATGATTCTTTCGCCTTCCAATCTAATAAGATGGCGGCAACACTCATAAGAATGCCATTTTCAAACCCCGCGGTCTCTGCGTTCCAGCTTCATATGAGGCGTTTCAGTGAGCAGTGCACCAACAGCAGATTTAGTTCAAGGCTTTACAAGTCTACAGCACATAATTCATAGCCGACCTAATGATTGAAGTCTTTAGCTGAAAGCTCTTTATCCACTCAAAATTCTGCGCTCTTCAGTCAGAAGCATACTTGTAAAAGTGTGCGCATGAATGAAATTCTGTTGAGTAGCAGCCTCAGGCCTCAGCAGTAAATCAATAACAGAAGGCAATAGATGAAAATCGAGTCATAGTAGATTATAAAGCTCAACAATATGTTTTACACTCTCGAGGTCTGAGAACGAGTGCTCTAATTGAATACGAGGTTCGTATTTGAAGATATGTAGTTAAAGGTGACTTGAGCCATGACTGGAAGTGAGTCTGCTAGCGGCGTGAATCTAACCTGTTGAATCTGCCGGTCCGCATGTAGTCCGTCAAACCTCGCTTGAGCTCGGCGCTACAGCTTTCAGCTGAGCTTTCCCGCCTCGTCTGAGCTGAGGATTGATGCGAGCTGTCTTGCAGAATGTGGCGCGGAGATTCAAGGAATAACAAGGACAGAGTTTGCGTTTCCCGCGCCTGTTTCTCCCAGCGTGAACCATGGCACGGGCTGTCTTCAACCAATCCGGATCTGCTTCCTCAGCCTCGTTGTTGAACCGTACACTTTCGGGGCAACGCCCAGCCGCCACCCTCTGTTCTACTTATCGCCTTGCGGTGATGCGAAAATGGCGTTCATTGGTTCTATTGATGGCGTGTGACACCTCTATTTAGCTGAAGCCGTGCTTGGCAACGCTGCATGTTCTCATTATCATATCTTTGAGTCATCATGCTGTTCCCTATCTATATTGAGAACAATCTTTTCTATCATACAGAGCTGCTTGCAAACTCTGTATCCGTTTTGCTGCTGGAATTATGGACGCCTCTCAGCCAGATGCGACGTTGGCCGCCATCATGGCCAACGGCACCAAAGCCAAGTTTGATATCGGGAAATGCCTTACCACCGTGGAGGCTCTGCAAAAAGCCTTTCCAACCGCTGGGCTCACCTTCCGACTTAACCTCACACAATGCTACCAATACTGTGGGAGAGGTATCGGCCACTACCAGTTCTGGGATGTGGCCGACGCTCTTACTACATGGGTGTTTCCACTCTTCAATCTTTTAGGCAATATTGGTTTCACACCGACCACCAAGTTTGGGGCTCAATGGTATAAAGCCGGGGGAAACGTAAACCTCCTTGCAATCATCGCACATCTACTAGCCGACCCTATCGATGCTATCTGGGGCTTAGCTACAAAGCTGGATGTTGGACGACGATTACGACGTCGCTGTAGAGAGCTAAGTCTTGATTATATGATTCTCAGAGAAGAAGACCGAAGAGACCTTGCCAACGTCTGCTATGCCTTAGACGACTTCGGACCAGAGAAGCTTCAAGGCCATTTTACCAGGTTATGCAACCTGCTGAACGATCCTGATATCCGTACTCGGGAAGACACACTTACGGCGATAAAAGTCGCAAGTTACGATCTTGCTCTCGTAAGATTGAATAATAGTCTTCATTCTGGTCTTGCCGTCGTTCTATATTGCGTGGCGATCTTCAGTGCTCTCATCCGCACCAAATCCACGGCTGATGTGGCGTATCACCAGCCTCATACGATTGCTCTACGGGAACTCTATTATTGGCTATTACTGTCAATTATGCTAAGTTCTGCTGCGGGCAAATGGCCATCACAATGGACAGCCCAAATGATCCTGAACCGGTTGGGTAATAGGCTTGTCGGCCGGGGGCGCTTCCATCTGGATGAAATCGAACCATGGAACGGCGGCAACTACTCGTGGCAACCAGGGAATAACATATATTGCCGTGGGTCCTCAAAGACATGGTCGATACGGAAGCCACTCACATGGGCTATTTGGCATCCCAAACACTTCTACGTGGCTTCAGACCTAGAGAGGGGCGATCGCCGACATGTACTGCTCCTCTTCACCGCGTTCCTTTCTGTTGCTACGGCTTGGACCATGTCATTCATGATTTCGTGGTACACCCCTACAGTTGGTCTGGGAGGTCGCGGGATTTGCGAGATCGTTTTCTTCTCAATATGGCTGTGTAATTTCCTACATACGCAGTGGTGGGGGACGCAATTCAGTGGTCGGAAGCTCTTCAAGATGGTCTGGATCAAGGATGGCGCTATTTCTTTTGCAATGCTTTTTGTTCTTTTCGCTGCTTTTCAAGGTACTCACTTGGAAGCCTCTCTTAGAGCGCGGCTGCAGCTAACGGAAGCTAGGGTGGTACAATAGCTGCGCATCATGGTCTGCCTACTTCAGCCGTGGCGCTCAGGGGGCGTATCTCGATCTAAATATGAAGAGCACTGAAGTTCATCTCACATTCACCTTTTATCTTTGGATGATCCTCTCTGCCCTCCTCGGGCAATTCGGTTTGGCAGCCTTCCTTCTCTGCCTGAACTGGGATGCGTTGACTCTGGCACAGAGGAGTGATGAGGAGAACTTTCAAGCTCTTGAGACCTATAGTGGGCCAGAAGGCGAGGGTATGACTCCGGCAGTCCATGACCAGGGCCAGATAGCCCGACCTAATCCAGCTATACTAGTGGAGAGGGCGCCGGGGCAGGCTAGCGGTATGGAGCTTGGTACTACGACTCCCCGGCATAGACCGTCTCACCGGGTACCATCAATGGACCAGGTCCCTTTGGATCTTGACGCCGCCACTAATAAGCTTTCAGCGTCTGCCGGACACAGTGCGCCATATGAGCAACGCGAGTCGAACGATTCGGACGACAGACTTGAGCCGTTTGACTTTGCCCAACCTCTGTCCGGAATTCCCTCGGAAAGGCAGGATTCAGCATCATATATTACAAGACGTCCTACCTTGGCAGCATTCGACAGTCATTCCTCTCAGAGGCCATTACTGCCCGCGGATGATCCTGCCTGATATTATTCATATTATAGCAATAGAGCGGCATTATAGACTTGGATGTTCTTTTAGGCGGACGCAGCCCAGAGTGGGCCTGAAAAGAGCTACGTTACAAGCAATTGTCACTATCGGTAGCCAGCTAATGGCGCTTTGGATGATACATGAATCATTGGGTGTCGGGTGGTGTATTCCTTCTCGATACTGTGCGAGTAATTATACAGTTGACAAGACCATGTTCCTTTTGTTCGGCTCTTCGCGGACACTTCGATGATACAATACAAAGTCAACAAGAGCTTGAAACATTGATTCTGGTTCGAACTCTGTCGTCGCTGTATTCGAGAGGTTCCTTGGGTTGAAAGGACAATTACTTGTGGAAAATCTATCGGAATGCGCATCAAGGCGCACAACCACAACGATGCTGCCTGGAATGGAAATGCCACTGCGGATTCTTGCCCTGCGTTAGCAAGGCGTCCCTCATCCAAATTACATACCGCGTGTTTCAACGTATGTACCTGTCAAGTCCCCCAGCTTTGTCCTCTTAAGTGCTTCAAAACATCTTCCTTACGCTGCGCTCTCATAGCAATCTCAACGCTCTCTCCACGTTGGTCCACTCAGACTATATAAAAACGCTGCCCATATATCACAATACCGCAATATTCACAATGGGTGCAATTGCGTGGAGCTTTGGTCTCCTCGTTCCAGCTTTGCTATTAACCCAAGCGGCCGCGCAAGTCCAGTTTACCAACTCAAACTACGAAGGCATCACAACTGGCACGCCCTTCGACATCACATTTACTGGCGATGGATCCGTAAGTCGCAACATCCTCGAGAACCGTTCTCCAAATCCGATTTTATCAACTCAACACGAATCAGATCAAAACCCGCTAACCATTTCTTTCGACTACACAGCTCGTAACAATCTACCTCAAGCACGGTCCCTCAACCAACCTACAAACCGTCGACATCGTCGCTTGTAAGTAAAGCTAGCCCCCCATTCTCAACCTCCGCAATTCCATTTCCAACCCCACCCCCTCTGCCACCGAAATCCAACCTAACAACCCCACCCTCAGCCGACATCACCGCCTCCCCCTACGCCTGGACCCCCGACACCAACCTCCCAACCGGCACGTACGCCCTAGAAATCACCCAAGACAACATGACAAACTACAGCCCCATGTTCCCCATCACTGGCTCGTTCTCCACATCCTCTTCCGCCCTGGGCACCAGCAGTATGAGTATGTCCTCGTCCGTGGATTATGCGACCGGCGATATTCCCACAACCAGCTATGCGAACGGCGCCATCTTCCCCACTACTACTTATGCCATGGGCCTTGTCGTTCCAACTGGGTACTTCTCCTCTTATGCTACAGGCACGGCCGTGCCAACGGGGTATAACGCGACGGGCGGGTATGCGATTGTGCCCAGTGGGTGTAATATGACGAGTGGGATGCCGATGGGGTATCCGAGTTCGACGGGAGTGGTGGCCATGCCGAGTGAGATGGCCGCATTTGAGGGGGCGGGGTCGAAGATGGGTGTCGCGCAATGGTTGGTTTGTCTGATGGGCGCGGTGGTTGTCGTGACAAGGTGAGGGGGAAGTGCTGGGTGGGAACGCGAGACTGTAGGACAAGGTTTGGTGAGTGTTGGAAAGCGAGCATTGGTACGGTCAAAGCAGATTGATTGGTTGGCATCTGTGGGTGGATTAGGTGGAAAGGCATTTACTGCGTAGTTTCTGAGTGGCTCTCCTCGGTCTTCTGATTAGCATAGTAGGTTCGTTAGTGTAGCACTTACAAGCAATGCTGCCTGCTGTATGCGATGAACAAATGCGAGCTTTCGTGCACAGTTGTACTTGGAATCATCTCGAGTGAGACCAAGTCAGAACGATTCATCTCATATTGATACAGCTCGGATATGACTCTAAGCAGAAAGACCCCTCTTCTCGCTCTCCGAGAAAAAGATGATCATCCGCCAAAGCTTCTTAACCAGCACCTCCGCCTCCTCATCCAATGCCTATGAAAACGTTAGCAAGTTCCTTTGTCATCAAAACACCAAAATGTCTAGAAACACTCACCCCCTCCAACTGCTCCACCAACTCCCCCGGCCCCCCCCTCTTCCTAACATGCTCCTCCACAACCTCTACAAGCATCTGTTCCTGCACCCCCAAATACTCTACAATCTTCTTCTCTACAAACGGCCTCAACTGCTCCCCCACCACCGTCTCATCCACAAATTCCCATTTCACCGGCCACTTCCACAAGCCCTCCCTATCCGACGGAATATCCGCTGCTAGCTGCCTCACCGCCTGCGCCCTCTCCTCGTCCGTCAAGCCCGACGCCTCCGCCGCGCTGTCGAACGTAATGGGGATGAGCGTCCGCCGCGCCGCCGTATCGCCTTCTTCTTCGTCTTCGAGGAGCCCTTCGACTTCAGCGACGGTGCGTCTCCCCGCCGTGGCCGCTTGTGCTTTCTGCGCCGCCGCGCCAAGCGAGAGTTTGAACCGCTGCGGTTCGCGGGGCGCCTGGGCTTTTTCGTCGAGAGCGACAGCCTGGCGGTTGAGGAAGTCGTCGGCCAAGCCTCGAGCCTGTTCGCGCTGTTGCAGCTCGCGAGACCGGTCGCGCTCTTCTGCGGCGCGGTCGAGGTCGTCGAGGTGGGCTTCTCGGCTGCGGAAGGTGGCGCGGTTGCGGATCCAGAGACTGCGGTCGAGGTAGTATTCTTCGACTTTGCGACTCGCTTCTGTGTCGTCGTTCCATTCGCGGAGGCGCTTGGCTACGGCTTCTTTTTCTGCGGCTTGCTGGGCCTCTTCTTCTTTGTCACGGGCTTTTTCGCGCTCTACCGCTGCTGTTCGGCTGCGCTCTCGGTTCAGCCACCGCCGTTCTTGATCTAGATATAATTTTTCTAGCTCGGCCTCCTTCTTTTCGTTTCGCCGCCGCTCTAGTTCTTCGTCGCTGGCGTCGCTGTCTTCATCTTCCCGGTTAATCCAGCCTGCAGATGCAGCACCATTCACGCCACTGCCGTTGACGAATGTAACACCCTTTTGATAATCTCTAGGTAGTTGTGACCCAGTATAGCCTTTCGGACCAGCCGGCGCATTGGGTACACCGCGCTCCTTGGGTCCCAGCGGGATTCCGTTTGCACCACCACCGGGACCACTTGGTGCAGCTGGTGGAGGAGAAGCAAGGCGGTTTGGTCGTGGCTGGCTAAGGTTCCGTTGTCGCTCTAGCGCCTCGATCTCTTCTTCTCGTTTTAGACGTTCCATATCCCTTCGGTTACTTCGGTCTCGGAATGCCGCAATCTCCTTTGCAACAGTTTCTCGCATCTCGGCAGGGATGTCGGAAAGCTCATCATCGACAGTAAGTGGTATAGTCACAACTTCAGCATCAGGCTCCTTTTCGCCGTTTTGCATGGAAATGTCGCCATCACGGTCTACCCCGAATAGGTCGTGGTTCTGGGTTTGTGTTGATGGATTAGCAAGATCTGCGAGGACGCCGGCGAGCGCACTCTTGGCAGCATCCAATCGTAGTTGACCTTGAATGGGGTCCTGGTCGCCTCGGGAAGCTTGATACTGTTCCAGGTAATTTAGAGAATTATCGTCAACAAAAATCTGTAGGGCTTATGTCAGTAATATAAAAGACGTCTCAACGGAGACCTAGCGTACTAAGAGCCTGCTTTTCTCCACCTTAGCGTCCTCATCTTCGTCTTCCTTGGTGCCATTGGTGCCATTGGTGGCAGTTTGCTTCTTCACAGGCACCTCCACATCTTTCAGCACATCTACGGCTGTAGCAAGACTCTCGGGATCTTCGTACTCTGCAAACCCAAATCTGCAAGCCTTGTTGTCCGCATCCATTGCCCGCGTCCAACGTCTTAGATTACCTGCGCACCGTAGAATCCGCTCAATTCCCTCGTCACCACCGGCTCCCTCAGTTATGCCTCCGATAAAGATGGTCCGCACAATTTCCTCCTTCGTGGGCGGTACTAGCTGCATCATGCTTTCCCTAACGGCTTGCCGCTGTGCCTCCATGCCTTGACCAGCACCTAACCCAGGCCGTGCAGATCTCGGCTCTGCGTTGCTTTCTCTTCTGCTCGAGTCTCCTCCTAGCGGTGTTAACGGCTTGTTTGGCCCTGAAGTACCAAGCCTAATCACTGGGGCAGAAAAATTGATGTTGGGCATGTTCGCTGGAGGTTGGAAGTTCCCTGGGAAGCCTCCAGGCCTCCCTGGCTGTTGTGAGTTTGCCTGCTGCATGCCGGGAGCCGGGCTGACACCTGGAGCTGACATTCCTGGCGGAGCTACTTCCTGTCAGCATAACGCGTACAGATTGGCTAAGCCTCGACCTACCCATTCCCGGGGGAGCACCCATCCCAGGCGGCGCGCCTTGACCTGGAAAGGCCCCAAACCCAGGGGGTCGGCCAAAGGGCGCTGAGCCTAGAGCTGAGGATTAGCAACGACGTTGACGAACAAATAGATATAGTTTCTGCACTGGAGGACAATCGGCGCAATAAAAGCTGAGAGAGGGCTGCTCACCTGAATATTGGTTGTACATTGTAGATTGCGCTCTCGATGAGGAATTAAGTTGTGTGGGGCCGTCACCTTGCGGACATGTGGCAGCCAGTCTCTTCCCTAATATATGGCAGCGGGATTAGGGAAAAGCTGTCTCGGAGAGTGTTCTGAGTGTGGTGTGTTCAGTGCCTGAGTGAAGTTTGGTGCTGCAGAGCCTCACGGAAGATCCCATATCAAAACTTTCCTCGCAACGCAGCTGACCATCATTTGATGCAGTTCCCATTTTCGAACGCAATCATGTACAAATACAAGGGTCATTCTCCATCAACAATTGACTGAGGTGTGTCAATTCATGACAAGTCATGTGACGATTATCTACTGACGGCTTTGCTGTTAGAATTTCGAGAAAGTGATGGAGCTCCGACGCATCGGTGATGTTTTACTGAGATCACGAGCATCCCCCCTACTACCGTTTCTCGCGCCCTCGATTCCGTCAGCAACATGGTTCTTATCGCGCGGTCATGTGCAGCTTTTGGCTGCAAATGCTAGGGCTCCGTCATGCCCTCGACGCTTCGTCTCCAGCACATCTTCCTCACAAGCCTCTTCACCAGTCGCAGCGCCACACCCCGAGGAAGACGAGGACAATCCGCCACTGGAACCTTCAGATCAGAACCCAAATCCAAACTCTCAGCCTCCTCCTAGTACACATCGCCTAGAGCTAGTGGACAAACTGATCAACGAAACTATGAGCGGCCGCACTCCCGTCACAGCACACACTCGCACCTCCCGCTTCAAATCTCCATCAGCCCAGGCAGAAAACCGAGGAGGAACCTCTGCCGCTGCCGTGAAGGACGCGTTTGACCTCTTTTCCACGCCAAAGGAAAGAAGTGGAGAGAATTCATTATTTGATACCTCCAAGATGCTTAGCCCCAAGTACACTTCCTCGTCCCAAAAGCTCTCACAAGCCGTGACTTCCGACCTGACGAAGCGCAATATTCCGTTGCCACCTCGGATTGTCCGCCTCAGCCCCAGTGTTGGGCGAAGCGTGGAGGTCGATCCTGCCAGAGGGGTAACTCTTGCCGCAGGGTTCGCCAGACTGGAGGTTATCGTCGGTCAGAATAGTGTGAGAAGGGATTCTATAAGGCAAAGATTCCATGAAAGGCCTGGCTTGAAAAGGAAGAGGTTGAAGACCGAGAGGTGGAGAAGAAGATTCAAGGAGGGGTTCAGAGCCATTGTTGATAAGGTGGAGACTATGAGGAGGCAGGGATGGTGATGAGGGCTGTGGTACTATAGATGGGGATTAAGAGTGAGATTTGCATACCGGCCTGTACATTGTTAGAGCCTTGAATACTTTCTAACAAGGTAGAATGTCAAACTGTACGCTACTTGATCTTCGTTTCTCGGACGTTGCAGCTACCTGCTCTTTCACTATCGGTGTACCCACACTTGAAGTTCTCTGAACCGACTTGCAAATTCACCACTATCCTGTCCTGAAAGTCTCTGGACTTCTCGCACTGCTTCGAGCAATCGCATGGACCAGTCCGCTCCGCGAGAGTACGTGTCTTGTAGGAGCAACGAGCTTGAAAGTCACATTGCACGCGTGCAAGGAAACGATGTCTCGTTTGTTCATAGATTCCTTAATTACATGAAATCGTTATATCAGCAAGCTCATGGATCCCCCAAATGTCCGAATGCCAACAGACACGTGACACTCTACAGCCCGCGATATCCCTCCACCTGCTCGCAACCATCTATAGAACAAAGCCTTCAAAAACGTACATCCCAATTTCCCACTACCCCCTCCCCTTCATCCCAACTCCAGCCCTTACCTTTCCTTCCTCCTGTCATTCACCCTACACCCCCTTCACTTGCCCCCCCTCCCCAAGCCCAACCTCCGCCCCAACAACCGACTCCGCCCCACCTCCCGTCGAAACTGTTCCCAACTCCTCTCCCTCTCCCTCCAATCATTCATCTGGCCCAACATAAAATCCCACGTCTTCTTCTCCTGCCTCAACGCCTCCTCATCCCCACACCTCTGCATATACAACCGCGCTGCCTTCGCCCTCGCCGCCGCTTCCTGGCCGACCAGATCCGGGTCTTCGAGCGGCGAGAAGGGTTCGCCGCGTAAAGCGCTGTTGTTCTCGCCGGGGAATGGGTACGAGGCGGACGAGGACAGCTCCTGCTGCGGCGTCGGCGTCCCCGGCTGCGTCGTCACAGGCGACTCCAACCCAGGCGTCTGCGCCCCCGCCGGCAAACCCAACACCGCCGCCGCCAGCGCATTGACCTCTTCCGAGGCGCTGGCCATAGTCGCGCGTCGAAGCGCGACGTTTTGGTACTGGCGGGCATGGTGCCCCGTGTTGACAGAACTCCACTCGCTGATTTCGAAGCGGTGGTTTTCGACGTTGCTGACGCTGCCGGGGGTGTTGGCGCGGAAGCCGGGAGCGTATTGCGAAGGGCGGAGACCGGTGGTGGTGGAGCGCCGGGGGGGTGCGGGGCGCGTGGAATGGTAGCTGGGGGCGGCGGACGTGTAGGATGGGGCGGCGGAGCGGATGGAGGAGGTTTCGGGGTCGCGGCTGTAGAGGGGGAGGGGGTCGGGAATGGGGGGTTGGAGGGTTAGGAGGGAGGAGGGCATTGTCGTGGTGGGTGGGTGGGTGGAGATGGGCGGTTGTGGTGGTGAGGAGTGTGTTGTTGGAGGAGGTTGTGGGGGGTGTGGGGTAGCTTGGAATGTTAACTGATAAGATGCATCTGGAGGAAGATTGCACTGGAAGGCGAAAGAGGTTGAGATGGAAGAATGGGGATTTGGGTGCAGTAACTAGGGGTCTGGGCCAAGGCTCGATCGGACGCCTGGCTGCAGATGCAGAAGGGTTTGCGAGATTCGAGAAGGGGGGGGGTGCCATGGATCGAGGCTTAAATGCGTTAGGGTGCGGGGAGATCAGGCTTATCTCTCCCACCATCGCCTTGGCCTGGTTTATCCAATGATACCCCCGCTCAACCACCGTTGTTCTCCCACTGTTCGCAACTATCATTACCATCATGTGTTGGAGATGATCATAGCTCTCGTCATTTTGTTAAGAGCGTTGAGCGTTGCATGTGCCGTTCTCTTCTATTGTTAGTCCGCTGTCGACCTAACGATGCCCCCCTTCCCCACTATGAACATGTTCGGGGACCTGCCCGGCTGCTACTCAAATTGCCCCCTTACTTTTTATTGGTCGCCTCATGCCACTGTCCGCGCTTATTGAAGAGCAGAGACTAGGCAGTATGATACACTCATGACCCATGCATACCGTGATGGCCTCTCCATGAAGCTGTCGTGGTTTGCAACATGGGGCTACAGTATCTTGCCGTGACGACAAGCTTCGCTTCATACCTCATCTTCCACATCTTCGACTTGGACCCACCCTGCCGTGTCTTTCCCTGCCCATTTTGCCACCATCTCCACACACTTCACGACCCTCGTCAGATCTTCCTTCCCAACGCCAATCCTCCTCGACCCTCTCATGTGCCACATTGTGGGGCTGCGTCCACTACCCTCCCCATCTGACTGCCGACACATGATCGCACTTAGCGTTATCAGTTCCGTCTCTGTAGCATTCAAAAGAGCTCTTTCGGAAAGTTCGGTGTGATCTGACAGGAATAAACCATAGATGATACTCTTCTCCAGCCATTCGAAAGCCGGACGATGAGATCCGAACTTTGATAGTATCGGGTTCAGGTTGTCCTTGTATATTGAATGCATGAACGCCTCGCCGCGTCGGAAGGAGGCGGCGTCAAGTTGTTGGTGATTCCTGGCAGAAAGCAGCCTGTTAGAGGGTCCGCGGGCGAACGCTAGTATTCATCTGACCCTGAGAGGGACACATAGAAAAATCATAGAAAGGCACACTCCTGTAACTAGAAAACTTTGCGGCTTGATGTGCGGAGGTCACAGAATCGGTCGTGCCGATGGTAAAGGTATCAATTAGAAGAAGACCAGTCTCGATCGCATGAAAGAGGGGAAAAGCGGTATCAAAGCCCTAACCAGGCGCAAAAAAAAATGCATGGACAATCTTTGCAGAAACCACAAAGCTTGATTGCTTACGAAATACTGCTTTTATATAACTTACTGATCAGATCTCTCGTCCACATCTCCCTTACGCTCCACCTCCGCTAGTGCTACAACCGCACTAATAACAGGCGGAATGCCAACAAGCGTCCAAGTCTTCAGAAAGAGATCCCGCAGCCTCTTGCTTAACTGGATCTGCTGCTCAGAAGCTTGGTATTGGGACTGTGGGATCAAATACTGGTATAGATCTGCAATAGATGAGGGATGGGAAAGTGATATCAAAGCGGCTGCCACTACCAAGTACCATGTATCAGAGCCTAACGGGTCGGGGAAATTGGTTCTGATTCTGGTGAAAAGCGCGGGTAGAGAAGTTTTAGATGGAGAAGGCCGCTCTGGCGTCGGCATCTCTTGTGGTGTGGTATCCACTCTTTCTGCCATTTGGGCCTTCGGACGCTCCGGAACATTGGGTGATGAACGAGAGTCAGAAGACATTGCCTTACGGAGCAAATGACTGCGGCTGGCTGCGAACAAGCGGAGCCTGTGCAGCTGAGGTAATGAACAAGGTTTGATATTACAATGGAGAACCCAAGGCATGGGAGAGCTGATTCTTAGCGCTGCGTGTAGCATGGAGGTCCAGAGCAGCACGGAAAAAGGCGTTCTGTTATATCTGTGCTTTGTCTATCGCTACGTTATCAGCAATGTCTCTGACCTGTGTATTACTCCTAATTCACCTCCCTATCTTCTCATTCTACAACCGCTTCTCTTAGAATCTCGTCTGCTCTTGAGGAAAAGAATAGACGATAGTGATGCCGCCCTATCGCCCGCCGAGGCTGCTATTGCACTAAGAGAGGAATAGGTTACCTTAAGCTTTGATTAACTAGCTTTGGTTTTTCGGCCCGCATGCCGCCGTTGCATCTTCACTTTACAGTGCCCCCGGACGAAGGACATGATCTGCTCACTTAGGTAGCATAGGGTCTTCGCAATGCTCACGAAGGGGCAATTGGCTGTGAGATCTGTGCGGTTGCTGGAGACTTCGACCCTCAATCAATGCACAAATACCAGAAACCTTCACCGGCTATACAAACCACTCGCTAGGACCAAAATACCTACTGCGCGCCGGACTCCCCTTAACCCGTCAATTGCACTCCGATTTGCTTCAACATCACAGGAAGTAGCAACAGACACCAAATCATTAGCCACCCGCCTTAAGAACCTCTTGCTCGGGTCCGCTATCGGGCTCTTTCTAGTCATTGGCTATTACTACGTCACCGACACTCGCGCAGGGATACATCAATGGGTCGTGGTCCCCTCTCTTCGGTGGATATACGATGACGCCGAAGAGGCGCACGAAGTAGGAACAAAAGCACTGAAGGGTCTATACGAGTTTGGCCTACACCCTCGCGAGCGAGGGAACGGGGATGCGGCTGGGGATCTACAAGTTGAGGTGAGAAGCGGGCATCTTCCACAAGCAATTGCTCCAGGAGCTTAGAAAATGTGCAAGGTATTCGGCCATGTTCTCTCGAATCCCATAGGTACATCTGCTGGTATTGACAAGCATGCCGAAATCCCCTCTCCTCTCCTCGCCATAGGCCCTGCTGTTATCGAAGTCGGCGGCGCAACGCCATATCCTCAAGATGGCAATCCCAAGCCTCGAGTCTTTCGACTCCCTTCGCAAAAAGCGCTCATCAATCGGTACGGTCTCAACTCGGAAGGCGCGGATAGCGTGGCAATGCGGTTACGGCAGCGGGTGAGGGAATTCGCATACGCTATGGGCTTTGGTCTTCATGAGGATGCGGAGCAAAGAGTGCTCGATGGAGAAGCAGGAGTGCCGCCTGGGTCACTGGTGGAGGGGAAGTTGATGGCTGTACAAGTCGCGAAGAACAAGTTCACGCCGGATGACGATATCGAGGCCGTAAAGAGGGACTATGTATATTGTGTCGAGGCGCTGGCGAGATACGCAGACATTATCGTCGTCAACGTGTCGAGTCCGAATACGCCTGGTTTAAGGGGCTTGCAGAGAGTGGAGCCACTAACAAACATCCTTACAGGAGTCGTGCAAGCAGCGAAGAAAGCGAATAGGAAGACCACTCCCGCTGTGATGGTCAAAGTCAGTCCTGACGAGGATTCGGACGAGCAAGTCTCTGGAATATGTGACGCGGTTTGGGAATCGGGAGTTGACGGTGTAATTGTGGGGAACACGACGAAGAGAAGACCGGAACCGTTACCAGCAGGATACACATTACCAGAGCGAGAAGCTGGGTTATTGCTTGAGCAGGGTGGATATTCAGGTCCACAGCTCTTTGAGCGAACCGTGGACCTGGTGAAACGGTACCGAAGGATGCTCGATGAACGAGGACGGAGCAACCCCGCGGAAGCGTCACCGCCTCCGAGACCTTCACCACAAACCTCAACCGCTGACACGACCCCAAAACCCGTCGCCGGGCCTCCATCAGGCGACGAGCCCGCAACGACGCTACCGGAGAAGATAGAAGCAACTATCCAGCGGGACAAGGCCCATCTGAAAGATCCAACACAGGAGGCAAGAGAAGCCTCAAAGTCGCAACCCTTGATCAGGTTACCCGAGCGAAACGATCCGTTCGTCCCCGAACCATCTAAATACGATGGCGTACCCGCGCTTTCATCTTCAACCCATCTCGATCAATTGCCACCAGCAAGCAACGATACCGCCACCTCCCCCTCACCATCATCCAATCCCGCTGTAGCGACCTCTTCACTTTTACCAACGACGCCGCTACCCACATCTACAACTTCGTCCTCGTCGTCTTCGTCACAGCAGAAGGTCATCTTTGCGACCGGCGGCATCACGAACGGCAAACAAGCGCTTGAAGTGCTCAATGCTGGCGCTAGTGTCGCTATGGTATACACAGCGCTGGTGTACGGAGGCGTGGGGACGATTAGTCGGATTAAAGGGGAGATGAGGGAGGAGATTGGGAAGATAAAAGGGGCCGGCGCGAAATGATTGGCAAGGCTGAGGAGAACGAGGGATGTATCTACTTGCTTGATAGGGGGAGTAAATACTGTATATTCGACTTGTATGATGCTTCAGACTGGTCAAAGACCAGCAAAGAGATCCCTGCAATCCATATTGAATACCACGAAAAGGGGTATCAAGGGCTCATCATATCATCACCCACCGCTATCTATGCATCCAGCACAACAGGACCACCCGAGCGCCTCCTCTCTCTATACCCGCTAAACATATCCGCTTAACCAATCAATCAACCTCCCCCACTCGACCACACCGTCCTAACTACCAATCCACCGCCCACCCATTCTCCTCCAAAAACTCCTCGCACGCCTGCTTCAGCGCCAAATTCGGCCTTAAGTCTTCCCGCCTCAGGGGTTCCCTCGTCAGCGGATCCGTCTCCGACCGGCGCAGGTGCTCGTAGATGGTGGCGCGGTCGTAGGATTGGCCGTTGCGAGTGATGACGGGGTCATGCATGACGGCGAAGGAGATGTTGTCGATGAGGTAGTCTGGGACCTGCTGTTCGTTGTATAAACATCAGTAAACAAACCGCCACGGATGACCCATTATTCCAAAAAGCGCGAGTGGCCATTCGATAGTTGTCCGCATCGGGTAGGGGTGTCGTGTTCGTATCATGGTGGTGAAGAAAAAGAAACCGATCAACACATACCCTCCTCGTCATATTCGCCGGATCCGCCACCGCGAAAAGACTATACAACTCCTCGACCTTCCGCCTCGCCCCCCCCCGAATCTCCTCCTCCTCCTCCTCCGCCTCCGCCTCCCCCACCTCCCCCCTCCCCACCCTCCCCCTCACCCCCCTCACCTCCTCCTCCGCAATCGCCCTCAGCCCGTCCTCCAACTCCCTCAACATGCCGCTCCTCCTCCTCATCCGCTCTCGTTCCCGGACTTCCCATTTCTCTTTTTTGGCCTGCAGGACCAAGGCCGAGATGTTGGATGCGGAAGTGGCGGAGGTGCAGAGCAGGCAGAGCTCGTAGGCCGTGAGGGCCGATTGGAGCGCCTCGTTGGGGTGGTGCAGCGCGAGTTGCGCTTGGGCGAGGTAGTAGTAGGCTTTCATGTTGGCGGGGTGGAGGGAGATGGAGTGGAGGCAGTCGGTTATGCAGGGGTCGTAGGAGCGGAGTTTTATGCGGCTGAAGGCGCGGTTGGTGAAGAGGAGGGAGTTGGTGGGGTCTTTTTGGATGCTGTGCTCGGGGAGGTTAGTGAGGGGGGTTTGGATGGGAAGTGGGGGGGAGGGAGGTCGAGGCCGGGGGGGTGGTACGCTTGGGTGTAGAGGGATTCGGCTTCTTTGTAGTCGCCGGCTTGGAAACGCCTGCGGGGTGTTAGAGCTGGGTGGATGTAGGGATGAGCCGCAAGTGCTCTCACTTATTACCTTCCTCCTTGAGGGCCACGGCTTTGTCTGCCATTTTGATGGGCTTTTTGTCCAATGGAGGCACTAGTGGGGAGTTATAGTGGGTGTTCTCCGTCTGTAGGAATTTATGAGGTGGAGTAGTTGTCGAGATGTAAGGACCTCAAGGTTATTATACTCGGACGGGGAGGCCTGCGGTCTCGGCACCGCGGGAGAATTGTCTACGAGCTAATAGAACTATCACAATATTTACCACCACCTTCCATCTCCTTCGGCGCATGATGCTCATTACTTGCTCGTTATATCGTACGATACCGCGGCTTGTTCGGACATCAGGATCTCCATCATTTATTAGAACAGCCCGAACAATGTCAGCAACTAGTGCACCAACGAAGCATGAGTGGATCGTGATATTGCCAGACCACGAGGGGGCTCTGGAACGCAGGATGCAAGTCCGGCAGTACGTTCTCCCACGATGAGCAAACCTATGCTCGAGAGGTAATTTTGGGGTAGGGACCACCTTAAAAACCTCACCCCCCAAGTCGAGAATGGTTTCTGGACGTTTGGAGGTCCGTTGTCCCACCTTGAAGGCTGCCTAATTCCCCTCTCAACCAAATGACGCAGGTGCAATGCTAGATGAAGCGCCAAAGGAGGGAGAAGGACTGAAGATCAAGGGAAGCGTCATGCTTGCTCTGGCCGAGTCGAAGGAGGAGGTCTTGGAGGCGCTTAAGAAGGATATTTACTGCACGTCTGGCGTTTGGGATTGGGATAAAGTTCAGATCCATCCGGTAAGTGTTGCGGCCGCTTGCATGGGCGCATCTGGCATCCAAGGCTGACTCTGTACAAGTTCAAGAGTGCAATCAGGAAAGCCTTGTGATGTTACTGTATCATATCATCACTTACAAAATCTAACGGGTGTAAGTCAAGGATACAATCATAGGCGGGTGTAGATCTGGGAGTCTCCTGAGCATGCTGCGGCTCCTCAGGCATGAGAACCTCGTTTGCCGACTACCTCACATGGAATTTTGATGTTGGACAGCAATCACCACGTTGCCTTTCGCATCGATTGCTGCGAAAACCGGTGACCAGCCACAAGGCTCTACCTCTATGCGGAGGCTTTCCAGACCGCTCAGTGTTCCAATTCTTCCTTGGCATCATCTCTCCTGCATAGCATTGCTGCCTAGAATCTGACATGGCGAGCTAAATATCGACGCCTACGCTGTGTGCCTAAACTGTGAAGCACTCTTTCTCCCATCTTTGTCATACCACATCAATTTCGCAGACGTTCTTAGGCTATCTACCATGATTGTTACAACAGCGCCAGAAGCAATTACCATTCACATACCTCCAGATCTCCAACACTTTAGAGTGTCCTTGAAAACTTTCCTAGATGAACGACCTTTCGTCAACTGTCTGGCGGTTGGGGCCTTTGTGTTTACTCAAAGCCCAGCGTCACCATCGGCTCACGGAGCACCCGTGTCAGTCAGGCGAGACATCCACCGAGCTCTTTACGACTTCAGTGGTGCAGTCGAGTCGGAGTTCACGCTTGAGCAGGGCCAGCTTGTCGAAGTCCTTCTGAAAGACGACAAAGGTACGGTGCCCTACCTGCCAAAGCTTTTTCAGTGGATAAGAAACTAAGCTACGACGTTAGGATGGTCGCTGGTCAAGGCTATCGATGGCCATCGCCAGGGCTGGTCACCCTCAACGTTCCTCATTCAAGAGTCGTCAAATGTCTCAGCTCCTTCTACCGCACCCGAGACTCGTCTGCTTCTGGTGCAGCGCTCGAGCAGAGATTCGATTCCTGACCGTTGGGAGGTACCTGGAGGTTCCTCTGATCTTGACGACCCGACCATTCTGCACTCAGTCGCAAGGGAATTGTGGGAAGAGACCGGCCTTCACTTGACTCGATTTAATCGACAGATCGGGAGTGGTGTTGAGTTCGAGACCGGTCAGGAACCCAACAGGAAGCAGTGGCTCAAACTGAGCTTCGAGGTTGAGGTCTTGGAGATACCCAGCGCATCTCATGGTCATTTACAAGATCAACAAACCACCGCAGGACTAGGAAATAACGACCAAGTTTCTCATCAGCTCCTCGACTCTTTGCCTATTGTCCTAGATCCTGACGAGCATCAGAACTTCGCCTGGGCAACCGAGGAGGACATCCGGAACTCTGATCCGAATCGGCCGGTGCAGGATCAGGGCCCGTTCGAGATATTCAACGAAGAGCAGCGTATGCTGATGTTGCAAGCGTTTGAACTTCGCAGGAGTGGTCAACAGTCTTGGTGATGGCAGGCTGGGTTCATACCAGCAATGGCGCGGCAAAGCATTTAGTCATTCATTCGTAGCACCAGAGAAGACATGAGATGGCAATGGTCGTGTTCAGATACTAATGTCAAGCTTGACAATGCCGTTCATATGCTCCCTTATTCAGAGGAGTTGGAAAGCTGACAGGACATACAGAGCTGCTTGATCACTTGAGCCGGTAGCCACAGCAGCGTGTTTCATAGCCTTCTGCGCATTCGGCTTCACTAAGGATCTAATGGCACTCGTTGCCTTGGTTCCTACTGATTCTCATTTTAGGCTGAAGTGCTTCACAATGAGCTCGGTACACTTTCCGAACCCCACGATTTCTCCCGCCGGTTTGCCCAATAGCCAGCCCGGACGCTCACTACAAACTTGGCTACCCCAGACCCTGAATTTCTGACGAAAGCTTCTCCGCAAAGTCGACAGAATACCCCAGATAACACTTAAGATGGGATGAATCGCCACCCATTCGACATTCACCTTGACCGTTCGCACCGACTCTCATAAATCGACCATGAAACCCGAAGGCCTCCGCATCGTCGTCGGCGGCGACGACGCCGGCTTCTCCTACAAAGACATCATCAAAGCCGACCTGAGCGCCGACCCGCGCGTCTCCCAAGTCATTGACGTCGGCGTCATCCACGACGAAGACAAAACGGCCTACCCGCACGTCGCCGTCGACGCCGCCAAACTCGTCAAAAGCGGGGAAGCCGACCGCGCTCTGCTGATCTGCGGAACGGGGCTGGGGGTGGCCATCAGCGCGAATAAGGTGCCGGGCATCAGGGCGGTGACGGCGCATGATAGTTTTAGCGTGGAGAGGGCGGTGTGCAGTAATGATGCGCAGGTGCTGTGTATGGGGCAGAGGGTGGTGGGGATTGAGTTGGCGAGGCGGTTGGTGAGGGAGTGGGTGGGGTATTCGTTTGATCCCGAGTCGGCGAGTGCGGAGAAGGTGAGGGCGATTAGTGAGTATGAGAGGAAGCATGCGAGTGGTAAGTCATTATATTGCTGTACTGAGATGATTCTATGACTGATAGACCATCGCAGGGCAAGTTGATTAGGCTAGGTTTTTCTTGGAGTTACTTTGGCTTTGTTCGGCGTTGATTTGATATCCTGGGTATATCATCCACCATATTTTCATGGATACTGCACTAGGGAGAGGTGGATTTGTAAAGTGGTCTTCGTTCAGTTGATTGTACATGAGAGTCTCTCGACATCTGGTGTACGACTGGTTTTAAACGATAAACAATGGTGTTTAGAGTTGCCCCACCATGCCCATGGTGGGGCCCCGCAAGTCGTTGAAACTTACAGCAAGTAGCCCAAGCCTGCTCTTTACCTTTACTGACACCGGTCGACCAATGTGATAGTTCAAGCGAGAGCGAGGAATACTGTCTATAATAAAGGAGCGTGAAACAGCTCGGTATCCAACACTGGGCTGACCGAACCTGGGGCCGCACTGCCACGCAGAAGACCTGTGGATACAAAGGTTCCCCAAGCTCGCTCTGGAGCACAAAAACAGCAGAGCGGAAAGCAACACCAAGGTAATTGCCCTCACTCCATCCGGGCTCCCATATTGAATCGTATTAGAGCAAGCAAAAAGCCTCTTGAACGCCAAAAATGGCAGACTCCACCACCCACCCCACCCTCCCCGCCCGCCTCGTCGGCGTCTCCCTAAAGATGTACTTCGACATCCCCACCACGGCGCAATACATTACGACCCTCACGCAAACCTACCCCTCCCGCCCCTCCACCAAAAACAGCACCCTCTTCATCTGCCCCAGCTTCCCCATCCTCTTCCCCGCCTCCACCCTCCTGGCCACAACCCCACACATCCTCCTCGGCGCGCAAAACTGCCACTGGGAAGACAGCGGCGCCCACACCGGCGAAGTATCCCCCCTCGTACTCAAGCAGAGCGGCTGCACCATCGTGGAACTCGGACACGCGGAAAGGAGACGGGAGCCGCTTGGCGAGACGGATGCGCTTGTGGCACGGAAGGCGGCGGCGGCGGTAAGGAATGGGTTGGTGCCGCTGGTTTGTGTGGGCGAGAAGAGCAGAAGCGGTATCATGTCTGAAGGGGTGGGGTTGGCAATACGGGAGTGTGTGCCGCAGGTGAATGCGGTGGTGGATGCGATTCCGGGAGATGCGCCGTTGATCGTGGCGTATGAGCCGGTGTGGGCGATCGGGGCGAAGGAAGCGGCGAGTGCGGATCATGTGCTTGCTGTTGTAGGGGAGTTGAGGAGAGGGATGGCGGCGAGGGGGAGGAAGGAGGGGACGTTTCGGATTTTGTATGGGGGGAGTGCGGGGCCGGGGACTTGGAGGGAGTTGAGGGAGGGGGTGGATGGGCTGTTTTTGGGGAGGTTCGCGCATGATATTGAGGCTTTTAAGAAGGTGGCGGAGGAGGTTGGAGGGGATTGATGGTATCACGGGTTCGAAAAGGCATTGATAGTGTGGGAATGCGGCTTTCTGTCGATTTGGTGTTAGGGCCGAATGCTATTGCAGCACCTGGGCATGGGATAGCACGAGCCCCGGACACGGCTTGAGCTATGGCTATAATACTTCGACGTCCTGTAACGGACGTATAAGAATATTACATGTAGCCACCGTATGGAACTCTTCGGCATCACAAGGACCTCAATCCAAGATCAACCTCGGCCATGGCACATCAAGGATATCTGCCTTAAAGGACCCTGATTGTGAAGACCCTGCCAAGGAACAGCTCCTCTAACCGTAACCGCACTAGCGCGCTCCGTCATCGTCATCATAGCTCGGACCGAGCCCAACAGCCAGGCGCCCAGATCGCCCACCACCTTTGCCCCACCACGAGACCTCAGACTCAGAACCAGATCCAACTCCCAAACCCACCAGATCTTGCCATCCCACACCTCCACCCCTCTCTCCAAAAACCCTTTCTTCCGACACGAACAGACACCCAACAATCCAAAATGCCCGAAGTCGCCCAATCCCCCGCTTTCAAAAAAGCCGTCGAGGACAGCCGCAAACTGAAATCCTTGCCCACCAACGACGAACTCCTCGACGTGAGTACCCCCACCGGGTTACCAACAGTGCAGTGGAGTCCCGCAAAGTGCTGACCTGCTGGATTCTTCACCAACCACAGCTCTACGCCCTCTTCAAACAAGGCAGCGGCCACAAGATCGCGGACGCCGAAGCGCCGGGCATGTTCGATTTGAAGGTCTGCTCTCCCATGCCACCCTTTCCCCTTTCTAGGCCCTACTCTTACTCTCTGCTCACTGTTCGAGTGAGACGGGTATGGTATACATGCTGACGTTGTTTTGTGGGTTTTTGTAGGGCAAAGCTAAGTTGAAGGCGTGGAAGAAAGTTGCGGATGAGGGCACTACGCCGGAGAAGGCGCAGAAGAGCTATGTGGAGTTGGTGAATCAGTTGAAGAATACTTTGGGCACTCAGTGATAGATGCCGGTTGGGGAGATAGAGGGGTTAGATTGGCGGGGGGGTTTAAGACGTAGAGGGTAGATCGGCGATAGCGATGGCGATGGCGAATGGGGGAGTGGTGGGCTAGGATGTTGGTCTTTGCCGGGGATGAGACAACGAGTACATGCTACGACACGATATTAGTGCGAGAATGGTAGATGCTTTACAGCATTCCGTGTTGGCTGTGCCAGGTTCCACGTCCTAACGATCACTTGAACCAGTTCTGCAACGTAGTATATCAATCTGCTAACAACTCGGGTATCTCAAACAAACCAACAAGTCAAGCCAATCCTCGAAGCAAAATCAAGAAGCCAAGCCGGCTCCACAAGCAACATCACAGCTCACACCTTCCCTCACTGCACCCCAAACCCGGGCCACTTCCTTCCCATCCAATCCAGCTCCTCACACGGCTCCGTCGCACACCACGGCATCTCCCCCTTCGCATACGGCACGAGCGGAAGGTCATACGGCATGCGCCAACCCACTCTGGTCTTCACCGTCGGCCCATCCCCACCTGTCTCACCCTCCTGCCCGTTCCCACTTCCATCACCACCTTCCGTGCCATTCTCCTCAGGCATGTCTTTCTTAAAAACCGGCACCATCTCCGCCCCCCCCTCCTCCTCCCCCTTATCCCACAAACCCGGCCACACCACAACCCCAACCTCATAACTACAAACCCTCACCACCCCCTCCGCATTCGCCGCCGCCCCCCACGCCTGCGTCGACAAATTCGCCGACGTCATCATCGCCCAGTCGATCTTCGTCATCGCCTCGTCGCGGAAGCGGACGTAGGTTTTGATGTGCGGGGCGGCTCTTCGGCGGCCGGCTTCGCGGATGGGGGAGCCCGTCGATGATGTTGCTGCTGCTGCGGAGGATGATGATGATGGAGATGGGAGGGTATCGTGGTCGCCGGCCCAGTGGCAGAGGAGCGGGCGGAGATAAGCGAGCTGTTTTGCTTGCGCGGCGGATTGGGTTTTCATGTGGATGGAGCCGCCGGCGGCGTAGCCGTCGAGGGAGCGGCGGATCTCGTCTGCGGTGGGGAAGACGAGGGAGGCCTTTGGGGGCGGGGTTGAACGGGTTGAAGGGGAGGAGGTGGTGTGGAGGGTGGAGAGGAAGGTGTTGGTTAGCCATTTGTCGGTTTGGCCGAGGGTGGCGACTGAGGAGACTTGGATGATGATTTGAGGGGTTTGGGTCGTGCTTGTGCTGACGGGGATGGTTTGGAGAATGTTTTTTAGGCCGGGCCAGCCCCAGAGGGTTTCGGTGGCTGGGTCGCTGCTGAGGAGGTTTAGTTTGCTGGGTGCGCTTGCTATCAGGGCGGCGCGGATGCTGCTGAAGTCGTATTGTTTTAGCTGGGATGTTAGTGAGCCTGTCTTTGCTTGTCCGTAAGCACGCAGGTATGAGAGTAAGTCATGCTTGAAACGCGGTCCAGTCCCAATCTGAGGCAGCCTGGGCGCATCTTCGACGTGTTTTGGAATCGCTGTTATCACAGGAAGTAGTGGGGAGCGCCACACAGCCTGGCACATCCTCCAGTCTCCGGCTACGATATTCGCGGTGTGAATGATGACCCTGCGAGAGAATAAGCGCTGGACATAATGACGCGGGTTTGGGAAACATACTGTGCTTGATCATCATGGCGGAATATGACGAACATCTTGGAATGGTGGGTCCCGAAAGCCTCAGGCATATAAGCCGTGAGGACCTGGACATTCTTGTAGCGTTTGGCGGCGTCCTAAGTAGACTATCAATTGACATGTTCTCGAATCATATTTGAGTAATCCTCATACGTCAATGTAGACTCTGTTCGAATCCTCCTTCTTCCATGATCCATGCACGACTTTGACTCGTACTAGATCACGAACATCCTCGTCGAAGTTGCTCCTAAGTACTATTAGAAATGAAAGACAACGATAGTGCCACCCTTACATGAGAAAGTCAACATCGAAAAGATAATTGAAAGCCCAGCATTCTTTGATCAGCGGATCGCCAAGGATGTCCTTGAGACTGACAGCATCAATGTTATTCGGGGTTGGTAATTCTTGAACCCGCGACAACTGTAGTGGAGAAGAAACCACCTTGATGCTTTTCGAGCTGTTGCTCTCCTTGGGCACCAATTGAGCGACACTCGCGAAGCCAGACAAGCTACTAGTCTGCACGACATCTAGGGCACGAGGACTTCTGCGAGCAGGTGGACTGATAGAACGGTTTAGGGACGCAATATTGCTGTGACTGTCAGTAGTAGAATCAATATTGCAAATCAAACGCGGCGAGGCATCAGGCGTAGAGCTTGCTACCGGTTGGTTGTTTTCGACATCACTGCCATTAGCAGAGTCTTGGTGCAGATTCGTGCTGAGTTTGCGCCTCTTCTGTGCAGGTTGAAAATCCATGACGATGAAGTCCGAATGATCATTCTCATTCAGAGTTCAATCAATCCCAATTCAGGCCATGTTGATGTTGGATTCATCTAAAGTCTTCTAGTTGGACCCTGCACAATACCGCGCTAAGGTACGCTCAGCCCTTTTATTAAACCTTCGAGCTCGAGCTTAAGCTCGGCCTCAAACCCTGTCACGCCTGTCTCCAGAACACGTCCTACTCCAAGCTTCGGATATCAACTGCACTGGTATTGGCTTCTGCGAATACCACGACATTTGCGCTCTCAAAGCAACATTGAGCGCTGGTTGCCGCTACAGCGACTCCTCCGCAGTCATGGCAGCCGTCGCTGAACCTGTCTCTCCTTCGAGCTCACCTCGTCTTCCCAGTCCTCCGCCCTTCCCCGAGGTTCAAATTGGTCCCAAATCTCCAACCGGGGGAGTCCCGAGTGGTTCCATGGCGGTTCAAGAATTTGACGAGGCCGCCAGGCATGATACGGGGGCAATGCGAAGAATTCGTCCCGGGACCAAAGCTGCGGATATGGCCTCAGGCCCACCTCTTGTGCCTCTGTCTGAGGTAAGCGAATCTCTACCAACACGAACAACACAGACCGTTGACGAGTTGATGCATGCTGAACCTTGCCTTCTTAGCTCGATTCTCCTTTTCAGCTGCAGGAGCACCTGAAAGCCCTTTACTATCACCATACTAAATCGGAGGACTCTGAGAACACGATACCAATCTCACGAGCAACCGCCCACCTTCTTGCCACGCCACCGGATAACGTCGATCGCTCACTATGGCTCTACGAATTATGTCGCTTCCTAGTTCAGAAAGCCAACAATCTGATTGTTGCCTTCTTCGCCGAATCCCCACCATGCTCGGCCCAGACTTGTCCAGAAATGCGGGCGTCCGAATGGCAATATCTCTGTGCAGTTCATGATCCACCTAAATCCTGCTGTGCAATCGACTACTGCTGCCACACTCTCGACTGGGCTGGCAACATCCTTACATCACAGAAGCATTTCCCAAGTCGATTAACACTAGGTAGCGATGCAGCTGGTGGCAGTCAGCAGGGAGTTAGGCAGCTGACAAATATATTTCGAAGGGTCTACCGTATATTTGCGCACGCTTGGTTCCAGCATCGGCAGGTTTTCTGGCACGTGGAAGGGCAGGAGGGGTTATACGTCTTCTTCAAGACAGTCTGCGACGACTACAACCTTATTCCAGAGGACAATTACACCATCTCGCCCGAAGCAGAAGGCATCGTTGCTCAGAAAGAGACACCTCAGAATGAGCCTGAAAGCAGAGCAATACTGCAGAATAACGACCAAGCTGAAGAGGGGTCCAAGAGTGATGAGGCAGACGCAACGACGACTATCAGTACTGGAGCTACGACGAGACGACATAAACATACACCTTCTCTCGGATCGGCGGTGACGACAATCATGGAGGGAGATGAGGAGGATACGAAGGGGCAGGAGCACAAACCGGAGCCCAAACCGGAGCCATCAATCAACCATATCCAAGAGCGGCCAATAGTTGCTGCACCAAAGGTGGATCAAGAGAAGCAGGAAGAGGAAACTGTAAGTGAACGACTTGAGGATAAGGTGAAGGACTTGGATGTAAAAGAGGGGGCCGGGAATGCGGAGAAGGAAGATATGAGCCACCAGCTTACGGAGGCCGAAAAGGTCGAAGAGGCCGAGAAGCCCAGTGAATCAGCCAAGGACGTCACCGCAACGGAGAAGGCTAAAGAGGGGGAGTAGTATTTCATTATTGGTATTCACGTCTGCCCTTTTTTGAGCATTTACAAGATACCCACTCCAAGGAGTCTGCGCGTTAGGTAGGGAACGCAATCAAGCTATTTGGAACTCTGGGATCTGGCATCATTCTCCTCCAGTGATGGGCCCATAACCGAGCCTAGGCTTCTACACTTGTCGTTTCAACGCATTGAGTTGAGCAAACGATGCCCAGTGTGTTGCATGTTGCTCGGTAGCAAGCTTCGGCTGGCTTTTCCGGTAAAGCTCGTGAATGCTTGCTTCTTTGTTCCGTGCCAGGTGCTTGTCATGATGAATGCACTATCTTCAGACGCGTGAATGTTCTAGCTCGTCTACAAAAGACGCCAGCTCGGCCGCCTGCTCCATCTCTCTTACATACCCCATGTATGGATGCAATCTCCGTTTCCTACTTATATACACCATTGCTGCCTGCACATTCAGCTTCCACCTGCTACATCACCACATACTGCGAGTCTTGGTCAACCTGTTTATGTTTCAGAGGGAAGTCGCGAACTTTCCTTCCATTACCGTGTCATCCGTCAAAATCCTGTCTTATTCTACGGATGTCGTCGGTATCATCGCATGTAAGAACACCTACCCAGAACACTTGGTACCTCCATCATCGGGAAGAGTCCCGCTTCCTTTGGTCTTCTTAGGCCGGCTCATTCTCTTCTTGCCTTCCAGATTGTCTTGACAACCAATATGGTCTCATTAATAGCAGTATCTTTTCTTGGCTTTCTTTAACTTCGTTATTGGAACGCTTCGACGTCATTGTCTATCTGCCCATTTGCTGCGTGTGTCATTCCGAACAATAGTTTAGCGCCGACGAAATTTCGTGCTGTAGCATCGACGAAGGCCTTTGGGGCCCCGCAAATGCGAGTGGGACCCACCCAGTCGTCTGTCCTATGCCGCTGCCTGCCTGCCACCCACTCAAGCATACGCGCCGCCTAGCACCCGCTTGGTAACCATACAAATCCGTTTCTGGCCAGAAAGACCATTTCATCCGCATCATGAGCGTTTCTCTACCGTGTTGCAGATGTGGCCGCAACGGCCTTCTTCAGTGGAACCAAACCATCGAAGAAACGGCCCCTGACGCGCGTCTCTTTTGTTTCTGCAACTGCTTTTGCGTTCACCGGCTTCCAGAGCCTAGGAGCGCAACCTCGAGGTTTCGTACAATCCTGCGGTGAGTACTCGATGCAATCCTCGAGCCAAAAAAGACCTCAATCTCGACATGCAGCTGTGTAGCACAATATGGACCTACGCACAGACAACAGCGATTTGTCTTTCAAAAGGCCTCTTCGCCTCAGACAAGCGCACAGTACAGCCACCGTCTTCAGAGTTCATGATTCAAAAGATGAATTATGCGATGGACTCCTGAGCTTACAGCACATTAAGGGCACAACCCATCAATATCATTACGTGCAGAACTCGGCGGTACTATTCCGGAATTCCAAAGGACGGGATCACTATCGCTGGCTGTAGTGACTCTTGATATTGGGTTTTTGTCTGGATGATGAGGTTATAACGTCTTTCTTCATTTCTGCCTCGGATGAAGATACTGAATTTACTGAAAAAAATGATGCTCTTTGTTACTTTTATATTGCAGCTTTTTGAGCCCAGTAACTAAGAGTTTCTGTTACTGGTGATCTTATCTTAAGAGATCAGCATATACAGCTGAGATCATTTCAAATCATTCAACTCAACCTCAAATAGCAATCCAATCTCTAAATGTAATTCAGAGTCATAAACCTTCCAGTTGTAAGTTCATTGATGCCCTTCACTGTTAATGATAATAATGCGGGAATTTACTGACTGACAATGACAGTAGGTATACTGAGTCTTGACCCTAAGGTCGAGAACAACAACAACATCGTGGATTTTGGCTTTCTCTAGTGAACTCTGCAATACCTGGTCTGGGCAGCGCAAAAATGGGTTGAATCAGTGCCGTGGCCGCATAATCCTGTCCTCGATGGGCTAACCGGACTCTTATAATCAATAAAAAACGATAGAGCTAAGCTCAGGACCCGCTCTCTGACCTGGTGATGGTTCTAAGCATCTTGACAAGAGGACAAGAAGCGGATGTCACAGCTGTCTCTCCCGAGAAAAATAATGGCCGCTCAGTGACGTACCTGATGGCGAGTCTGGTCGGATGACAAGGACGACGAGGTTCGCAAGGAAGAAAACCCAAAAAGGCATAAATATGCGCAGTTTAAAGGACTCATGATCGCCGAGTCTTAACTCCGGATCCAAGACTGCCTTGCAGAGGATTTCTTCCCAATTTGTCAAGAAAACGCAACGAGATTGCGGAGAGCAATTCAAACCAGCTAGCAAAGTGATGTTCTTCGATCCTGCTACTACATCTTTCGTCTCAAATGCCCGGCAACTGTGACCTTGCCTTGGAAATTATTTTTTATTCGTAATGCGTGCCGGAAACCCTTTATTAGTACGATAGGAGTTTATCAAATGCATGAGAGGTGATAAGAACAGAGCTGTTGAACTACCTCATATCCTCAAAGACCAGGAATTATCTGTGTCTACCAATTTTCGCCCTTGAAGGTAAAGCCCCTGGAGGCAACGCTTAAGTTGCTCACCGGCAGGCCTGCAATACCGGTGCAATGATCACAGGAGGCATACAAAATCCTGAATGTATTCAATGCCTTGAACAAAAAGGGTGGATTATGTGATCTGTCTATGCCTCTCCGCCCAAGAACCACATTTGCTGGCGTGATGACAGTTTGCAGGAAATTGCTCAACAAGCATTCACCAGGCTTCAAATTTTGCTGATAAGTCTCCTTTGCTTGTCAGTATAGACGCCAAAAAATGGCACGCTGATAAAACTCGATGACCTAGCTCAGCTTGGATCGTAGCTGAGCTGAATAAGCGAAAGGTTGAAGGCTACAGTCATGATATGCCTGTCTTCGCCCCAGAGCCACGAGTTGCGACACTTGAAGTCGACTCAATCATAGGCCGCATAGGTACGGCGATATTTGCTATCCGGACCGCCAAAGACATCATGCCATAAGATCCGTCAGAGGAAGGCGGACATTTCATGATCGATTTCTATGGTTCAAGAGAAAAAACAAGGGACCAACAAGCAAGCGCAAGGGAAAGCTGGGCCACAACAACATATGATAACGACGATTTCCCGTGAGCTTGCACAGCAACGAAAGTTTAATATAAGGTGGGCCAGACCAATGCCGTTACTAAAAGCTACACCAACGGCTAGAGCAACTCCGATGCCAATGATCACACTGATAGCCATACCAATGCCCACAATCATTGCCAGACTAATAACTGATGTTTTGAGTCGGTTACATAATACTGTCTTTGATCACATATGCCCTTGTTTCTTGCAAGCTGCTTCCTAATTGTCTCAGCACATAGATTCTTTCACATCTACAGAGACCCTTAAAAAGACGGCGTAAATAGCTGCAGAATCAAAAGGAGCGCTTTTTTACCGCGTACAGAGGACTGAAGCAGACTTTCAAATAGGGAGAGCAGAATTGGAAAGATCGTGAGGGTAGGAGAATTGAGGGGAGGGGCAGGAAGGTGAAGAGGACACGATCTTTATCTGGCCAGATTACGTTTCGGAGTCAGAATAGCAGGACAGATGCAAATGTTTCACTGTTAGATATGCGTCTAGGGCTCAAGTGTAGGGCTCAAGTGTAGGGCTAGGACAGCTTAGTAAGCTGTCACTAGTGGTGGCTGGCGAGGCCACATAGCATGCAGAGTTTGCATCACTTACTCACGTACGAGTTGCACGACATCTATCATATGCTTAGATACCTTTTATCTATCTATCTATCTAGCATATCTATTATTCACCACCTCGTTCACAGTTTAATCTAAAGGTACAATCTTATCAACCCCCCGGCTCTGCTAACTGACCTGCAATCGTCCACTGCACGGAGGTCAGAAAGGGTGTCATAGAAATGGCCAAATATCTGGAGCGACTGTACATCAAGGTCTCAAGACATATGACTGATACAACAGAAGGGCAAGTTTCCCAGCTATCCAAGGCTGTAAAGAAATCGACAGACACTGAACAAAGCGAGCAAAGCTTTCAGCAAAAGAACTGGCAACAACGCGACAATGAGCAAGGTTGGCATAAGGCCTTGATGCTGAAAAGAAGAGTCATGAGCCAGACTGACCTGCCGCATATGCTGCGCTCTTAAGAAACCTGTACAAGCAAAACGAACAACCTGCAAATTGGGAAGCCGGAGATATGTTTTGAGCGAGCCGACAAAGCGTATGACCGCGAAATCTCAAGAAGTGCATACGCATGCGTTTGGAGCACACTATCAAGGATCCGGTTGAGCCGTGGTACCCTGAAAAAGTTTGACCGCAGGAACGCCCAGACGGAGCACAGTCCATCTTTCCTGCCAAAGTCGACCACACTACTTCTATCTATCTTCTGGCGCTCAAGAGGGGCCTTGACGCCAGAAAGTAAGCCTCGAATACCGACTTCTCCGCGGGTCATTGCTGAAGGGATCCACAAGTTAGAAGACTATGCCGATCCAACTATACTGGACGATACCTTCCTCGGCGCGATGGTGTGTGTATTGATTGACACCACAGTACGCATAATAGGGCCGAAATCAACACCCACGATTTTCATCAGTCAAGCAACGATACTCAACAGTGTCGTACGTGTGAAACTCGAGGAGGTAGTTGAAGCTGGCCGCAAGTTTGATCTAATGATCAAGAGTCTGAGTGGAGATCAGGTATTGACAGAATCTCCAGAGTGTCAAAGGCGTCATCATAGGACTGGTGACCCTGTCCCTGAGTTCTGTTTCTCTTATTTTGCATTGCGCCAAGCATTCAAGCAGATTATTCGGGACGCTGTCAAACGGTTTGTAATTGATCGTCCTCAGACTGCCAGCACCACTGGCAAGTTTTATGCCTACGCCGACGACAAGGCCCACAACAGAAAATATCAACACGCCGCTCGCGGCCGCGCCACGGCAACTGTGCCACCGACAACGATTGCCATGTGGAGAGATTTCCCTGTGACTACAGCAAATTCAGCACCAAATACCACGGCCAAACAAATGGCAGCACCCAACTAAGCAGATAATATTGCTTTCAATCATATATGTCCCTGCAGTCTACACGGTCACAGCCTGACAACTCACACTTGCAATATGGGTTATATGGCGCTCATTTCCACTGCCCCTTAGCCCAAGGCGTGACGAAGGTGCCGTACACTGAGGCACAGTTGAATAGTGCCGTCAAAAGCATCATGAACTTCATGAACTGAGGAAAGCTGTGTGTCAACTTCAGCGGCCTGAAGTCTAGTAATTCCTGAATGCTGAGTGCGCGGCAGAGGACATCACGAATTCTGAAGAGCAAGTATGCTGAGTGAATGTGACATGAAGACATGATCAGAATGAGCAAGATGACAAAAGCTCCTCAATTCACTGAAGATTATTGATTTTGATATCCCTAAATCATGGACGTATTGTGAACATAAATGGTCCTAGAACTATCACGCTATCTTATCATCAATATATCAGATTTTATGCGCCATTTTAAGTATTTGCCCATCATTTATTCGTGGAAAATCGGAATTGTTTGCACACATTCAATGTTGGATGCACATTCCAAAGGCCAAGTTCATCAAAGGGCTCCAAGCTTTGGATGATTATCTCACGCCACCCATCAAACAAGGTGAAGGTAATGTGTCAAGCCAAGGTAGCGTTAACCGAGGAACACGCATCGAAATGACATGACACTAGCTGCAAATACAGTCTTTGAAGCTTTTGAAACAACCTCTGCTTTCAATGAACACTTCTGGTGGAGCCCACGACCTTCTGTTTGAAGGAAGTGTCGCACGACAACACTTGGAATCAGGCGTGGAGAGATTCGCAAATCAGAAGGAGGTGTTATATGGAGTGGTCAAAATTGGACGCTCTGAAGAAATGAATTCTGTCCTTGCTCGTCCATGGCGCTTGAGAACAGAAGGTATATACTCCGCAGAAAGTCACATATCATCAGCCAGTTTAAGTACAGCGATAAATATAAGGGATTACCACTGCCCGTGCTAACGGAGGTGTTCCCCGAAATGAACCTATGCTCATTGACGCCCAAGATCCCTCTATGAAGCACGTGGAATCATATCTACCGCTCTCACGGAGGCACTAGTCCAGATGCGCCTCGCAGGCACGATTGATGCCACCCAGGAGGGTTTTCCTGTGCAAAATCATATAGCTCAACCCAGAGAGAATTTGCTCCCTCCAGAACGACCCGCGAATGGATCAAAGCAGGGCACTGGCGGCGCGGGCGGTTTGCAGACGCTTTCGCCGTATCAGTCCTGTCGTTGGCTTCCTTTCCGACTGGCGCGGTACGAGCCAACGCCGCGCACAAACATGCGCAGACGACTGTCCAAACCGTCAAAACCTTTGAACGGGATTCTTCCACAGTGGTTCGCTCTTCCGACGACGCAAAAAGATTGGCTTGCAATTGCGGAGGTTGCATCGAGGCATGTTCGGCGAGCTTTCCCATCTCGCAGACTATCGTGGGACTGCAGAAGCTGCAAGTTGCCTGTACGGCGGCGATTTCAGAGACAGGGGGAGACGGTTCCGGTATTTTCAAGCAAGAGACGTCTCGGTAGCTATCTGGTTACCGAGTCTTCTCTTCGCGGCGAGCCGTCTTCTTTGGGTGGTAGTTTCTTCCCGCGGTGACTGCACTACACGTGGCATTGGTGACAGATCATCAAAATGTGGTACAGCTTCTTTTGATATACAATACCAGCATATATCAAAGAGACCTCCACGGCAGGACAGCAATTCACTTCGCTCTTAATAGACCATTATCAGATATTGTTGACCAATTCTGGAGCCTTGCTGTACAGCCCGATAAAAAAGATTTTAAGATACTCAGGGGCGGAGTTTGCTTCACCACACTGCAGCTCACGGACGTGTGCGAGAAACACTTCATCTTCTAGATGATGGATTTGATCCGATCTTCACAGATAAAGATGGTTGGACTCAAATGCATTGGGCCGCAAAAAATGGCTCTATTCTTGTCATCGATGTGTTGAGACAGGCCGGTGCAGACGCCAACGCTGCATCCATTCTTGGCTGGACGCCTACAACTGTTGCGGTCTACCATCAGAACGACACAGTCTTGGCATTTCTTCGGACGCGTGATTCAGATCACTCAATGAGGGACGCCGATGTGAGTGACGTATCACAGGAAGTAAGCGGTCATCGTCACAAGAATGTTCGGTGTGACGGCTGTCTTTTGGTGCGTCAATTCTCATAAAACAATATTCGAGAAGGGTTCTGACCTCTAACTTATACAAAAGGAGATATATGGAGTCCGTTACAGGTGTCCCATAGACTTTTATGGGTCCTCTATTGACTACTGTTTTAAATGCTTTGATTCCGCAAAGGAGATCCATCATCAGCATAGCTTCGAGTGTTGGCCATTTGCACCGAGAACATCATATGGAGAAGTTGATTGAGAGTCAAATTGTGACAGCAGTGTGAGTCACGTATCTCAGAAGAGATCTCTGAGCTCACCAGCTCTGTTTATGTGAGCGGCTGGCCGATATAACCGGCGCACCAAAGGCTGCTGCGACGGGTTGGGAGCATCAAGCAGCTACGGGCCGAGTGGAGCGCTCCATGAGTGCTTGTACCACATGCAAACCAGGGCGCCAAGACACGTGTAGGGACCTATAGCTGCTAGAGCAACTGTTTGCTGAAGAACAGAAGGTCTACTGGCTGAAGACGCCAGCTATCTAGACCCTAACGCCGCAAGAGCCGCAAACCATGCCGAAGGCTAAATCGAAGCCTGCGGTCTAGATTAACACCTCGTTCAAGCAGGAGCTGTACCACTTTTTCATGACCTTCAGAAGCGGCCTGGTGTAATGCAGTCTCTCCTTCTGAGGCTTGTATATCTGGATCAGCGCCTCTTTCAAGCAAAAGCTGTACCACCTTCTCATGACCTTTAGAAGCGGCATGGTGTAATGCAGTGTGTCCTACTGAGTTTTGTATGTTTGGATCAGCGCCTCTTTCAAGCAGAAGCTGAACAATCTCCACACGCCCTTTCCCTGCCGCATACATCTGAGCGGTATCAGACGTTTCACAGTTGTCCACGTCTGAACCCGCATTAAATAGTAGTCGAACCATATCTGTGTGACCTGCACTTGCTGCACTCATCAGCGCACTGACTTTCCCTTTAGTAAGAGCATTCGGCTCCGCGCCTTGTTGAATCAGTACATGCACGTGTGACAAACGCCCTTTTCGTGCGGCCAGATGGAGTGGGGTTTCGTCATCCCAAGACCTCGCATTGACGTCCGCTCCCCACTCAATCAACAGTCTTAACACCAACTCATCATAGTTCAGGATTGCGTCACGTATCGCTCTCGCTCTCTTTTGGGTCTGAACTTTTGTGACGGTCTCACCCGCAAGCAACTCTTGACAACACTGCTCCATACTTTCAGGTGACCCAGTAATGTATCGACCGGACTTCTTATGAATTCGAACTAAGTCATTGAGTGCCTGAAGCGCGAAGAATGAAGTTGCCCCATGCCTGGAGGCAAGGCTTCTCCAAAGCCGCTTGAACCACCCTTCCGCAGCCGAATATCTCTGCGCTGCCTCGTAAAATTCAGCCACTTTACCAATAGCTGCAAATGTCTCCTCATGTAGTTCTCCAAACTGCAATACACTTTCTTCTACCATCTGAAGCAGGGTCCATTCATTGTCTGGAATGTCAGTAGAAAGGTATCCAGGTGCCATCTCTGTAGTCCTGGCAACAACATCATCAAACCCTTGGCCTTCTCTTTGCTTTGATCCAGTAATGGTCCCTAGAGCCCGTTGTTCATGTTCAGCATATGTGACTCTCCGGTCTCGGATAACGCGCATTTGATTCGCTGCCCAAACGGTAAGCTCATCTATGGCTCCCAGCACACGTGTACTAGAGGCAAAAAGAGACTCAAAGGCCTCAACAGCTTGGTCCAAGTTGCCTTGCTTCCAAGAGGTCATAGCAAGGCCTTTCATGAGATTCAGTGAGCGCAAATCCTTCGGCCAAGACAACCCTTGAATTACCATCTCATACTCAATGGCTTTTTCGAAGCTTTCCTTTGCTTCTGCGGGGCATTGTGACCGGAGATAGAATTGTGCAAAGCAGGCCATAACAAATCCGTGCTGATGGCAAAGCGTGCCATCTGGCGGCTCTGTGTCCTCCGGCGCAAGGTGGCTCAGTAGCAGTCTTCGACAATGCTTGACCAGGGCGGAGTATCTCATGGCAGGCGGGGGACTCGAGTGTATAGCTTGAAGGCCTGCACAGACAATATAGGCAGTCAAAAGCGCCCACTCGCTCCTCTCAGACGGCTCTAATTTGTGCAGCCGCCATCGACAAATGGAGTTGTGAATAGACCAGCTGACGATACTTCCCTTTGCATCTTTCCGTACTTTTGCGAGACACATTTTCTCAAGTCTCATGATGGCTTGTCGAAAGTCAAATTCCCTCTTCAGTAATTCAAGCAACCAAGACCCTATCTGTAGGCTATGTTGAGGTTCTTTTCGCGAAACTGAAGAGCTAGAATAGTTCTGAGCAGGCTCAGAGAGTTTCAAGCTACTGAACTGAGTAATAATCTGAAGTGGAACTTGCCGGGAGCCGAAGAAGGAGCACAGCGTAAGCATGTTTGCAGTATCAGGTGAGTTCTTCGTCAATTTTTCGTACAACATCTCGAATGTGTTGAAGATGGAGTTTCCTTTCTCGTAGTTCGAAAAGCTTCTCCCTGGTGTGTATTCCATGATGCTTCTGTACTGTGTTCCATAAAGAGAGAGAAAATCGTCAATGGCAACTCCGTCCTGAAGTACAGCTCCGGCTTGCTCAATAGCGAGCGGGATGCCATCCACTGCCTTCACAATGTCCGTTGCGTCTTGTAGCACTGTACACCCCAATGAGTATCACCGGTATATTAGGAGATGAAACGCTTACCTCGAGCCGAGTGGTGATCCAAATCGAGTTTGGAGAGTAACATCTCACAGCCAGCCTTTTCATCTATGCTGTCAATCTGAACTCCTTTGAATTTTACAACGGCGGCTGTTCTGGATTGCGTACTCGTGATAATGATCTTTCCATGATTGGAACTGGGAATGAATTGGCGGCAATCGATGTCATCGAGGTCATCAACAGAATCAATGACCAAGAGCCAGGATTCATTTGTCTCCTCGGCCAGCCAATCCTTCACGAAGTTGATATCTTTTCTCTTCCCTGCATGTGGTAAGGTCCAGGTGGACACTCTCGATAGCTCCGTTGCGGCTTTAGAAAAGGAGTCATTAGCGGCGTCAAGTGTGCTTGCATCTATCCACAATAGCGTCGAGAACTCTGTCTTATATAGCTCGATGTACCGGAGCGCCAAGCGAGATTTTCCGAATCCGCTGAGGCCCCATAGTACAATACCCTTCCGTTCAGTAGATGTAGGATTAAGATGATCGCAGATTTCTGCCATCTCTGAGATACGCCCAAAGAATTCTGGGCTTGAATCGGGCAATTCGCATAGTACAGCACAGTTTCCACTTTCAGGACGGAGAGTGCCTAGCCAGGGTAAGATTAAGATGATACCACTCTTGTATTGATGGCTACAAACCTGCCAGATCTCGCAAAGCATTTGCACAGACTTCTATATCTGTCTTGCAGTTATTCAGATAGTGATTGGTCGCGCCACTGATCTTATCAAACTCCTTCCACTCCTCCAGGCCAATGTCCTGCATGCCTTGTTCCACATTCAATCGAACATACGTCATTTTGGTCGTACTGCAGAGGTGACTCATCTCATCTGCAAAAGTATCGGCGGTCTGCTGCGTATCCAAAGCCATTTTCACAAGGCTTTCGACGATCTCTTTTCCCCGGTCACCAGTCGCCTTTAGGGGGGGTACACCGGCACCTATGCTAATGATACAGCCAATCTTGCGGCCCGAGGGTGGCGGCCAGATATGGTTTGCTTCGTCATACAAAGCTCGTACTGGGTTGTTGTATCTAAGCCCTCCATCGACGTACTTTGCAGGCGGAAATCCAAACCGTATGGGCGGGAATAGGAGTGGTACAGCGCTAGTTGCTCGGGTAGCTTCCCAGACAGTACAGCCGGTGCCAGGTTCCCATGAACTACGGTAACTTCGGAGGCGGAAAGCCGTTCCAACGTCCTTATTGGTAACGCAGACAAATGTTTTGCAACCCGTAGCCGGTTCACCTTGATCGGCGGCTTCAAGTAAAGCATCGTCTCCTGTCTCAAGTTTCTCAACAACGAGCGATTTGACGAACGTTTCAAGCGCGGTGGCGTCGAATTTAGGTGTGCCTTTGATTCCTTTAAACAGCTTGCCGACTTTGCTGCCGGATATAAAACCCTGTATGGGGAATATTTGCGGAGCGAGCTCCAAATACTTGGTGATACATGTGTCAACATCCATCTTGAGTTTACCAAGCATGATTGCTATAAGTCTACAAGGTCCGTTGTAAGCATGCTACGCGGAGGCGTGAAGTGGACCAAACTGACCCGCCAGTTGACGTTCCTGCCATCAAGTCAAAGTAGTTGCATGGTAGCAGAGGGCGCTCTATTGCAGGATCGATCTTTCCATCAAGAACAAACATAATACGTTTGAGGATCAAAAGCGATGCGAGTCCGCGGACGCCGCCGCCATCTAGAACCACAGGCGAGTCAGCCTTGGACACTTGAGTAAGGACTTCTCTTACCTAGAGAAAGTAGACATAACTCTTTGCTCCTAGTAGTAGCCATAGGTAGCAGTACCTCAGCAGATCATTTGCCCTTCAGGCTGGTATTTCACTGTGTATAGTCGCACTCAACAACAGATGCGAACATGGGGAGGACAATTAAGAACATGAGGTGTTGCCTGCAGCCTTACGTTGATCCTTGTCGCCGCCGCTTATCGAAGGGCGCCTCCTCATCACTAGACCGCCCAATTATATTGATGGTGCGAAACCGACGGTAGAAGACGTGGCAGCACGAACGAAAACGACTGTATGAGATTTAACCTGCCAACTCCTAAAATGAAAAACATGTTACGGAGATCTATGCAAAAAAAGGCTATGGCAAGATCAAGAACCCAACATATTCCTTTCAGATAAAGGGAGATGGGAGAGCTGGCAATGTATGAGATCGGCAAATGCTCTGATTTTGGAGAAGACAGTTTTTTCAAGCTGGATGGAGTCAAAATCACCACAGGGAAAGAACAATGCAATGAATATCGAACAATTAATAGTAGTAGCTACTACAGCTCCGACACTTGAATAGTGCACCAAAGCTTTGAAAACCTACTAGAACGATTGGCTGCTTTTGCCGGGCATGCAGATGACGGATATGAAGCAGGAAGTTACCATAGTACTGTGCTTTCTAGCAGCCAGCGACGCCGATAGCCTACCGCTCTACTGGTCCCTCGCCTCGTCTCTCGCAGGTTATCTGCGTCCGTTCTTCGCGTCATTCGACCTGCCTCAGGCAGAGGACTGTAAACCGCTGAAAAAACTCGTTGTATCTGGTGTGCTAAGTAACACAAGCCGTGTATCCTACACCGATGTATGTCAACCATCTAGGTGCTAGCTAGACACCGGGATAGCGGTACGTGTGATAGTGGTAAGCAGTTAAGTCCGCTGCCTCTGTATTACTCGGCGAAATTTTGAGTCTCCTCCTATACCAGAAGCTGTCAGAACCAGGGAAAATGGAGTCAGAGGAGATATCTTCAAAAGGGGTCTTCACTTTCCCCCTGCCAGTCTTGACACAGCTTCGCGAGATGAGAGTTTCCCCCGGGGTGGCGATGCGAGGCAACCAAGACGAGGCCTACGAGGAGAGAGCTCAGCGAGAGGGTCAAACACTTTATGTCGACATGATGTATGTCTATTCAAGCGGAACCAGAACGCCTAGAACTATATACGCCTCCATATAAGAGCCACGGAGGCCCACAATAACAGTTGCGGTTGTATGAACAATGATCGAGAATGCCACAATTTTATTCCAGGCGCCTGGACAAGATTGTGAAATAGATTCCGCCCAATATTTCCACTGAAACTCGCATTGCGCCGGCCACATGCCAGCATACCAGGTTTCCCGCTAACCCGTGCCCTAATTAGTACAGTAAGCATCCCACATGAGCGGGGAGTCTGTCTCATAGGTTTTTCCAACTCTCGCAGAGTACGCGAAATGTTGGGTGGTCGCCCAGCTCTTCTAGGGGCGTATGTCGATACCAGTAGTTCAAACAGTTACCCGCTCACCTAAATCTCGACCCATTCCACTTTCGAACACGGCCGATGACTCTCGGTGAACTCGTGGATCCTCGCCAGGTTCGACGCCGACCTCCACTTCTCCCCATTTCTCTCCGGTGCCTTCTGGCCCAACTTGAAAGTTCTCGAGATACCGCAGGACAAGCCGTGATGAACGTACTGATAGCAGTCCGACTGCGAATCGCAGAACGCGCCGCAGTCTTCGAAGGAGAGGTACGCGTTCTTCTCGACCGCAGGCTTTTTCTCCCACTCGGGATCCGGCTGGCCATCGTCTCTTTGCTTGGGAGGCTCGATGATTAGATCCTTTGATAGGTTGTCCCAATCCTCACGCTCCGCTTTGAGTTGCGGTTCGACAAAGAATTTGAAAATTTCTTCGAAAAGGAGGAAATCCTACATGATGACGTTAGTACTAAGCCACGGGAATATCATAGTATATAAGCAAAACATACCGCAATGTTCGGCCGCTGTTGCTCATACTGCCAAAAGGTGCTGACTTCCTCTGGTGTCATATGGTGCATTGTCATAACGGGTTGACACCAGTGTTGAGGACCGAATGGTAGGGTGTTTGGCTTTTCACCGTTGATCATGGGCCACACCCCGGTGACATTGATGTTGCCCTTCTCCGCGAGAAACTTCGCGAGATGCGCATCTCCACAGCACGAGTCCTTGACAGTAGCATCGAATTCTTCAACCATTTCTGGATTCCGTCCGATGAAGTCGTGCATCGCGACGCCAGACAATATGAAACCGCTGCCACCATGCGCAAAGATCTGACTGCCAAGTGCCGCCGGAGAGCCAAGATATAGGGACTTGGTGGCATCTAGATGTGTGTCGATCCACTGAAGAAGATTCGACCATACAACATAGGTGTCCGTCTCAACGAAGACATACCACTTCTTGTCCGATCGCATGTGATAGGTGTCTATGAGCATATGAAGGAACTTGTATTTATCCAAGGTCCAGCCATGTTCATGAAGACTCCCGCTCAGATCGTCCTTCAACCCGTGGATATCTTGGTTAGCCTTCTGGTATTCTTTCTGGGCTCGATACAGCTCGAAATGGTCGCTAGCCTTTATAGTATCATTCACCTTGTCTAGCACATCGTAGATTTGGTAGCGTCCGATCTGTTGTTCCAAATCCGAGAAAATGAGAAAGTCGTCTGCGCACTGTAGATTTGTAAGGAGTTGGGTGGGCAGCTTGTCGTAAGATTCCGTGGCTCCCGTCTTCACGACTAACAGTATATCTCGTTGATCTGGGAATGCCTCACAGCGACGGTCAGGCGACGTCGAACCATATGTCGGTGTCGGCGTTGGTGTCGGACTTGTAGAGGTTGTTGATGATGCTTGGATTAGGCTGGGCGCTGGCGGAGGAGCGGTCTGCTGTTTGTTTGGTGAGTCGAGAACGATCGATCCGTGGAAAACGTCGGAGGTTGGGTACGATGGAGCTGGTTTCGAGGGTGTGAAGTGAAAGGTGTCGGGCATAGAGCGGCGGAACGAGGCTATGAGGGTGATCAAGGTAAGCGCAACGACGACGCTGATGAGGGTCCGTCGCGAGTAGAGCGACATGGTGGTCATGGTGAGAGAAAAACCCTCGAGGCAATCATGGGGCGCTCAATGAGGAGGGGGAGGCCGCGCTTGCTGGCGATGGTGGAGGATACAACAAGAGATGACATGTTGGATCCAGGTGGGAAATGCCAGTGCCATAAGGCGCCCGCTAGGTTTAGGGGGTAGGCCGGCTTGCATGGGTAAGGTAGAAGTGGGAGCCTACGTGGTACATGTACCTTAAACTTCTAGAGGCTCAGTGTGGAAGGGAACGTGCCCGCCGGACCGTGAAACGAGCGGCCTTGGCGGGCGAAAGGTGCGCTGAACGTGGCGTGCTAAGAGATGCTGTTTCCGGAACACTGAGGAGCCAACCGCAGTAGTACAGTGCCGGCTTGACCGCGCTGTCTATTTCTGATATGCAGCACCAAGTCCTGATACATCCATCTCCCTGCTGTAAGGTACGAGGACGCTGTCATGTCGGCTTTACAGCTACGAACCGACTTTGGGATAAATCCTTTTCCACCATCATTGTCAAAGGCACTGGTGGAGGATTCGCACCGCACTGGATGAGGAGGAGTAGTGCCACTTTAGCGGCGACGGAATATTGATCTTAACCCGATACAGGAAGCCTAGACGTCAATCAGATGGTGCCGCTACGGGAGGCAAACCGCTGTTGGGACGAGCTCTATCTCCCATACTTTCACGAAGCTTGTCTCTTTTTGTCTCTTCACCAACATGCCAAATTCCATAAACGATATCATTATTATCGAGGCACAGAGGTTTCGTGTGGGAAGGCCCTTGAAATGAGAATGGGGCCTCGAACCAGGGCCCCTTGAAGGATCGACAATTTCGACCTGTCTCATTGGTTGATGATCTTAGCTGTCCTGCAAGATTGATCACAGATTTGCTGCGCCATGCTGGGGTTCCGATCCTAAGGCACCCGTCTCCAAATCCTTTGGATGTCAGTAATACTGCCCATTGTGCTGTGCCTTCGATTATTTGCTCTAGTTTAACAGCTTATACTCGAACAGGTTACGCGTGGCGATGGCGAGACGGCGAAACACGAGTAGTGCTACCGTGCCACAGCTGCCAAGAACACTGAGGTACGGTCCGGGTACTGTTAACGATCGCTGAGGCAGGGCGCCTCTGCTGTGCCAAATTTACACATTTTAAATTGGCATAGAACTGCTTGCCAGCCTTTGTGATGTTGAAGGATCCCCTCTCGTTTGTCTTTGCTTCTCTCGTCCCATGTCCTTCCTGCTGCTCCTCTGTCATGGTGACTTTCAAAACTCGACAAGAATCCTACAGCCAGCAATGCGGCGCGCTTGCTCCAAGATGCTGATCCTCGCTCTCATTACCTTCTTTGCCTACCATACATCTGCTCAGCAGAACACCTTTTTCAATCCTCCTAACACCGCATATGGTCAGATAGTTCACAACTATACCCTGGACGAGGTATGGCCGCTGGGCTCCGTCCAGAACATCACGTGGTCAACATCGTACACGAATTCGACCTTGATATTGTGGCAAAACGACAACCCAAATCCCGAAACCTTTATTGGTAGGCATCACCCGTCGTAAAGAAGGTCGTATGCTTATCGTTCAACCCATCCTGAAGAGTCAGGACGCAGTCCGGGCTTTTACTACTGGAATCCTGTTACAACGACTCAGGATTTGGCCAATGGGTCGGTCTTCTTCTTTCAGATTCAAGATCTTTCGGGCTCCGGGAACGTCTTCGGCAGCCATTATTTCAACATCACAGCTAGTAGTGCGACCTCGAGTACCTCTTCTGTAGCAGCGACTTCCACTACAGCCTCAGCGACCGCATCAGCAGGCGCCGCTACGGTAACCGAGACCGTACCTAATCTACCACAATCCTCCGCGAGCTCTTCGAGTGACATGAGCAGCAGTACCAAGGCCGGCATTGGCGTCGGCGTCGGTATCGGTGTACCTTTCATCGCCGCAATAGCTTTTGGCTTCTTTCTTCTAGGCCGAAGGAAAACGCGAAGGAACACGGTTCCACCCGCTTACGGCGGGCACAATGAGATGTACGGGCCAACGGGCCCACACAAGTCGCCCGGGGCAGGACTCCAAGAGATGCCTGGAGATCAACTTCATGAGATGCCTGCGCAGTATCAGGGACAAGAGCTATCGGGGCAGGGAATTCGCGCGGAACTGCCAGCTAGGCATGTACAGTGATTGCGTGAGAGCTTAGTGTGACTTGGTGGATGCATTCAGGATATCTTGCTCGTTTATCGCTACTGTGATGCCAGCGCTGCCGATAATGAGTTTATGAAGATACTACGTACTTAGCGCGTGTTCACTGTATCATTATAAAGTCTTTTGACGAATGTGTAAAAGACCCTATAATCGACTGGCAAGGCAAGCGAAAGCACACATTTCCATACATACACGTAGCATCAAGCAGCCTACGCATGGCGGCCATGGACCTTGCCCGGATCATCACCATAATCTATAATCACACTCATGTACTAAACCTCCTTTTATGTGGCTCTGAGAAGGAACAATAATTGATTTCATGACCTACGCATTAATTTTCCAGTAAGACACATACAAGGTGAAATGACCTGGATGAGAACAGTAACATAGTAGCGAAACCAGTAGGACTTAAAAACAGACAACAATGATCTTCGAGGGCTCCAGCGATGCCACCCAGATACCTTAGTTGCACAAGGGACCGGGAGGCATCGTAGAAACTTTGCGGCCGCTAGCGCTAGTGTTGTAATTCATAGCAGGGTTCGTCGTCGGCAATATCGAGTTTCGTGATCGCAAGCCTCCAGTGACAGATTCACTGTTGTCTTGTTACCAGCATACTTCGAGAATCATTCATAAATGTCAGATATGGACTTGGACGAGGAACCTCCGAGTCTTGTGGACGTCCGCGAGGTCGCTCTAGAAGCTCCCAGCGGCACGGATATGGCTACCCAAATGCAGGACCTGGGCCTCGTTCGGGTACCAATAACGATTGTGACAGGTAGATTTGAGCGAATGCCGTGGTTTCTCAATCTGCTGACTACTCGTAATCAGGCTATCTCGGCGCTGGGAAGACTACCTTATTGAATTACATACTCAAAGAACAGCATGGGAGGAAGATTGCTGTCATACTGAACGGCTTGTACACACTCTGCCCATCCAGTCACGAAACCCCGCTGACGTCGTCGCATAGAGTTCGGTGATTGTAAGATATGAACCTAAGGCTATATCGGTGGCTTGGCCTCATTTGATGCGCAGCGGCGGACATCGAGAAGGCTTTGACTGTCAACCAAGACGGCCAGGAAGTGGAAGAGTGGTTGGAGCTTGCCAATGGCTGCATATGCTGTTCTGTAAAGTGCGTTGATACTCCCTCGATATCCCATGGTTTGTTCGATGCTGATATCACGCTGCAGAGACTCTGGCGTCAATGCTATCGAATCCTTGATGGAACGAAGAGGCGCATTCGACTACATCCTCCTCGAGACAACAGGACTTGCAGATCCAGGGAATATTGCGCCCTTGTTCTGGGTTGACGATGGTCTGGGTAGCACAATATACTTGGACGGTATCGTTACTCTTGTCGACGCCAAAAACATTTTACTGAGCCTTGACGAGGAGCCGGCTGAGGCGATGTCAGAAGAGGAAATACAAGGACCGCACATGACTACGGCGCACTTGCAGATTTCGCATGCAGACATTGTGATTATTAATAAAGCCGACATGGTGGCGACTGAGCAGCTCCAGGCGGTCAAGGAACGGGTCCAAGCTATCAATGGACTGGCCAAGATCCATATCGCCCAATTCGGCAAGGTACCGCAGCTCGATGGTGTTCTATTAGGTATCCAAGCCTATGACGGCGTAGGTACTCTCGACATTACCCAGAAGGGTCATAGTCATCTTGATCCGGTAAGATATCATCTTCTTTGCTACATTCTGTCGTGATGGCACGATCCTAATCATGAAGGTTAGACTATCTCCACAGTAAGCTTACAGGTCCCTACGCTATCCGATGCCCAGCTCTTAAGATTCGAAGAGTGGTTACGTTTGATTCTCTGGGAGGGTACGCTCAACCCATCCGGACAGACGTCTTTACCCGCACATGCGTTCTCTATTCATCGGACTAAGGGTCGCCTCTTGATTACCTCGGGCGGTATCAAGATGGTTCAGGGTGTGCGCGAGGTATTCGAGATTGTGGACTTGAAAGACAGCGCAACAAGGCCTGGGTATCCAAGCAACGCACAAGTCGAAGCACCGATATCTGAGGGGAAGTTGATCCTGATTGGGAGAGGTCTTGCAGATCAGCTTTGGGATTTGAGTTTGAGGAGGTATCTGCAGATCTGATCTGCCCTTGCCCTCATCCAAGGAAATCCGCTACGGGAAACGAAAGATGCCATCTTCACTTCGCATCGCAACCAGATCTCCGTCTGAAGCAAGTGTATCTTCGGTGCGCTTCTTTGGTCTGGCCGCGGGCTCGTCATCACCACCTCATAGTCCAAGCTGGCGATAACGGAGTTTGGAGTGTTCAAGATAGGCTTGGAAATGACGGACTGAGTAGCAGCACGTAACAATCTGAGGTACCTTCGACTGTATGTCTATATCCAAATCGCAGTGGTAGAGATATGCAGCCTCACCAGATCGCAAGAGGCGGCAGAGGCGATTTTCGAAAGGCTACTTGGCTAGATCGATGATAAAAACCAAGATGCACCAGAGCACATAGGTGGCGGATTCGGGGGCAGCAACTACGGCCCAAACTAAGACAGCTATACTACAGTCGCCTTCCAATTATCTTAAGCCTGAAGCATCAGGCTACCATCTATGCAACATCAATAAGACACATGCGTCTCCATCGCCACTCCTATATTATTACTTCAACAGAACAGTCTTCTGATTCGTCATTCATCTATAATACTTTGGTTTGCGGCTCTCCTTCATCTTGACATCCTACTCTTCTCGTTACTGCAACTGCCTTCTTGCAACCGCCCTACTGGAGCTGCCCCGTTAACATCACCTTGACGCACACGTTCCCGTCTTCACGAATGAATTCCAAAACACTCGTGCCTAGTCCGCAACCAGATGCATGCGCCATGCACGAAGCCGCCGCTGAGCACGGATGACTTTGTTTTGAGCCTTGCAAATCTCGCCCTACCCCGCTTGCATTCGATCATCTTCGCATGAGTGGTTCAATTGCTTGTATCCCGGCTGCGAAACGCGCTGCCTAAATGAGGACGCTCTATATCTGCACTCGCAGATTCGCGGTTTTCGCAAATTTCCCTCCACTGCCAACATAGTCGCCAGCACCAAATCACAACATGCCGAACCATTTACCAATCGGGACAACCGCATCCTAGAGTATGCTGCCACAGACCCCGGACTTGGCCAGATCAATTGTCTCAACTATAACGCCGCCCTCTCAGGAGTAACGAGATCGTCACCGCCTCTACTCAGGAGCAATATAAACGCACTTCCCATGGCTGCGGCCGTGCCTTCAAGCAGAAGCTTCGATGTTCAGCGGCATACCAGAACGCACCAGCCTGCTGCTAAGAGGTACGTGTTCTGGGCGCTGGGATGTTAGTGCACTGGCGAGAGGGGCTTTTTGACGGGACAAGCTACATAACCACTTACATAACGAGCATAGGCTTTAGTATTGATTGAGGCTATGGGTGCGGGCAGAGGGTAGCGGAGATTCTATTGTGGATTGGTAGGGAATGTTTGATGCGGTCTTCATGTTGTGGTGTGATGTGGTTGTGGAGCAACGTCTACTGTTTTTTAATGTCATGATTGTGTCTTTACACATGCTGGTTGCCGATAGAAGAATCTCAAATTATGGATTGGTTGAGTAAGCATGTTACATTTGTGGTTGATCATTCAACCTTGCTTTCCTTTCTAATCCATGATTTCTCCTCTTGGTCCTTTCAACTGCAATCGTCAATCTCTCATCACTCGATGTCCACGTATTAACCCTAGCAGAGCCTATTCAATCTCTATGGACGTCTTCAAGCCGGCGACCGGTGACATGGGTTCCATGGCTCCTCTCTTCCATCCCGTTTCGATATTACCCTGAAAATGTTCATTGCTTCCGATACCTTACTCAATAGCATGAGCCGGATCCCGACTCCATCATGGAATCGAATTTCTTTTCGACAACTGAAACATAGGTTGAGTTCGATCAGCATTTGTCGTGGGTACTTTGTCATTTGCGTGGTGTGACTATGAAGGAGGCCTGCAACACTGTTCTCAATTGAGAAATCCATACTAACCGCCTCCTCCCAGTCAGAGAGCATTTGCGCGTGCCGCCGTAGCTCATGATGATGCAGTGGATGCACTGAGCATCACCTGAGACTACACATGACCTATTATTGCCGAGCTGGCAGCAGTGACATCCCTGGTTGGCAGGGAGCACATATGCCGTCATACAGTGCCACATACGCTCAGTGATGGCAGTGGAACGGGACCGCCGCTTGCAGTGAAGCCTTCGATTGGCATGCTTTCATCATAGCAAATCACGGCCTCTGTCTTGGCGATATGCTGGGAGACGGTCTTATTCGTTGACTGGAATTGAAGTCTGGCTCGCGGTGGTCAACTTTCGACGAATATCTCCCCCCGTTCCGGCCCGAAGGCGAACGACAGCCGGCTCTTGTAACAACATTATATAATATTTGAACCGGGAGGAGACACACCAGCGAACAAGGCGCGTGACATTGGTACTATCGATCGTGGGGAACACCTGCGAAGGGCCCAACTCGGCGGTGTACGGTTCGGCGTTGGAGCGTCGCTGGAACGCAACCTCATCAACTACACCTAGTTAGCTTGAGTTCCTACCATTACGCAACAGAACAACGGCGAGAAACAACCTCATAACACTTGCAAAAGGCCTAGGCCTAGACAAAGGAAGGGAACTCATCGGCATAGTACAAGCTTGAGGGCGGAACAGACATTTTTCTTATGATTGACACCTACAAAGAAGTAGAGAGATTTTTCAATTATGACTAAGGATGTGGAATAGCGCGCAATCAATCTTATGGGTTCTACGCTGGGAATGGCCTACCTTTAATGTGGTGAAACCCTTCAGCCTTTCATGATTATGATTCAATTCACTCCTTTACACAATGCTCAACTTGCTGATCACATCCTTGTTCATAACGTCACTGACCTTGCTGACGCCTCTACTATCCGCTTAACTGAACCTTCATACCCCTCCGGTCAAATCATTCATCGATAGGTTCACCGCGGATCGCAGACATTAACTGATTGCGCAGTGCACCCTGCGTCACCGCCCCCTATTCATGATGTTAATCATTACCTGATGCAGTCCTCAACAACTCCGCTCCGCCTACGTGGCAGGCCTTCACAAGACTCCACTGCGTACGTAGTGATGATACTCCCAAAAAGCACAAGTGGGAGGTTGGTGAGCTTGCACGTATTGTCTTGAACAAGCGGCTCAGGAGTGGAGATTGATCTCTCCCGTACCGGGCGCAGGTGTGGAGGGAGACGGTCGAACAAGGTCAGTGCGGACTGTTCAGAGGTTGATTCTCCTTACAGATCGACCATCTCCACCGTCGTAACGTGAGGGTTGGTACCGACTTGAAGAAACGAGATCGAAGATTGATATAGCATCGACTCGACATCTTCTCTCCGTACTGTGCCTGTACAGTGCTGTAACAGCGGTGCATAGGGTCTATGTATAATCTCCGCGGCTTGTAATGTTGATTTGTCGGTCTGAGTCGAGTACTTGTCTCGCCCTTGCTTAGGGTTGGACAGCGTCCCATTCCTGCGCAACCCCGTGTCTCCATCTCTGTTGAGAGTCTTACGGCGAGACTCTTCGAACAGATCATTGTGAAATAATGAGGTCTCAAGAAGCGTCGTCTTTGCGATTGCAGCTCTTTCTGTTGAATGTACATTGTAGAACCTCTTCCTATGCCGAATGTCCAGTGCATGGTTGTGTTGCAAATCTCTTACGCAATTGTCATGGACACATTCAGGAAAAGGATCGGCATGGCTCTCGTGCAAGACTTGGCAGCTGAGCTCACCGCTCATAACGTGAGAATTAAATAACCGAGCGTTCGCATTTGCTACACTGACGTTTGACCAGGACTCCCAAACCCTCTGGTGCTGACCTTCAGATAAGGACCTGCAGGTCTCATCTTGAAAGCTCTTGCCACAGCAGAAAGACGAAGTTTACCCTCAGATGAGGGCCTATAGGTCTTCAGATGAGGGCCTATAGGTCTTATCTTGAAAGCTCTTACCACAGCTGAAAGACGCTGATTGCCCTAAAACCGGTTTCACCATTCTCGAGCCCCTGAAGCTAAAGCTTGCTGAGCAGGCAGAGCATCATTCCAGCCTCGCTTAGAAAATCAAGATTAGATCTGAAAGTAGCAGTCGGATGAGTGACAATAGTACAACATCACCAGTTTGCTGCATGGTGTCAGCTTCGTTGAAAGATTTCAGTGCTCGGTCTCTGAAAGCTTCACATTCAGACTCGGTTAATCGGACGACACTGACGGTTGAAAGACTTTTCAGGAGCTCCTTTAGGATATTCAAGCTGCATCCGGCCGCAGAATCAACCCGAACTCCCCTGTCGTCCTATGCAGGCAGCTGCAGATGCAAGTCCTGCTCCAGATCTGCTCATCTGGTTTCATCGCCGTAATCTGTTCGATTGTCTATATCATCTCTGGCGTTGAAATACTGAGCTCGATCGTCGAACGCTGTTACCTCCGCCTCAATATCGGTGCTAGGGTAGAGGGAAGACACGTCCTGGTTGATGAAGACGGGTACGTAAGTCCACCGCAAAGGGATTGCTTTATATTGTTGCATTTGTTCAAAGCGATCCGCGAATTTAGGATGATTTGATAGTGATCGGAAGGATCAAGAGTCAGGTGTATATAATGGTGTTAAGAGAGTGAAATGTTCTCTTTCTTTCTGGTCATGGAGCTCTCCGAGATCCATGATATTCATTGAAGAGTTGGAAAGGTCAGAAACGTAGTCCTGGCGAAATCTCATTTGACTGGGAAGAGCGCAAGGCGATGAAGGCGTGTGATGCTGTCATCATCACTGGCGAAGACATTGTGGTGAGTAGTGCCTCTAATGTTGAGCGATGGAGAGAGGCAACTCTCTTCTCGAGATTGCTGAAGAATTTCAGCGGATGGCGGTGCCGGTGTAGCTGAAACAGTTGTTCTAGCTGTTCCGCTTTTTGTTGGAGACTTTGCGCCCTCAGCTGCTTTGGACAAGGGACCTAGGAACGGGATGTTAGTAACTGTAAAACAGAAAATGAAGGAGAAGACCTACTGTGCCGTTAGCAAGTGAGAGCGCCCTGCTAACTGCCATGTATCAGTCAGAGAGCATTTGCGCGCGCCATCAAAGTCCTGTGCTATATAGAAAGCGCACTGGGTGCCCTCAGAAACAACACAGATCTGACTGTCAGCTTGGCAGTGATGACATCCCTGATCAGTTGGGAGCACATGCGCCTCCGTAGAGTGCCACATGCGCTGAGTGAGGCATGAGTGCAGCGTCCTCCGCCCACAGTAGGAGAGGGCTGCAGTATCTGGCCTCACTGCTGTTGCTGAGCCTCAGCTGACACCGTCCCGCCACCCTGAGTAGCGGAGAGAACAGCGGCTGAGGGGTTGTCAACAACTATGATGTCATCCAGAGGAGGAGAGAAGGAGCTAAAGGAGGGTGAAGGTGAAGGAGAGGGGGTGCAGGAGCAAAAATGCGCGGCGGTGAACACAACAGCACGGTGAGTGGCCATCTGATGAGACTATATACCATGTTAGCAGACGTCAAGCAAGGCCAGGGGAATCACTGAACAACATTAAAGATCAAGATCTTCAAGAAACAAAGGCAAAACAATGACATTAACTCAAAAAATGATGAAAAATGACCTCAAAACAGCCTTAAAATGAAGAGCGACACCCCTGTGATCACACAGCAGTTTATGAGGTCAAACAGAAGCAGAAAACTCTTCTAATCATACAAGAGATCATATTAAAGAAGGAGACTTACTTTTGATCTGATGGTCATGATGTTGATGACGTTGTTGATGTCAGGTCGTGAGCATTTAGGTCATCAATATAATTGAAATTTCCCTGCGCTAAGGAATAGTGAATGAAGTCATCATTCAATGATGACAGTCACCACACACTGATGATGATGAGAAACAGACATGAGGGTCAAATGACAAGGCAATTATCACTGTTAAGCCGCTTGACGGGATAATTCATGATCAACAAGCCTGAATAAGGGGCGTCAAGCATACAGGTAAGGATATTACAGACAGCAGCAGAAAATTGATACCAGGATAGGGTGAGGTGACTATCACCTCATTGCGTAAGCTCAGTTTTCGCTGAGAAATTGTACTGTAGAGATGATGAGGCCCAGCGGTGTTTACTAAAAAGGGAGTTTTCCTTGCCAACCAATCATTAAGACGGCCTGCAGGCTGCAGCGCTTTGTCAGACTTTGCTGGATCAAGATATTCTCTTCAGAGCAGGTTGCTGCCGATACAAATACATCTATTAACACAGTTTAGGTGTAGGCACCATTACTTCAATCGCAATGTACCAAACTCTTTCTATCCATGGTTGTTCTATCCGTTTCTCTATGGGAAAGTGCCTATAGTCAAGCAATGAAGATCCCTTGACCCACACAGACAGTTGACAGCGTCATGAAGTAATTGTGCTTCATGGGCTAGCCAGGTTCGCAGACCGCTTCTTGATCGAATGTAATACGGTGCAGAATTTATTGTACTCATGTCGTTTGTTGTTGCCTATAGCTTTCATGCGGCACTATCGAGACTTCGTGACAATCATGGTGAGGTAGAGATATTGCGCCTCATTATGTTCCAGTGGCCAGCAGCGCGGAGACGAGTCTAAAGTGCGTTACCAAGAATGGCCGCGAACCCATTGTACAGAGGATGGCCAGACGCACTAAGAACGGTCGGCGGAAGTTGCTTTTCACCTCCGAACATTAAGAGAGCGGCGGTCTTTTCATGTGCCTCGAGTTCGATAACCGGGCACCATGTGTTCCATTCGCGCTCAAATGCGGCTTCATCGAAGAACAGGGTAAAAGTTGAAACCGTGTGCACTTCAGCGTGTTTTTGATTATCAACTTCTCTGTGTGTGACTTTCCAGCATGCAAATGTTGACCTTCACACATGTGAGCTTGATGTCGCTGACCAGACGATATCGACGATGGAGAAGCCAGCCTAGTTGCTGATTTTTAAGTTGATGCAATATCCAGGCAGTTGATTTGTGGCTTAACAGTTGTTTTCCATGGGTTGGAATTTGTGAAACATGCAACAAGCTTGACGATTGAGCAGTGTATGGCTTGTGTGAAGAAGAATCTCAGGGGGTTGAATCGCTGTTTTTGTTGTTTTTAGCTACAGCTTGAAGTGTAAGCTGTGTCAACCAGATCAGTTGATGTGATCTGAGATGCCCCTTACTAGCGGGGGGTGATGTATATAGTACGTCTGTAGAGCTTAGTGTAACATCTGCAATAGTGTTGCTGAGCTTCATGATACTACGGGGTAGAAGCTTGAACATCAATAACTGCACAGTCTGTGTTGAGTATCAGAAACTGTTTAATTGCAGGCTCAGGCTGGGACTTGTGACCGATTAGAGGGCTGAGAGTAGGTATGCTGATGGATAGTAGACTGCAGACCGAGCTGTTAATATATGCCTTGTTGGTGCAAGGCTGGAGAGTACTGTCTTCGACAATCCAAGTTGGCTTTTCTCTGAATTTGGGATTTAAAAGTTACCCTTCCCTAGAGGTGAGCCTGGTGGCGTACATACCCCAGGAAGTCAAGCCGACCCCACAATGCAAAGTCAAGTGCTCAACTAATAAGATGTAAGCCTCTCCCTAGATAGAGCTGCAATTTGATCTTCCGTCTCAGCACGCTTCGTGGCTCAGATTGAGATCTACAATCTTCCCAGAAGTGCAAACCAGTGCTCATGAATAAGTCAAGTATTTTGGGGTCTGGTCACTGGAGAACAGTAAATGTAAGAACCCTCTTCTGCTTGACTTGCTTTGGCCGTATCGGCTTCTAGCGCGAGGCGCATGTTGTTGACGCCGCCGTGGGCACGGCTGGTGCCGGTGCTGCCCGTGTTGGTGATGGCGTTCACTGGGCAGTCGGTGAAGGGAGCAATACTCGCTCAAATTGAACTAATACTCTCTTAGTAGAATACCCCTGATCTGCATTTAGAGACAAGAGCGCTAAGGGCACACTGATGCTGCTGCATTGCAACACCACGTCAATTTTTCCCTTGAAGCCCTGATTCCGGAAGATTGGTCTTGACAGGTATGGCAATAGTGCCTCAATATAAGTCTTAGGCAAGAAGTCTTTGCGATAGTAGGATCAGCACTGCTCAAGATGTATCAAGGGGGAATGAGTTTTCCTTAGCAGCCCTGATCTCTTACGTCTCAAATCTACCCATCTCGTCGTCGTCCGCGCGGTGGAAATCTGCTGAGAGGGGTAGAGCTGATGTCATCAACGTCGCTGAGGGATTTGCGGCTGAGAGACTGTCATATGTTGCAGATTGAAGTAGCATGAGGCTCTGCGGCTGTAACAGGTTTTTTCGATGCTTTCAAGCTTCGATGGCGATTGTAAAAGCAACCTGGTGTGGAAATGTATAAGGTATAGCTCTGGCTAAGAAAGATATAGCAATCGTTGAGATTTGCTTCTCTCTCCCATCATGGTTAAGCAATGACGTTGGTCAACCATGCGGCGCTGACAGATGTTGAGAAACAGACATTGGTGATGGTCTCGTATGCCGCTCTGTCGTCACCTGATATGAGACTGCGTATGCATCAACTGGTACCCAATGTGTATGCATGGCTTTGCATGCGACGTTGTTCGCGGTTATTGTAAAGAATCGACTTTTATTCCATTGCGAACCAAGGGAAATATGTCTCGGAGTTCGGCTTTGCGAGACCAGACTCTCGTCTGACCTTGGACTTCTTGGAAGGGTTTCCAGAATCCTGTAATATCCTTCAGGTGTACTGGTAATACATAGAACGTATAAAGAAGTTTGCAACAAAGAACAAAAGTAGAATTGGGCAGAAGAGCTCAGGAGCCAGCTGCCTTCTTTGCTTCAGTCTCTGTCTCTCACGTCAACTTTGAAGATGAGACACCTCCTGCTCGTGTCAGTGCTCGCGGTGCTGCTCATCCATGTTAAACATGGCGGTTGGCGTTGGTGCTGCAATTGATCTGAGCGTTAAATGCAAATGTTTCGTCTACACTGGAGAGAGACGTAACAAAAGCAGGTTCTGCGATTGATCTCAATTCGTAAAGCTCTTCTTCACAACAAATGCTCAAAGGGTGTGGGTAACAAGCTCTCGACCATCTGGACCGGAGGTGAGACATGCTGTAAGTACCGTGGTGGTTACCAAGATCAGTATGTTCACCTGAAGCGTGTTATTGAACTCATATGTTCCAACTCTTCGTAGAGCTCTATCTCCCTGTGAAAACCACCGTGGTTGCTTGCTGATGTCTTCCTGAATTGTTTCAGAGCAATAGCATGTTTGGTATCCCTTTGTGTCGTATAAAAGACTTTGCCGAATGATCCACTGCTGAGCACGCACGTTAAAACGTAAGAACCCTTCGATGCAGGTTCCCGCACAACTTGAGGAGTCGTCGTTTGGGACGGGAATTCAACTTGCAATTGAGTCAATCCAGGGGGCTCTCTTTCTACTTATCGCCGATAGTCATGCTCAGACCGTCCCTCCGATGTCGGCTGCTGCGTTGTTTGACGAACTGAGTTCGTTCTACATACAAGACGTTGTCGTCATCCCTCAGGGGCATCCTCCTGATGAGGCCCCAGCTAGCAGATGTACCGCGAAGAGCTCTACATTTTCTGCCCAAACCTGGTGATCTTTGTATGAGGCGAGACCGGCAGAGACATGCCGTTAACGCTTGCGTAGTCGGTGAATGATGCGAATCTGAGTAGCGCTCATAGACAAGAATATATCATGATGTTTGTAATAACAGTAGAGTGGCAGCTATGTACAGGACTGCTTCCCGTAGTTTAGAAATGAGCGGGATGACGTTGTGGTCCGGCATCGGCCGTTTATACAGGGGACAGCTGCGCATCTCTAAGAGGCGGTATTCCAGCATTAGTCTTAATGGAGTCAGTATTCCAAAGATGCTCATGCGCCAGTCTCCAGCGGCTGGTAGACCTTTAAGTTTGGTAGATAGAGTAGGCTTCTCTGTGCCTGCTGGTAGAGTGGTCGGTAAGCAACGGTGCGGCAGCGATCGCTCGATTCTTAAAGTCTTCCATATTCCAACAAGTCTTATCAAGCGGCATCGAGACGGTAGAACGTCTATTCCCCGCATGTCTGTGACGAAGTCGACGATTCTCCAGAAGACCAGGTTTGTTGCCTGTTGCGAAGTATCGAGCTGGAATACGATTCTCGGACAGTAACCCCTACGTTGTGCGTAATGCCACCAGTCTTCGGATGATTATTGCAGCTTTTGCTTAGCGCTTTGAGCCAAAGCCAAGCGTGTGTACGTGGCTTGTCCAGACGCCTTTAATTTCAGATCGACAACTTGTAAGCAGACTTGATCTGAGAAGCTGTAGAGACATCTTCTGGCTGGCTGAAGCACGTTCGAAGTTGACTGTGAATACTTTATTATTTGGCTGGCGGAATGTACTCGCAAAAGAGGAGTTGTAAAGTCGAAAGATATTGTCTGAGTATAAGAAGCAGTTATCTTGCCTAGAAAGCACCTCCGACGCCGCCTGCTGCGACGACTCCTCCACGAAGTCGGGATCGAGGGGACCTGCCATCGTAAATTAACCATCGTAAGCTCAACGGGAATAGAATACTTACAATTGCGGGCCTTCGAACACCAATGGCAATTCGCGCAACCGCGCAGGAGAACATCGTCGACCAAGAAACGACACTCGAGAAAGGGTTAGGGTTAGACATGGTGAGATGGAATAGAATTGGCGGCGAGAAGAAGTGACTGAGGATGCCAAAGTCCGAGAACAGAATAGTAAAGTTGCTAGCGTTATCTAGAAATGTGTTTGTAAAGGCGCTGTAGTGTTCGCTTTTCCGGTGTCTTCGTCATCGCTCGCATCTTCATCGTCGCTCGTAAAGACCACCGTACTCTCAAACTCGAAAACATCAAAGATCTCTATTTAGTATTGTTACTTGTTGAGGAGATGTGGTAGTGACATTTCCTCAGCATATAGGGACATCGCATAGGTCATGGTTGCGTTGTGATGTGTAGACGGTTACGGGTAGATGTTATATAAGTGGAGAGGCGTTAGAGGTGCTGGCGCTGCATGTGCTGATGCTGGTAGTGCTGATAAATGCAAGACTATATGGTACTGCTCGCTTTCTCGGTTAACCACTCCATTTCGAGACTGTCGCTGAAGCAAGGCAAACACGGACATAACGGTCAGATGCCTTCGCGCTCGGAAAGCCAAACTCGCCATGGTAGTATAAGCCATCAATGGGTGAAGCTTCGCAGTGTTTTCTAGATGATTCGCGCTCTGCGTTCTATGTGGCCGGACTCGCTATTCTCTCGACGACCGCAGATCTTCAGTGATAGCGAATCTGTATCCAGTAACATTCTACATCGTTTCTAGAAGACTTGTAATACCGTAGTCTTTCAGCATAAAGCGTAACATTCAGACCCGCATCCAACGTATTGCCAGTTACTCTTGCCACAAGAATCTAAGCAGAGAAAAATGAAAGCGAAGAGAAAGATGAAGACCAACGATTCCTCATGCCACAGGTACATGCGAGATGGTAAGCAGGACTCAAATAACGCAGGGCAGGTCAAGTGTTCCGTGGACAGGCCGGGTAAACCCAAGTAGCAGCAATCAAGTACAGATTCACGCAGCCGGCTCACTCTCTAGGTCCTCCTTCTGGCCCCTCTTGTACTGATTCACTCGAGAAGGACGGGTTCAGCCCCGGCTGCAGGCTTGCTTCACGCAAGCTGGCGTTCGATTCACAGTGAGATATACGAGATTAGGAGGCCAGGAACATTCTTTCATACGTTGTCATATAAGTGAAATGCAGATTGACGCAATTTCGGCTGTGGCCGAACATGGACACCGGAAGCTGTCAAGAACACGGGAAGTCGTTTGGCCTCGACCCATGGCCACTCGTTGTAAGCACGCTAAGCCGAAAGTGTAAAGTCCACGTGACGTTCATCTGGTCATCGAACGCAGGGGTGAAACTACGATTCTTGAACGGGTCCTCGTAAAATGACACCCCCCCTTCTTAGAATGACACCCCCCCTTAATACATTGACACCCCCTTTTTTAATACATTGACACCCCCCCTAATCGGGTAACTTTAACGTGACTAGCTAGCTATATTGGGTATAATTAGACACGTACGACACGTAGAAAGGATTTTCCAACGCGCGACTGCCCTTATACACCCCTGAAGCTCAACTTACACCTCGATACCCTACGCCTGCGCCCCTCAATTATGAACTACGTCTCACCCTCCTCCTCCTCCTCCGCCTCATCTGAGGATGAGGCGCCTGCCTCAAATCAATGTCCTGACCCCTGAAGACTTCGATACCGCCTGAGATGACTTCAAAATTAAGTGGAATGATAAATACTGGCGTCTGATTGATTATCTGGATGATACCTGGTTCCGCCTTCTCAAAACCCGCTTTGTTAGAGCCTGGACCAATCAAGTTATGCATTTCAATACCCTAGTGACCTCTCATGGCGAAGGCAGTCACGCTGTGCTGAAACAGGCCTTTGAAATGAGCTCTGGAGACCTTTTACAGGTTTTAGAGAGTATAAAGCTCATCCTGACAAATCAGCTGCATCAGTATACGTCTTGAGTTGAAAGAGCAAGGACTCGCATGGGTGATCACCATAATATTGAGGTTTTTAGGCAGCTCGGCCGACGGATCAGTCCTGAAGCCCTTAACCTGATGCTTAAGCAGTGGGATATGAACAGCCGAGGACCTGAACCATCAGCCTGCTCAGAGGTATTCCACCGTACGACTGGTCTCCTATGCAGCCATGAACTTCAGTGATGCGTGGAGACAGGCGTCCTTTCAACACCAGATGATATTCATCCTCACTGACACCTCTGAGACCACCTGCCAGACATTCTTCCTCATTCTTCTCTTTCTCCTTCTCCTCCGGCATCTATTAGGGCAGATTCACCAGCTGCAGAGCCAGTTCCAGCCTCAGAGCATGCTTCAGAGCAAGTACTAGACCCACAACTGACAGCCCTAGGACAGGTTAGCCATATTCAAGACCCTGAGGTCATTCAAAGGCAGCGGGGTGGTGGGAGAGGCCGGGGCAGGCAGCCAGAGAGCTCAACCCAGCGGGACTACTCCCTCTTTGAGATTGTGGAGCATGCTGCTCACGTTAGGGACCGACAGCAGTCTCAACAGGCCTCACAACAGCTGCTTGCTGAGGCGGCTTCCTCTGGAGAGACCCAGAGAGCACTGAGAGGCGGAGGACGAGGAGGGCGGCGAAGGCAGTGAGGGCAGAGAGGGCGGAGAAGGCAGAGAGGGTGAGGGCAGCAACAGGAGGAGGCATCAGAGCAGGCCTCTGAAGAGGCTGCTGCAGAGCAGACAACCCTCTCTCAGTTTGCTGACTTTGCCCCTGTGGCGAACCATCTCAGCGATATGAGATCTCAGGGGCAGCGAGGGCAGCGAGCTCAGGGGGCTCCTTCCTAACAAGGGGTCCCAGAAGGCCTGGTGGGGTCGTTCCAGCTTGCCAGTCAGTGATCCACTGCATGGCAGGCTGGGCAGAATTGGGCAGCACTTCGTTGACTGAGGCCACCCCAGAAATTTGGTAGGAGGGGGGGGTGGGGCGGTGTCAACAGCGGCGGCGACGAGCCAGCTGTTATAGTGGGGTTGAGGCGGCAAGGCAGGAGGGCGGTGAGGTGAGGGGTGAGTGGCAGTCTCCTAGTCAATATTAGCTAGATCTCCATAAATTGGGCATGAAAAACGCGTGAAAACAAGCGTTCAAAAGCACTTGAAAGCATGCCTTGATATCTGAAACATAAAAAAAACGAATTCTTGAAGTAACTGCCCGATTAGGCTAGCGTGGGGGGGGTGTCAATGTATTAAAAGAAGGGGTGTCAATGTATTAAGGGGGGGTGTCATTTTACGAGGACCCTTCTTGAACCTTCCTATTTTCCAGATTGGGCCACTCCCTCGGGATCCAGAGATTCCGACAAGGAGGCGCAAATCGGCAAGAAATGCGGTGCAGCTCGGATGAGCACTTCTTCAATGCCGAGGTTCCGACAGTGTCCGCTTTCTTACACGTTTAAGGCAACAGATGCATTGATTATTCTTTGGTGCACAATCGCATATACGAATAATTACGCTATAAACTTGCATGCATATATGTATTGAGCGCCAAGAAACCTGCTTTCGACTTCAGCTAACTCCCATGTGGATCCAGTCTATTTGATACAGTGAGCTACCTCTCTTATGCTGATTGTTGGTAGAGCAGACATAAGATAGCGAGGGCATTAGAGCCCGCATCAAACTCAAGTCCCAATAGCCTGCGGATTCCAGAAAACATCGTGGGGATCAACTTCCTTCTTTATGGCGAGTAGCCGATTATAAAGGTCGGAGCCGTAATAGAGTTCGTGAGCTGTTTGTGGGCTTAGGCTCGGATCAACGTAGTTCAGATAGGCTCCGAAGGAGGTCTGAGGCTGGGCTGAGACTAAAGCGTTACTCAAGCCGTCTATAAACGGGGTGGTTCCGCTCGGAAACGGCGAAGCAGTTTGGGCAGCGTAGCCGTAGTGCTGGAACACCCAGAGACTGCTGCGGTCGCTATAGGCGGCGAAGTTGATGTCCTTGTTGTTTATCTGCGAATCTGGACCTCCATAGAGGTTGATGATAGAGAACCACGGCTAAAGGGAAAATTAATACGAGTAAGTTCACAAGAAGTGGAAGGACTGACGCTTGGGGGATTGACACCGTTCTGAATGATGTAGTTGAAATAGCTTGTGAGAGCCTCGGCGGTAAGCGGAGCGCTTTCAGGGCTTGTAATGCTCTTGGCAAACTACAGCATGTTAAACATGCCTGCGAAAGAAAGGGAGAGCACCAACAAAGTTATCATGTGCATTGTAATTCGTGAGCGGTTGTTGCAATGACTGGCCAGCAAGCAGGGTCAGGCTTTTGATCCAGTCGACTACTTGTACGCTTTGGGACGATGGTGTTGGTAGTCCGCGTAACAATTCAGGTGCAATCTATCCGACGTCGCATCAGCTCTATCTCAAGATGTTGTGGAGAAGGAAGGTGGACCTTGTTGTTGAATTCATCCAAAGCCCCTAGGTAGGTGCCGCCGATAGTGAAGCCCTGGCCATCGAGATATGATCCAAAGCCAATCTTTCGATCGACGACAGATGCATTGCGAGCAAAACCTTGGATGTGAAGAAATGCATCGGTGGAAGCCTTGGCGGATACAAACATCCCAGGGATACCGAAAGACCAATTTATTACAGTAGATGGAGCAGGCTCCGTCTGCAGGTAGAAGTTGATGACAATACCAAACGCATCTGCTGCTCCACGAAGGGCCTATAACATGTGAGCAGACTAATTGAAGCTAGGTAAGAATACTGACATAGTATATTTCAGGATATGCAGTCGAAGTAGTATGGATGAAGCTACCATTCGCAAGCACTACATCGAGCCCCACGATAGTATCCAATGCCAGCCCCCACATACGAGAATCATAGCCGAAGCCTCCATGAGTGAAATGGCCACCGATGCCGACCCTATACTGTTTTAGCAAAGACGTAGAACCCTTTACAGTAGCACAAGGTAGCATGGAAACAACATAGTTGGAGTATCACTCACCCAGGGCATGTTCCGTGCGGGAGGGCACGCTGTGCTTGATTGAATATCCCCAGAGCCAAATTACCTAGTCGAACGCCACCTCCTACTGTTGCAATACCAGTAGCATTGTCGACACTGATATTCTGGAGCGGCTCCAGGTCAACGATCAGACTTCCATTCTTACCCCCGGAGCTGTACGAAGCATATGAGTGGCCCCCGCTTTTTGCTTGTACTTTGACGCCGGACCTGCAGGCGCATTTGACGGCATCGGAGACATGTTGAGGAGTAGTGGGGAGAACTATAACCGCCGGCGTATATGGGAGTCGGACATTGTATGGCTGAGCAAGCTGCGCGAAATCCGGGGATGACAACAAACTTATGGGTACGCTGGCATTCCCTAGACAGTCCACTAATGTAGGTGCACGATGTGACGAACCATGGCCACGGGAGGCTTCGGCCTCCGGAAATGGAGCTGCGGAGACGCCGATGCTGGCTAGAAGGAAGACTGCCGAGAAGGAATTGAGTAACATATCTCTTCGACACTTGCAAGACGAAGTACCGCGAGGCAGGAGTTGAAGAAGGCTGCGAGCTTGTCTCAACAACACAGCAACAGAGGTGTTGCAATTGAGCGAGCCAGAACAATGAGTAGAGATTGAAGAAAGAAAGTCGGGCTATCCCAATCCAGAGACTGTCATTCCCTTTGCAGGACAAAGCAACTCCACCATTTTCCTGGAGCGAACACGAGGTATTTAACATCTTCATTGCCAATATAGAGATGATCATAAGGCCGAAAAGTTGGGGTACACAATAGAGCTGACTGTCAGACAAGCAGTCAGCTCCGCAGTTGTAGGAGTAGAATACGAAAAGCAAGGGACACCTGCAACGCCAAGCTTGCTGCACGGGGTAACATAAGCGACAATGTGACCTGATATCGATGCACCGTCAAGATGGTACGGTGCAATAAGACTTGGAACAGTGCACATTGTTGGAACAGAAACATTAGAGTAGTAGAGGGAGGGTGCTGGATTCGTTTAGCGCCAGCTTCAGGTGACCTTTCACATCGTTCCCGCCACTTCCACATCGATATCCTCATCCTCGCCATCAATGAAAGCACTAGGCAAATGTTGTTGTCACATCTCTTCCCTAGCAATGCATCAACGCTACCGCTTAATCGATGTGCTATTCTGTGAGTCTTTTGAAGCATTGCGTGTGCGTGGCCCATAGTTACTCACACCCACTGGTCTGTCGCCCTGCCTAGTCACAAATATCCAACATTATTGTCATCTTTGCGTCCGATTTCTTGCAGACTACGATGAGCTACTGCAAGAAGCTACTGCAAGAAGCTACCTGCGCCTTCTGCCCAATAGAGGGATTTCGCAACCCCTGCTCAGGTCATCGAGCATATTTCTGACCGTGCACGGTTTTAAACCAGAAGTGGGAAGACGGAGTTCTTAGTACGTGTAGAATCAATTACATACCGATTAGGTATCAAGCATGCATATGCTCAGTCCAGAAATTTGCTTGAGGGGTGTGTATATTTGCTCGACTGTCGAGCAAATTTAAGGTTTCAACTTTAAGGTACAGGTTCTGATTGGCAGACTGCTGAAACTGTATTCTTGACTAGTCGTGGTGACGCGTACTAAAATCTAGCGGCAGGAAGCTGAACTCCGCCTTGCCTGTTTTGCTGAAATAATCGATTTTAGTATAATACGGCGTGCACGGACAGAAATATGCTCGATGTTCTGAGCAGGGGCTGCGAAATCCCTCTAGTAATGTCAATGTTCTTTCTCCACCTTGCGGCTGTTGCGCTCCATACTCCAAAGCTGGAGAAGCTAGACACTTTTCGCACCCCGGCAAAAATCCTCCCACGGAGTCGGCGCATTCACTTTCCGCGCGGTTGGCTGGGGTCTGCTTCGCCACATCACGCGGCAGTCTGACGTGATGATCCCATCCGACCATTCGTAATCCGGGGTAGCGCTCGGACGAATGAGTACCTTGGTGGACAGATGCGACTTCCAACCGCGTGGATTTGAATACTGTCTTCCCTGACAACGAGCCTCAAACTCGCTTTGCATCGGCCGATCTACAAAAGTCCGATAAACATGCTCAAAAATATGCTCAAAACTTGACCAGGTCTATTGTCGCATCGAAAGATCGATACGACGACCAGTGGGTATCAGCGAATGAAATCGTTGATATGTCAGTTCAACGCACTATTAAAGAGACTCGCTGTTCCTACGAAGAACGATGCCTCAAGCTTACCCTCACTCTCAAATAACTATTCTACGCGCTTATCGAGACATTGACTCGTGCCTTCACAAGGTTGTTGCATACCCAGCGAAGCTATCAACCACAAACCCTCCATCCAGCAATGGCATCCACCCCCTCCCCCACCGTCAACGTCCTCATCATCGGTGGCGGCCCCGCCGGCCTATCCACAGCCCTCAGTCTCTGCCGCATCCGCCTTACCGCAGTAGTATCCGACTCCGGCCTCTACCGCAACGCCGCAACCAGCCACATGCACTACGTCCCCACCTTGGACCACTCAGACCCCAGCGCCTACCGCTCAGCCGGCAGATCCGAGCTCACTCAGGGCCGCTACAACACCGTGAAATTTGCTGACGTGGCCATTCAGTCTGTCCGCAAAGCCGAGGCCGGCGGCTGCTTCATAGCGGTCGATGCTACGGGGAAGGAATGGACGGGGAAGAAATTGGTGCTGGCGACGGGGGTGAGGGATGTTATGCCTGATATTCCCGGTTATGCGGACTGCTGGGGTAAATTAATGCCAGTTGGCCCCCCTCCGCCGTCCTTCGAGTAAAGCAGTGCAATACTGTTCTACCCAGCTACCACTGCCTCTTCTGCCACGGCTTCGAAGACAGCAACGCCCCCTCCGCCGGCGTCCTAGCCATAAACCCCATGACCCCCGCCTTCGCCAACCACAGCGCTCGCCTCGCCAGCCAGTTCGCCCAGACCGTCGTCATCTACACCAAAGGGTCTGAAGAACTGGCGCACGAGATCAATGCCCTGGTACAGAAGAAACCGAATATCAAACTCGACTCCAGACCGATCTCACGACTCACTACCACCGGCCCGCACGCAAACGTAACAGTCGAGTTCGCAGATGGTGGAGCCGCTCATCATGCGTTCCTGGCTCATTCGCCGACAACGGTGCCGAATGTGGAGTTTGCGAAGGGGTTGGGGCTCGAGCTTACGGAGTTGGTGAGGAAGGTTAAGACGCTGATGCCGTTTTTTGAAACTAGTGTTAAAGGTTGCTTTGCTGTGGGTGATTGTGGGAACCCGTTGAAGGCTGTGGCGCTGGGAGTGGCGGCGGGTGCTAGCTGTGCGGCTGGTGTTGCAGCGCAGATCTTGTTGGCGGATTAGGGTTTGGTGACGCGCTTGCGGTATCAGGAATTTGCTCAAGGGTCTGGGGCGGCTCCTCAAATTGGCTGCTCGGTTTGTTCTTTTTGGTGATGCACTTGGTTTCGCCTTGGGTAAGGGCTAGGTGGAGGACTGGGTCAAATTAGGTAGGCCTAAACTAACTAATGGAAACGAACGTCTTTCCCGCAGCCCGAGAGAGCGTCTATCGACAGGGGCATTGCAATCTGTTCGAGTCCGGGAACATAACCTCCATTCAATTTGACCGGATCTTCCTATGTCAGCTAGCTTATTTCCTCTTACTTCGTCTACTCCAATTTTCTCATCGTGTCCATCTCCCACCCTATCTTCGCGTCCCGTATAATCATCCATGTGTTCGAAGCCATGGCTGTTTGCACGCCTTGCCCGCTTCTCTCCAATCCAAAAGCCCCCCGATCCCGCACTCTCCTCGCCTTGGGCAACTGCACCAGCGACTCTACTAAATGTGGGTTTAGTGGTCGCGAAAGCGATAAGGCGAGGACTTTGCGGTTTGTGTCTGCGGGACATCCGTTACGGTGAGAAGGAAGGAACTTTGGGGACATTCTGACATGTGCGTGTGCGGTCGTGGGGAGAAAGAAAGATATGAAAAGAGTGCAGAATGCAAATGGTTCTGTGCCATGGCCGTGGCACCAACCGGACTAGTGTTTCATCAGGCAGTCAGAAGGTCGTTCGAGTCGGATATGGCGTGTGTCGAAGAGCGGGCGGCCAGTCGTACGAAGTCCATTCGGTATTCATGTAAGTCAACCTTTCCGCTTGTCCGAGACTGCTTTCCTCCATATCTTGTTTCATAGCTTTTGTTCACTGCTGCTGAAACGGAGAACATAGGTAGTAGCTTGGTCCTGGGGTTTGAAGGTTGTTAGAGCAGGATTTGGTGTGGGAAAGGGCAGGCAGCTTATCGTACCAAAGTGCTTTGATATACATGTAAGACAACCTTTCCGCTTGCCTGAGCCTGCTCCTCGGTGTCATATTTCACGGCCTTTAGTTCACTGCTGCTGAAACCTAGGACGAAGGCAGCAGCTGGGTCAGGGGCTCAGCTGATCGTTTGAGCAGGATCTGGCGGTGGGGATGAGCAGGCAGCCAGTTGTACGAGGTTCTCCATTATCCATATACCACATTCTTCCCGCTTGTCTGAGACTGTCCTCCACGGTATCTTGTCTCATAGCATTTATTCACTGCTGGCAGAACGGAGAACGAAGGCATCAGCTCAGTCCCGAGGTTTGAAAGGCCGTTAGAGCAGGGTTCGACGGTGGGAAAGAACAGGCAGCTAGTCGTACAAAGTGCTTTGACATACGTGTAAGGCAATCTTTCCGCTTGTCTGAGATTGCTTTCCTTGGCATCTTGTTTCACAACCCTTATTCACTGCTGCTGAAACAGAGAACGGAGGCAGCAGCTCCGTCCTGGAGTTTGAATGGTCGTTAAAGCAGGATTTGTCGGTGCGAAAGAGCGGGCAGCTAATCATATGATGTGCTTTGATATATCTGTAAGACCACCTTTCCGCTTGTCTCAGACTGCTTTCCTCGGTATCCTGTTTCACAGCTATTGCTATAATGCTGCTCAAACGGAGAACGAAAGCGTCAGTTAGGCCCCCACCGTCAGTTCCAGGGCTCAGAGTCTATCAAGAAGACCGGTCCGGCAGTCATCGTGCTCTTATCCATCACATTCAAGCATTCCAAGATCGTCTACCTACCTGACTCAATCACGATCACTTGCGGACGCCGCGAAAAGAGCCCTCTGAGTCTACAACGATAACACCTCGCCTTAGCCCAAGGCCACACTGAGATTCAGTAAGCCGCGGATATGTCTCTTGTTCCTTTCCAACTTCCGTTCCACCCATGGAATCAGGCCCTGGTACCGGATTTTGAAGATGGCCCAGATCCGCCCTTCAGGTGGAGCAAGGCGTTGCTTGAAGAGCTGAAAGGAGTGATGCCTTCGAATAATGTTTCGCCACTTTCCGAGGAAGAAGACGCAAACAAAATCATCAGGATCACGGCTATCGCAAATCATCTTTCATGGAAGTGCGGGGGATCGGTCATCCCTGAAGTTACCAGTTTTGAAATGCAGATGCTCACTTCTGGTAAAGCTCTCACATCTTTCCCATGCAATCATAATAAACGTCATTGACAAATGTTTTCTAGGGCCTACGGGACAATTCTGGACTAGAACCATGGAGGACCGCTTGATAGAGCTCTGTCTTGGTAGCAGCAGTTGGCGGACGATCATGAACCGTCTCGATGATGAATTCAAACCCGAATGGGTCTTCCCGAATGCGACCCTAATACAGGAAGACCTTTATCGAAAGCGGCAGGAGATTGTGCTCTCAGGTTAGACATTGAGGACGTATTGAAGGATGACAACTGACAGCTATCTTTTAGAGGAGGCGGGAAGGGATAGGCCGAAATTTTGGACTCAACAAATGGAGAAACGCCTGAGCCAACTCAAGAACGTGGAACAGAGGTGGGACTATGAGATCATTAATACTCTCTCCAATGAATTCCCCCAACTCCGACGCATAGAGGAGACGGTACATAAGCTGCGGCAAATCTCGTGGCGCGCTCGGCAGGAAATTGACATAGGTGGATGATATGCAGGCGGAGTAGTGTTACTGATGCGTGCTTCTTGCAGTCTAGGGTACGCTGTTTGTCTTGCGAAGGAAAGGTGGAGAGCTTATTAGAATTGCGTGCTTATGTATTAAAGCTGCCATATTCGGAATAACACAACGAACCTATAAAATCACAGAAGGATTGCTGAGTCCGACGAAAAGTCCAAAGTATGGCGGTGCGCCATAGTATGATATCATCATATCGACAATGGTGACACCGGTCAAGCCGAGTGATGCCTAGAAGTCTAATTGAGCCGGGTGATATCTTGCTCCCGATACATGCTTCGAAAGCTTCACATTACTTGTGTTATGATATAAGGTATCGATGTGGGTATTCTTGCGCGTTGGGCATACACGCGCACGGAGAGCCTGGCTGTCTGCGTTGCAACAGATCTCGCCGGTGCCGGCGCTGAAGGAGTCAACAAGAGGGATGAATTCCATCATGACGGATATGGAGGACGACGATGAGCGTTGATCTTCCTTTCCCGGACTGAAGAAGACGACAGCAAGGTATCTCTACAGCTACACTTCCTCGGCTCGACATGGGGTGAAGTTCTGGCTTGGTGCGCAGAAGATGAAGTGATGGGTTGCAAGTTTTGGGCTTCATGGTCAGTGAATTGACGTTCAGCCCACTAGTCATGGATTCGAGAAATTTCAGGATTTATGGCAATCTAGACGGACTGAACCACTCAGTCTAATCCAGGCCAGAGGCTAGGGCGGTCCAGGCCGGTCCAATCCAAGGGTTTTGAATGAACAAGTGTTAACCCTGCTGATGATGAGCGGATGTGGATTCACGTTCTCACTGGAGACTCTTAGCAGTAAAGGCGGGGAAGTTTTAACTACTCCATAGGGACGAGGCCTTGAATTTGTGAGACCGTCATGTGGAATTAAAGTAGCGGGCCTCGAGACAATAGGATAGCCTACCAAGCGGAGTAGACTGTGTCTAACTTGCGTATAACCCGCATTTTGGAGTGAAGGTTCTGGCTCCGGATTTTGCGTGACAGGCACCTTGTCTCAGAGAAATCAAGGGTTCAGCCCTCATAGTAGCTATACGACTGACTAGGGAAGCCACAAGTTTTGAGACCCTGGGGTGGTACCCAGCCCGGACACTCTTCGGTCCTTGTCCCATGTTTTGGCGGGGATATCATCCCCGAAGAGCCCACTCCCTAGGACCCTAAGCTCCTCGAATATCTAGAAGCCGCGCGTAATGTCCACGGCGATGGTCGAGACCGGCGCCATCAGCCAGCCGCAGCACGACATTTCGAGTTTGGAAGGGGAGTGTGTCGGGGTATATCGAGGATTCAAGGTAGCCTGACTGCCTCGGCCTTCCATTTCAGGATGTTAACGCCGGCAATGGACCGAAGAGTCTAAAATACGGGGCTGAGAGCCCTTGGCAGGGAAAGAAGAGCAAACAGCAACCAAACAGCATTTCGAATTATAAAACAGACTTTGCGCGGCAGAAAGTACCGAGTACCTGGCAAGTGCATGGGACAAGGCGGAGCATGCCGGTATCGGTACTTGTTCTTGATCATCCTCGTCGTGGCTGACGACGTCGCATTAATAATCAAGAAAATCCCAGCGCAAATGCAGGGACTCGCTGGATAACGCCCCACTGACGGATGGCTGAGCACATGGTGGAAATTTGAGAAGAAAAAAGAGACGGGAGGTGGAGCAGAGAATTCCTCTCCATCAGTATGTCATCTCCATGTCCATCTCTTGGAAGTCGGCAAGTACCCCGAGGAGCCTTAAATAAAAGTAAAAAGCAATAGATTTGCAGGATGGCAAGATCCTCTGTAACATTCGGCAGAGCGAGCCCAAAAAAAGCATGAGAGCTTTCCCTTATCAAGTTTGCGACGATCCAGGCCTCTTTGGACAGAGTGCTTCCCCATGCCCCATGCCGATCCCAATCCGTCGGCGGCCCCAGGAACGCCAGAGAAGCTTGGCCTACTTTTCGAGCTTGTCACACCGATACCCTGCGGCACAGGCACATCTGCCCTTTTTCGAAAGAATTCCCCGCGATCTGCGCATTTGGCTCCCCGATCACTCCGGGAATTTCGTCGATTCGCTCACACTCGCTGTCGTCACAATCGAGTACCTCGTGCCTTTACCTACCATGTCCCTTGTACGTATCGCCGAAGTCATGCCCAATAAGATTAGCACTAGCCTATCTAAACATGTGAAACGAGTTCATCCGTCGGCTGGGGGAAGTACAAAGTCCCTGCGCCGGGCCGATTGCCACCCCAAACGGCAACCGCATACGAGACAAGTTAGCTCCAGCTCAAATGTGGTCAATCGGGCCTGGTGGAGACGAGGGTCGGGCCCGAAGTGGGAATGGGTCCAGAAGCCCTGGGAAGGTGCAAGTTGCAAGTCGGACTAGCTTGCCTATCAACGACATGGCAAGCAGATGAGCTATGGAGCGCATATTGAGCTATTGTCGTTACCTGATGATTTGTGGTCGGAATGATATTTTCGCATGTGTTTTCCCCGAGGGCGATCAGCCTATGGTGTCGCTTGGACGTGACACGAGCGTGTCGCTTTTCCCGCCTTTGCCTTGCCTTACCTGGCCTCTGGCTGTTCCCCACACAGGTTTTGGGCCGCAGGCAGCACCGCAAGCGCTTCCGTTTCGACGCCGTGCCCTTGTATGCGCCCCCACACCCCCAATTTCATACACCGGCTCATCTCTTCCCCCATTCCGCTTCATGGGTGAATCCAAGACACCCCAGTTGCCTCCCACAACTCCGGAATTCAAGCGATGGACCAGATGCACTCTCGACGCACACCGGCGGCATGCTCCCTTCCTATACGCCCGTTAATAAAGGGCACCCCACACCAATGGATGCATGACTGTCCCACTGGCAACTCCTGCAGCCAATGCACCCATGTTCTGGGGTAATCTTGACCAGCTCGACTCTGTCGCCGTAATCATCAGGCACCCTCTCAGCCAGAGGCACGCCCCCTTTTCGGCGCCGCCCTGATACACATCGCGCCCACGATGATCGTATTGGGGATCCTGGGCCCCGCGAGGTTATCTAGTGTGACCACCGTGTCTCGCACAGTCGCACTCCGTAGGTCCGCCGTTCGGGGAAGCGAGTCGCAGTCCTGATTAGCCCTGCCTGCCTGGCCGGCCTGCAACAACGCGACACAAGTTTGCGATAGAGATGCGGTGTGGGACTTGTCTGTAGCGTCCATAGCATCATGGCATGAGCCTGAATGATAAAAGACCCCCAGTGCCACCCTCCGCATTTTTCTGATGTGGCCCCTTCTCGCGCCTTTGCCTGCATTCCCCGGATTTCGTACTACCCATCATTTTCGTCGTGACTTCATCACTCCGCCCGCCACGGACTTGTATACTCTACTTGCTAGATACTCGAGCGCGCAAAGACAGCACAGAGTTGCTTTTGCTCCTGCTCGCTTACCTTGCACCTTGTGCCAGACGGCAGCGGAGATTGTCAGGTATTTATCTATCATCAGCAGCGGCGCCGAAAAGCAGGAACTGTGGACGAGAGTGCATCCGCGCACCCCAGCTGCTTGTCCCTTACTCGGGCCCGAACACGTGTATGACAACGATAAGCCACCATCGCCGGCCATTCCTTCGGAAAGAGCAGACATAAAGTACCAGGACCGCACTCTGTCCTACCTTGTATGTTTCACCTGCTGGTCGTCGTCAGCTTCCCCCCGACCCGTCCGTGATCCACTCAGGTACTGCCGTACCTCGACTTCTCAAACTTCTCACACTCCAGCCTCGTGGTCCCTGGGCCATCTCCGGCGTCCCCCCAGACTGTTGTCGGAAGCAATCTGGAAATCTCCATGAGCCAGATTTAGACTTTGGCTGTGCCAGAAAGGTCCCGAGGTGTCCTTGCACGATCTTGCAGGCTCGTGGGCTTGCCCGACCTTGGCCTTGTCCTCATCCTCTTCCTCGATCCCTCTGCCTCAAGCGGTCAGCCTTTTACACTGGCGGATAAAGATAACGACGCCACGCCTCCCAAGACCCATCCATCCATCCATCCACCGCTCTCTTTCCCTTTACCCTTTTTGCCTCTTTCCCTCTTTCCCTCTTTCATTCTTTTCCTCTCCACAGTTCACAGGCACGCTTGTCAGGCTTCCAAACTCAAATCAGCCCTTCTCGATCCGGGTACAAGATACTTTGCTCTACTACGTACCTTACTTTACTTTCCGCTGGCGGGACCACAAAACCCACCATCCCGTCAATTCGCAAAGTCCCCACGAACACAAGTCGGCTCAACTCTCTTTACCTTCGGCTCCTGCCCCGTCATTTCATCATCTCCATCTCGAAAGCAAAAATTCGACACCACACAAAAAACAGCCATTTCCCTTCTCGACGCTGCCTTTTGATCTTCGGACTTTCCACTCGACCTTTTTGCTCGACCTCACTTCTCAACAAGAAGATCGCATCTTATCTGACACCACGATCCCGGCAACCGGTCGACCGAAAGATTCGGACAAGTCTCCGCTATATCTCTAGCTCTCGGTTCAAAACATAGCGTACCATAGCGACAGAGCGATAGAGCGTGCCTGGCGTCGACGGCTTCGTCGACCCTCGACTGCCGGTAGCTGTTAATCCAGCTCACATCAGTCGCACGTCATCTATTAGACCGAGCAATCCACCGAGCCAAACCCGCACTTATCTCCGCGTTTCTCATTATTTACTGGCGTCACTGCCCAGTACGGGTTACGAGTACCTTACCTTACTCCACACATTTTCTCCGTCGCTTACTCTGTCCCTGGGAACATCAGACCACTCGGCCGGGGGATCTTCGTGCATTCCCGACCGACAAATTAGGCTCTGACGCAGCTGCCGCTGGCCTCTGTCCTCTGCCTGAGCCTGTGCCTCTGCCTATTGCTTGTGCGACAATAAACACCTTACTTCAGCTCCCTCGCTGACTCGAAATTTTACTCTGTCCGTCCTCCCACAATCTTTCTCGACCGCTCCGACCATACTCTCTTCGCGCTTGCTAGCCTCACGGCCACCTCCCCACCCACCACTCCAACAGTCCGTCCGATAACGATACGCTGCGCGCGGCTATCACATGCAACGCGCATCATCTGCAGTGGGTTTTTCCAATCTGCTGAATCCACAGTCGCCACCTCACCCACGACAAGAGCAAGATAATCGAGAAGGTTATCATCCGGAAGACAATATGGCCGCGGCCGTGGGAGCCTTGCCGCAACTCGTTGGCGGTACGCAGTCGGGCGACGATGGGCGACAAGACTTGCCTCGACCCTACAAATGTCCTCTTTGCGACAAAGCGTTTCACCGCCTAGAACATCAGACACGACACATTCGAACACACACGGGCGAAAAACCACATGGCTGTCAATTTCCAGGCTGCACAAAGCGCTTCAGCAGATCCGACGAGCTAACTCGACACTCGAGGATACACAGCAATCCAAACTCCAGGAGAAGTAACAACAAGACGCATCACAGCGCGGCAGCTGTGGTAACCTACACTCAAACTCAAGACCAGTCATCGCCACTTGCGTCGATGATGCCGCCCCCAAACAAAACTATATCACACTCAGCACCAACATCAACAGTCGGATCACCAAACGTTTCTCCACCACACTCTTACTCCCAATACTCGAGTAATATGCCCTCGACACTTGGTCCCTACGCTAGAAACGGAGGTGGAAGTCCCAACTCTGCGATACACAATCCTCTCGACATCAACCTCCTCGCGACTGCAGCCTCCCAAGTTGAGCGCGAAGATTCCCGCAGCGCATCACACCCCCACTCAGTCTCGAGACACCACCATCATCACCACCATCACCACCATCCCTACTACACCTCGCCATCAAACGGTCGCCTCCCCTCCCTCTCAGCCTACGCCTACTCACAAGGGATGTCCCGGTCGCGCTCGCAGGAAGAAAACGGCGAAGACAACTACTCGCACCACAGAGCCCCCAAGCGATCCCGCCCCAACTCCCCACAATCAACCGCCCCCTCATCCCCAACCTTCTCGCACGACTCCCTCTCCCCAACCCCAGACCACACCCCCCTCGCCACCCCCGCACACTCCCCGCGCCTCCGCCCCTACGGCATCCACGACATGCACCTCCCGGGCCTGCGTCACCTATCTCTACAGCACACGCCCGCCCTCGCCCCCATGGAACCACAAGCGGACGGGCCTTCTCCGTACTTGAGTCCTAATACCCACTCCACCGGGCCTCGCATCAGCGAAATCATGAGTCGTGCCGACGGCACTCAGCGAAAGTTACCGGTTCCTCAGGTGTTGCCCAAGGTCGCGGTGCAGGATCTGCTTAATGGCGGGAGTGGATTTTCGAGCGGGAACTCTTCGACGGCCGGGTCGGTCGCGGGCGGGGATCTGGCTGAGCGGTATTAGTCAGATCCTCTCGGGTGAAATCGGAGGGCACCGGGTGGAGAGTGGAGAGTGGGGCTACATTTTTTTGCGATGGCATTTTCGACGGACGGATGGGGGGCTACACGCGCAGATCAGGGGTCTGAAATTCGTTTTAATTTTTCATGTTCTTGTCAGGGCGAGGGAGATTTCACTCTCTCCGACTATTGGCACACATACGACTATAGAATGTTTTTTTTTTCCGGTGCAAAGGGGGGCGGGCAAGCGGGACAAACCTTGGGAGCTTCTTTTTTACATGTGGGGAGATTGTTCACACAGCGAGCGGAATGGGGTGTTGCTTGCGAAGCCGTATACTCAACATAGACTACTCTGCTCTTTTTTTGGGGGCGAGAGCGATCGTCTAAGCTCTTGTTTCCAATTTTTTTTTTTTTTTTTCTTCTTCTCCCTTCGCGGGTTTTGTTTTTTCTATTTACATCAGCTCCGCTGTGGAGCGTAGGCAATTTTAAGTCCACTTCCCCCTGACACCGTTTATGGCGTGGGCAGGTGGTGGTTCTACGCCTTTGAGATTAGAGGGGGGGGCGTTAGTAATGGAAACTCAGTTTCTACCAATATCTGAATGTCGCGCTCGTCCTGTAAAGTCTCTTGTCTGTGCTCTACTCTCATCCAGTAGTTGGAACAATGACTCGCACTTTTGCCCCCCTTCCCCCGGCGCATAAGAAACTGGTTTGTGCCAAATGGCGGTGAGGGTTGCGCGACTAGTCCCGAGGATCTCTCAGTCCAACCATTCGGTTGTCGCTGAGATGAGCTGACCAGAGGCATAACCGCGCGTGTCGGCCCGCCCGTAAGGCCCGCCCGTAAGCTGCATCGTCACCCGCCCCTGTCGGATGGCATCCGCGATCATCTGTTGGTGTTTGTGTTTGTTCTTTGTCTCAGCCTCCGGGTCTTGTTCTTGGTAGTCTTGTTCTTGTCTCGTAGCTACAACCTAGGACCTTGGGGTGTGGGGAGGAGGGAGGAAGGGAGTAGTAGGGCCGTACCCCCACCATTTTGTTCGTAGAGTGTACAAGCGAATGGAAACCGTAAGGGCAGCTGGGCTGGCGCTGGGCTGGCGCTGGGTGGTTGGACCTGCCAGCGATGCGGGCATCCCCACGCTTTGAAAGCACGCAATAGCCATGCCCGCGAGGGGGACTCCCGACAGGTGGGAAGGAGCTGAAGCCTGGGGTTTGGGCTGGGAGGATGCTGGTGAGAAGGTTGGGGTTGGGGTTTGGGATTCGGGGTTAGGGGGTTACTCTGGGGAGGGGGGTGAGGGTTGCGGTTGGGATAGTGGGAATGCGTGGAGGGGTGGGGGATGGGATGGGATGGGGAAGGGTGCAGGGAGAGGGCGTAGGGTAGGGTTATTGTTGGTTGTATGGCTTACGCATGGCTTACGTACGTATGTACGGACGGATTGGAAAGGAAATGGCAGTGGGAGGAGGTGGTGGTGGAGTACGCATGAAGCATGTCTATCCCGATATGATGTGCGACCCGTAAGGGTATGGGAGACTTGTCTATCGGTGTTGGCCGCTGTCTATCAACGAACGAGAGGTACGATTCGGCTAAGTCAACTCCGCATGGGGACCCCAGAGTCGGACAGATCCAAGCCGGCCGGGGCGATCCGTGCAGAAAGTCCGTGACTGGTTTGGGCTGTCGGATGGGCGTTTGCGGAGAAGATTACAGGCGCTGCAGACGCTTGCTAAGCCTAAAGTCCTCCTTATCTACTCAGGTTCGGCCCTGCTGGAGGGCCTTTGTCGTGGGTACCTATGGGGTACGAACGGAGGGTCTGGGCGCCCAATCTCGATTTGCCGGTGCGTGTGATCCCTTCGATTGGACGGAAAGGGATACAAGTGATAGATGTACTCGTAACCTCGGAGTACATCTACCACTATCTCTACACACAGACCCTTCGGCGTTTTTCGATGAGGCTCTATGGGATGCTTTCGATTCTCCACGGAGCGGGAATACACGAGGGCCAGCGGGGACGTTAGTCGCGGTTTCTCAGTGGCATTCACACTCGTGAGGTTATCTGGCGTCAATGCTGCGGCTCCGCAGGAATCTAATCCACATGTACACGACCGTCGCCGTCCAATAGATTTTATGCCCGGCAGTGTCACTGCATCGCATCATACAGGTTGCAGAGCGCTGCGTCGATCCTTGCTCCAGCGTAAACGCTAGGGTAGGCACAGCCAAGCTGAAACAAATGCCGTGGTACGTTGAGATAAGGCTCCCCGACCGAGATCCAAACGCGGAGGCCGAGCATCACATGTTGCAGGCTGCGGGGTCCCCACGGCTCATGCACGCTGTCATCAGTCGCGCATCAGATATGGTATTTTCAGCATGTGGAGAGTCAGGTAGCGAAAAGTGTTGATATGCCGTCCTGGCTTTTTGTTGAGCACATGACGTTTGCCAAAGGATTTCCTCACCCTCAACCGTTTCTTTTGCCGCAGACGCCCTGACGGATTCCGTAATCTTATTCCCATCATCCTTTGGCCAGGTGTGCTGACAAGGCGATGACAAGGAACGGGACGCTGGCAATGATAGTATGACGCGCGACGATTCGTGGAAATTGAGTTGCGTCCATATCTGTGGGGTCGCTTCCTTTCGGATCTCAAACATGCTTCCCCGGATTCCTTTCCCCTTCCATTTTCCCCTTTCCTCCAATCCATACCGCGGTTTGCGCTTTCTCCATGTGCCGGCCGATCACCATAGTGCCAGTCTAACCTGAACGCTATTTCTGTTGCGTAAAAGCCATAAAACCCAGCAGGAGATAATGGAGATTGACAACGATACGAGGAGAATGGCGTGATAGGACCGCATGCCGAATAATGATCCATGTTTGTTGTTTGTTGTCCTTATCTCCAACAAGTTAGTAACACTTGCAGGCCAGGGCCTGGAATCCTGCAGCACAATGCTTTCTATTTGAAACTCCTAGATCGTAAAAACATGTGCTTATCTGTTGTTCAGCTCTGCCCTGCGTCAATGTGGGACAAGGGGGCACAGCCGTTATGTTTGCGGGGAACTGAACACGGTGGCTAACATAGCGACAAACTAGGAGAGGGAAGGCGATTCGACGGTCTCAATCCCCCGGCCGTGACGGAATGTTGAGATTTAGCACCACGGTCATTCTTGGGGTTCTGGACTTTACAACGTAGGCCCATAATTGACCGTCGTACAAGCGGAAGTAACTCGCTTTTGGCTTTCAACAGATCGAGCATCCGATATGGCCATCATGAAGCTCGGCCCGTCGATGTCGTCGTGGACCTACTCTCCAGCTTCGAAGCCTTATCTGATCCCCTTCGTAGAGAGCGTCAATTGACAAGAAATCAACACTCAGAAGTTGGCGGCTTCGAATGTTCCCACATTCCGCAAGTTTCAACTTTTGATGCCTTGGAGGTCTTCGGCGGCGTCCGCTTCGACACCAACTAAAGTATCATGTATGCCGTTTTCCGCATCCAGAGGCTCCTCAGTGAAGTCTTCGGTAACAAGTGGATGGTCATCGTCAGCCCAGCCGAATTCCTCTTCCGATCCGACGTCTTCGTCTTCCGACTGACTGTCAGCGATCTGATCTCGTTTCCGCTTTAGCGGCGGAGCGGGGACGGAGGGAATGCCGCATGGCTCCGCAAAGTCTGCGTTTATTTCAAGCTCTTGAAGTCCATGCTAGATCTGTTAGCCCACGTTACGGTCAACTCTACCGGGTCTCCTACCTTCTCAATGGTAAAAGGGACAACCTTTCCCAGCCCCGAGTAGCATATCCCGCAAGCCTTGACAACTCCCGCAAACCTGGCCCCGCGTACCTGTTTTCGTTGACTTGGGTCATCACCCTCCTGTATAGTAAGCCAGTCTCTGTATAGCACGACACGGTTACTGATGCCGCCGTCCCAGGCCGTACCTGAGATGCTGGGATGGAGTACAGCGCCTGTATCAGCTCTGACCCTAGTCGTAGTCTGACTAGTAAGTAGCACGGTCAAGTGCCTCGTCGCTGCGAGCTTGCCGAGCTTCGATATCAGGTCTCCCATGACCGACCACCTCCTGCTGGCTGTCCATTGAACTGCGTCATTCTTCTTCCCAGATGTTTGGTTGCTATCTAAGCTATCAACGGCTTTTGGAAATGCTGTAGCGAACAAGGTCGAGATTGAGTCAACTACAACCAAACTGTTCTTCTCCGGCGGAAATGACGGTGATGGATGAGTCAACAAAGCTAGGAGATGTGGCAGTGTAGGACAGGTAAAATGATGGAATTTGTCCAGAAGGTCTTCCAGTGAACGGACCATGGGAGGAGATGACGGAGGAACTTGGTCATCTGATAACTGGAAACCAGCCAGGATATCTTTAAGCCTAGATCCTACGAGAGATTGGGCGGTATCTGAACATCACGTGATTAGATACTGCGTGTGACACAGGACCGAGACTGAACGCCGTTCAGGCACGGTACTGACCTACCCAAACAACAGCATCACCCACGTGGAGTGCACTGGCACAGGTTTGCAGGCTAGGTAAGAGCGTAGAGTAAGCAAAGAACCATGGGTTGAAGAAGCTTTGTTATCAACGCCGTCATAGGCAGGAGTTGCGGAATAAAAGTATATGAGATGGAAGTATCCAAATATAACGTACGCAAACATGGTCTTCCCCACTCCTGGAGGGCCGTAGACCTCAGTCACTTGATTGTGTGACAGGCCTACGGGAAGAGCACCCTGGGTCGATGAAGTCGGCTCCCTACCCTGAAGCAGCGCATCGAGTCGCTTGATGCCTGTCGAAATGGCTCTAGAACGCGATGAAGTCAGATTATGGAGAGCTTGCGAGGCGGAAACAGTTGGGAGGCGATCTTGGCATGATTAGCAACCGACGTAGGCCATGACACCCTGAAGACTCACGGGAAGACGAGGAAGAAAAGTTTGATACATCTTGTTCGGCCATGATGTGGAAAATAGGAACAGACCCGCATTTCACAACAAGTCAACGGGCATGATCCCAGAACCTAAAGCAGTTTGACAGCAAACGGCATGATGCAATTTCGTTGATATAAAACCCAAAGTGAGACGCTGTTAGTTGAGACCAATATGCTGGTATAACAGGAATTGTAGTGACGGTATACTCTAGATCTTGCGTACCTTAGAAGCAAGGGCACCTGCTGCTCTCCCACGAGCTTGGGCCGCTCAGCCTTAGCCGAGAGCGGGTAAACCTTAACCGAGGCATGCTTGTCAATTCCATCGGATCCTCGAGTCTTCAAAACATTCCGCCCGTCCTCTTCATTTCCCATAACACCCATAAGACCTAGAACACCGCTATAACACCGCTGGTTGCGCCTTCGAATTATATAGTTCAATGCATCGATTACTTCCCCACTGCACGCTCATGAAGCCAACACACTCGAACAATATCCTCACAGTCTTGGAGTCTCTAAGTTAACCCCTACGGCCACCGAAGACATGGCATTGTACAAGATGTCCGGATTGGACAAGTACATTCCACGCATCGAATTGTCGTACACAAGCTACTTTGTTGTTGTCTATGGTCTATGTCTCATACCGGCCTTGGTCATTGCATTATTCGCCCTGAAGGATCGTTGGACCGAGCAAAGCCAACCCAGAGGATGTAGAAAGCTCGGGCTGAGGGGACAGAGCAATCTAGCCGATGAGTGGGATGCGAAGTATAGTGGGGGAAGCGAGTCGGGTAAAAACGAGCACGGAGAAACCACATGGAGAGTGAAGAGCTTATGGATTTATCCTGTCAAGAGCTGTAGAGGCATCGAGCTGAATCGGGGGACTGTTGTTAGTACGGGCATGGAATACGATCGCCAGTTTTGCTTCGCGCAACTGAGAAGCCCATTCCCTGTCTCTGCAGACACACCCAAATCAGAGAAAGCAGCACATCAGTGGAAATTCATTACGCAACGAGAGTTTCCGCTGCTCGCGACAGTGAAGACGGAAGTCTGGGTCCCGGATCCTTCATCGCCGACGTACACTCCCAAGGAACCTTTCGTGCAGAGCGGTGGAGCCTTGGTCATGACATATCCATTCGCAGAAGATGGCTGGAGGGGTGTTCTCTCGCGCTTGGTTGCGACCTTTGGAGGAAGTGAATCGCGCAGGTCTGTCACGCTTCCATTCAACCCAACAGCGGATCAGATTAAAGCGAAGGGATATACCATGGAGCAGATGGCAATATGGAAGGACTCTCCGCAAGCACTCAACATGGGCGCCAGCCTTCCACCCGAGTTGCAATATGCCATCGGTGTTCGGAACCCACTCACCATATTCCGAGTCGCACAGGAGCATGAGAGGAAGGTGTTTCGCTGCGCACCCAGAGAAGAGCAGTTGGGCTATCAGCCAGTGACTGGCTTTGCAGACTCATATCCTTTGCACCTACTAAACCTGGCCAGTGTGCAGGATGTCGCGGCTGGTCTTCAAGCGGGAGCCCCAAAGCTAAGTGCTTTGCAATTTCGTTCGAATATCATTATCACAGGGCCGCAGAAGTATGCCGAGGACTCTTGGAAACGAATCCGGATTGGCGAGTTCGTATACTATGTTTCCTGCAGGACTACCAGATGCAGGCTCCCCAACACCAATCAAATCACCGGTGTTAAGCATCGAGACGAGCCGGACAAAACGTTGAAGAAATTCCGATGTATCGACGAAGGAGCCGCGGGATTTGCTTGCATGGGTATGCAAATGGTTCCTGCACTTCAGGAGAGCAAGATCAAAGTCGGAGATGCCATCGAGGTCCTCGAAACCGGAGAGCACTACTATCTCCCGCAGTAACGTTTGTCCCAGCCAGACCCAAGCCGCACCTTGGATCGGGCATCGCCGTGGCAGGTCTCAGAATGTTTGCCCTAAAGTCTTGCGCCTTATGGTTTTTAAGGACCGATGATTCGCCACCGCCGTCGCTCGTGCCGTCCCGTGACTCCCGTCCGAGAAAAGCGCCAATCTATCCGCTATCTGCGACGATATGGTCGCGTGGTGCTACTACGCCTCGTCGAGACAAGATCTGGCATGAGGCCGATAGAAACTCCCGCTCTGAGAAGTAATGGTGTGCTTGAAGAATGGGACTTAGATAAGTGCGAATTGAAGAAAGATCAAACTCAAATACTGCCAGATCGTATTTTGCCGTGAGTGAGTACAAGTTGGCAAGCCACATCTGCGGCATCGTCCCCAGATTCGGTCGGAGGTGGCCGATGTCAGAAGTCTCGGCTAAATCCTACACGTCCAGGGTGCTTATCATGCACCTAAAAGTCCGGCTGGCCTGGATCAGCCTTCTATCTGTCCACGGCGATTGAACAACTCGATACTATTGGACGCTTCACACACGATCGGTGCCCCCCGCTGCACTTGTACTCTAGTCGGCAGAGTCCATGTGGGGATCACCATGAATACAGACTCTTTACGCAAAAAGATTTACACTCTTCAACCAGCAGTCCGGCGTCTTGCGCAGGTGGAAGAGTTGGTGTTGTGATGTTACAAGATCATATAAATCATGCATTCTGCTTCCAGTGTACCTGTGCTCTCATCTCATTGCGACCAAGATCAAGAACGAATATTGGGACGTGATAGTGTATCTCCGACATCTTCGAGACTTCTGTATTGCTTTTTGACCCTATCCATTTTCCAGCTCCTGCCACCCCCATGCGATACATACACAATTCCGCACAAGACTGGAGATCGACATATCTCTCTTGACCAATTTCGTCATTCGCAAATCGTTCCCGACTACGAACAGCCGCCCTGAGCCGTGCTGGTCGTGTGCCTTTAAAATCAGTAGACGCCCTATCTACAGCCGATATCATAGCTGAAGGAGGCTGTTCGCCGGCAAAGAATTGAAGGAACAAAAAAATACGAGAAAACCGTACAGGTTCCACATAACCCTCAAAAGTGAACGACAGCAGATAAAGGCTCGTGATGGATGATTCGCCAGACCGAATCGGGCCCGATATGGCGCCCAAGAAGACGTTCGGCGACAAGGCGAGAGGACTTGTGAGGGCATTGACTTCAAAGTGAGTAACCTTCTCCACCAGCGCAGAGAGGCCCCAAACACGCCCTCACGCCATCCCCATCCCTCCATCACCCCTCGAAATCTGCCGCTCCTCCCATCCCTAACCCCAGCCCATCTCCTCCACCACTCCCCAAAACCAGCACTAACAACCCCCCCAAGAGACGGTCTCATCGGCGACTACGACTACGCCTTCCTCTTCACGCCCAACCTCCCCTTCATGCGCAAATCCCTGCGCGCCGCCCCCTTCTTCGGCCTCCACGACAAAATGCCGCTCATCCTAGCCCTCCTCCTCGGCTTCCAGCACGCCCTCTCCATGCTCGCCGGCGTCATCAGCCCGCCCATCATCATCGCGGGCCAAGCCGGCGCCAACTTCTCCACCGACCAGGCCCAGTACCTCGTCTCCACCTCGCTCATCGTCTGCGGCATCCTGTCCTCGGTCCAGATCACCCGCTTCCACATCTACAAGTCGCCGTACTATGTCGGCACCGGCTTGATCTCGGTCGTCGGCACCAGCTTCGCCATTATCCCCGTGGCGACCGGCGCCTTCGCCCAGATGTACAAGACCGGGTATTGCCCTACCGCGGCGGACGGGACCAAGCTGCCGTGTCCGGAGGGGTACGGCGCCCTGCTCGGGACGGCGTGCGTGTGTGCTTTGCTGGAAATCGCGCTCTCCTTCACCTCCCCCAAATACCTGAAAAAGTTCTTCCCGCCGCTCGTCACGGGCCCGACCGTCGCTCTCATCGGCATCTCCCTCGTCCAAGCCGGCTTCGAGGATTGGGCGGGGGGCGCGGGCAGCTGCATGACGAGACCCGCGACGGGACCGCCGCCCGTGTGTCCGTATGCGGGGGCGCCGCACGCGTTGCCCTGGGGGAGCGCGCAGTTCATCGGCCTGGGGTTTTCGGTGTTTGTGACGATTATCATCTGCGAGCGGTTCGGCAGCCCGATCATGAAGTCGTGCGCGGTGGTGATGGGGCTGTTGGTCGGCTGCATCATTGCGGGCGCGACGGGGTATTTCGACCGGTCGACGATCGATGCGGCGCCGGCGGTGTCGTTTATTTGGGTGCGCACGTTCCCGTTGAGGGTGTATGGGCCGATCGTGCTGCCGTTGCTGGCGGTTTACATCGTGCTTATGATGGAGGCCATTGGGGATATTACGGCTACGTGCGATGTTTCAAGGTTGGAGGTTGAGGGGGAGTTGTTCGATTCGAGGATTCAGGGGGGGGTGCTGGCGGATGGGTTTAATGGGTTGCTGGCGGGGCTTTGCACCATTACGCCAATGTCGACGTTTGCGCAGGTAAGGGGTCTTCTTGCTCTTTCTCCCCGGTTGGATTCCGATGTTGGGGATCGATGTTAACACGGAAGCAGAATAATGGCGTTATTGCCCTCACGAGATGCGCGAATCGCAAGGCGGGCTATGCGGCTTGTTTCTTCCTTGTCGTCATGGGCATCTTCTCGAAGTTCGCCGCTGCTCTCGTCGCTATTCCCTCGCCTGTTTTGGGAGGCATGACCGTGAGAACCCCCCCCCTTCCTCTTCCCCTGCTCTCACTCTTTCCCAACATCCCCATACTAACGAACCACCTACCCGCAGACCTTCCTCTTCAGCGCCGTCGCCGTCTCCGGCATCCGCATCATCTCCACCGTTCCCTTCACACGCCGCAACCGCTTCATCCTCACCGCCAGCATGTCGCTCGGCTTCGGCGCCACCCTCGTGCCCAACTGGTTCAGCTACGTCTTCACCTACAGCGGCGACAACCACGCCCTGCAGGGCTTCTTCAACGCCATCATCCTCGTGCTGGAGACCGGCTTCGCCATCACGGCGTTTTTGGCCATCTTTTTGAATCTCGTGCTCGAGGAGGAGGTCGAGGATGAGGCCCGGAGTATTACGGCTAATGAGGCGGATCGGGCGGATGATCGGGTGGAGTGGGCACGGATTCAGAGGGGGGGTGAGGGGGTGGGGGAGAAGGAGGGGGATGTGGAGAGTGGGGATGGGGGGTTGGTTAAGGGGTGAGAGTGAAGGGATTAGTCGGAGGGTTGAGGGTTGCAGGTGGGTATGGGGATCGGTGGGGGGCGCGGGGGATCGGTTTTGAGGACTTGTGTACGTCCTTGGGGATTGTGGATGTTCTCTGGGGTTGCGTTTCTATACCGTCTTGTGTAGATAGTGTTGAAGCTGTTCGGACGTGCTAGTGAACCTTGGGTGTGATTCATCGTACGTCGGGGTGTCTTCCGACTCCAGGGCAGGGTCTTGAACACTGGCGTTCTTCACGGGCCCCGTTGCGACTCAACAACAAAACGTTGGGTTGGAAGACGATAGAGCTCCGGGCTTTCCGTGGCTCACACACTCGATATAGTTTGGATTCTCTCCTGATTGTTGAGCCAATCGGAGGTGTTCCCTGCCTGGGCAGCGCCATTTGTTGTTATTGTTTCCTGGGCCTGGCTACGGAGGATTCTCGCTCGCTCGGCATGATGATCAACAGTAAACAGTATGTGACACTAAACCATTGGGAAGTAGATGGTAGGATGAATGGAGATGCTCCTCTCAGCTACTCGCCAAGATGGTCAATGTATGTGACGTTAAGGCATTAAGGCATTAAGTCATTGCAAAGTAGATTAGTATGATGAACGAAGATACTCCTCACATCCGCTTAGCGAGCTGGTCAGTAGTATGTGATATTGATAGTGAACCATTGAGAAGTCGATTGGCTGATGAATGGAAATATTCCTCTCATCCAGCCTGGTAGCCATTCGAATTCACAACCGCGGTTCATCGATCACCTATCATGGTATCAGATCCAGGTCATCTGGGGTTGCTCCCTTTAGCCCGTGACAACGCATGACCGGTGAATGTTCTTTGCGTCACAGGGCAGCCGATCTCCCCAAGCACGCTAGTCCCTCAGCCGCATCTTCTGGGAAGAAGAAGGCGGTGAAGATGGAGCTACGGCCCCGACGAAGCGATGTTGGGACACGTTGCTGAACGTGTCACCACCATGTGCACGCCGCCCGTATGCGTTGGGGGGTTGAATGATCCTGAATCCTGAATCCTGAACACGGGGATTGTTGCCTAGCGGGAGGATCTGGGTGGGAGAGATGGGGTCGTTCAGACGGGCCTCGGACCCAAGTCTGGAGGAATTGGGGGTGCATGTGAGAGCGTGTGATGGTGGTGGGCTTTCATACAGGCGGGAGGATACTGGTCCATGATCCTGTGGGATACAGACGTGGCAGTCCTCTGTTATGGCATGGCAAGATTACTCGCACTCGTAGCAGGCTGGAGACCAAGGCAGGTAGTGTATCGTCCGTAGGAGAGCCGAGTAGATTCAAGTCCATGCCCGTCTTTGGTCGTATCAGATGGTACTTGCAGATACATCCAGCATTGCATCCAGCATCAAAGCAGGCAGGCCAGGGTGGTGTTTCAGACGTTGGCCATGACGGCTTCCAGGCAGCACGGGGGGTGCACGCGGGGACCGAGGTGGCGTTGCAACTCGCTAATCGGATCTGATAAGGCTAGCCTCCTCGTTAGCGTCTGCCCTCATTCCGTTGGGGGACCCGTCCGACTCGGAAGCAGGCTGTGTCTCCACGCCCTTGGCGAAGTCTTGGCGCCCCGTCATGGGCCGGAAGTAATACGGAGCTCCCTTCTCGCCGGAATTCCAAGGGCGAAGTAGAACCTGATTCTTCAAACAAGAGGGTCTCGTCTGGGCCAACATCAGCATCAGCAGCTGCAATGTGCGACGAGTGCCAGCTGGGTCCACGGGATCTTCGCACAGCTCGTGGTGCCTGCCGTCTGATCTGCAGCATGCTTGCCACTGTGCCAAAGGGATGCCGGTCCAGGCGGGGGGAGGCTGCGTGAGGCGAGCCTGTGTTCCTGGCTAACCTGTCCACGCATCGCCGCTAGGATGGATGGGGGAACCTCGTCATCCCCGCGTGCCCACTCACCGGCCATATTCACCCTCACCGCCCGCCCAAATGCGGCAGTATGCAAAAGTTGTTGGGCCCAACGCTCCACATGAAGCTTTGGCTGCGCAAAGACGAGCCCCCCCTGGGACGACCTTATTGTCAAATCCCGAATCGTGAGCGTGGACGAATGATGATTCGTACATCGCTGCAGCAGGCCTTTCAACACCTGAGCTCCATCGACTGCGCTTTTCCTCCGGTTGTCTAGCTGCCTAAATCCGCCGAGCAAAACCCCACCAGCCGCTAACACCTACATATTAATACTTCTCACCGTGCCCTCCTATACATTTCTCTCCACCATCGTTACACACATCCCTCACACCACCTCACACCATTCATCATGCCTTCCAGTCAACCCGTGGGAGGCCACCTCGCCGTCAAGGATGAGTTCCTCTCCCCGGAGAGAAAGCAACCGACCATGGCCAAAACATCGGAGCCGAACCGAAATCCTTCGTATAACCCGAAGAAGCCTCACATCACAGAGACTGCCATTACCAAGTCCAACTGGTACAAGCACGTCAACTGGCTGAACGTGTCCCTCATTGTTGGCATTCCTCTCTATGGTTTGATCCAGGCCATATGGACACCTCTACGCTTGAAGACGGCATTGTTCGCGGTGGGCTACTATTTCATGACAGGTCTCGGCATCACTGCAGGTGAGCTTTGCCAGGGGACTCCGACGTTATCTGTTCTTGACTAACAGTTGGGAATAGGGTACCATCGACTATGGGCGCATACCTCCTACTCTGCAACGCTGCCGCTTCGAATCTTTCTCGCTGCTTGCGGTGGCGGTGCCGTTGAGGGCTCCGTAAGATGGTGGGCGAGAGATCATCGTGCTCACCACCGTTACACCGACACCGAGAAGGACCCATACTCCGTTCGCAAAGGCCTCTTGTACTCTCACTTCGGCTGGATGTTGATGAAGCAAAACCCAAAGCGCATTGGACGGACCGATATCTCCGACCTTAACGAAGACCCCGTGGTTGTATGGCAACACCGCAACTACCTCAAAGTTGTGTTCTTCATGGGTCTCATCTTCCCCACACTCGTTGCTGGTTTGGGCTGGAATGACTGGATGGGCGGCTTCATCTACGCGGGCATCCTTCGTATCTTCTTCGTTCAGCAAGCAACCTTCTGTGTCAATTCTCTGGCACATTGGCTCGGAGACCAGCCATTCGACGACCGAAACTCCCCTCGCGACCACGTCATCACCGCCCTCGTCACGCTGGGTGAGGGCTACCACAATTTCCACCACGAATTCCCCTCAGACTACCGCAACGCCATCGAATGGCACCAGTACGATCCCACCAAGTGGTCCATCTGGCTCTGGAAGCAAATGGGCCTCGCCTACGACCTCAAGCAATTCAAGCAGAACGAGATCGAGAAGGGTCGCCTCCAACAACAACAGAAGAAGCTCGACCAGAAACGCTCGAAGCTCGACTGGGGTGTCCCACTCGACCAGTTGCCAGTGATGGAATGGGACGACTACCAAGACCAAGTCAAGAACGGCCGTGCTCTGATTGCTGTAGCGGGTGTCGTTCATGACGTCACCAACTTTGTCAAGGAACACCCGGGCGGTAAGGCCATGATCAGTTCCGGGATGGGCAAGGACGCGACTGCCATGTTTAATGGTGGTGTCTACATGCACTCCAACGCCGCGCACAACCTGCTTTCAACCATGAGAGTTGGTGTTATCCGCGGCGGATGCGAGGTCGAGATCTGGAAGAGGGCGCAGCGCGAGAACAAGGATGTTCAGTACGTCAAGGATGACAAGGGACAGCAGATCATCCGAGCCGGTAACCAAGTCACCAAGATCTCGGAGCCGCCGGCTTCGGCTGGTGCGGCTTAGGGTGAGGTGGTCCGGAAGCCTTACGACGTTACGACTCCACCAATCGACTTGTTCTTTGAGCGTGCTTTTCTTCTTCCGGTATCTGACAAGGGCGTCATTGGATTTTTGTCGTTGAGAGAAGCGGCGACGGGGTATCTTTATTTCTTGAGGCAGCCATGCATGATGTATGCATGCATATCCTCCAGCACAAGAATTATCGGGGTCGGACTTGCCTGTTTCAGAACAAGGCGGTTTCTGCGGTTTCGAGTGCGTGTTTTTAGGGGCGCGCGCGATAGACTGCTGGATTTTGCTGTGGGGCCGGGGAATGTATCTACAACCGATACCCCTTAATTACTTGTACATATCAGAACTGACTTGGAACATATTTCTTGGGGGTGATGAGTGATAACTGATGAGGTTTGAAGATACCAAACAATAAGGGCGAATGAATAGAATACCCTGTAAACACCAACTAATCAGTCTTCTTAGCCCCGGTTCTGATTGCCTCAGCTAGCTCAGACCTCATTCCGAAACGGCTTGCTAGCGCGCGGCCACCCTGGCAAAACCAGGGAGCTAACCTGTTCGGATAGCTGGTGGTGTGTTGGGGAGGTTGAAGTTAAGTGGAGGTTTGGGTCCGTATCGTTTCCATTTTTGCTTGTCCGTGCCGATGATGATCCTAAGCGATGCGATGCTTGCTCTGGAGGTGGGGCGGAACGGACTGGATGAAGTAACTGTCTGCGTTCGCAGATGCTGAATTGGTCTATGAGTTGGGGTTTGGGTTGGGGTTGGGGTTGGAACTCCTCCAGGCCATGTCGGAGGACGAAAACGGAGGACGAGCATACACGTACCTCTGATGTGGAAACGACGCAGGGGAGTTGGGCATTGGATGAGAAGGGGAGCGGAGAAGGCAAAAAGGAAAGGGAAAGGAGAAATGAGAGTGACAATCTCCTCGAACTTCGCCCCATGCTGTGCCCCGAGCACAGCATTTCCACGCCCTCACACCCTGCTCTAGTCCAAACCTCCCCCTCCCTAAATACAGCCATGCACCCTCTCCAATCTCGTCCCTCCCCTCTGCCACCTCCATACCCTTCGCCCTCACCATGTCTCCATCCTGTTACTGGCCTGACGGCTCCCCCATCGGCTTCGGCTACGTCGCTTGCACCCCCAGCACAACCAACAGTGTCTGCTGCAGCGAAGGCGACAGCTGCGTCGGCAACGCTCTCTGCTACAGCGGCTACGGCTCCGTCTACCGCGGCGGCTGTACCGACCGCACCTAGCAGGCCGACGAATGCGCCCGCGTGTGCACGAACGGCTCGTTCCCCCTCCCCCCTCGGGCTTCTCAATCAGCCACCTAACAGTCCATGGCGCCGCAGTGACGACCTCCTCGTTCGTGAATCTGCAACCGTGCTACATCGGCGCCTCGCTCAGTGACAAATCGACTTTCTGCTGCTGGGCCGGCGGCGGAGCCGACCCCACCGGCTGCTGCGCCGGGCCCACTTTCGACTTCCTCCCCGGCGTCGGCGAGGTCGTGCAGGCGAACGTCAGCGGCGTCGCGGTCACGGAGCCGGCTTGTCCGAACCGGCAGAGCACTCTCGTTGTTGGAAGCGCCGTCGGCGTTCCGCTCGGGGTCTTGCTGCTCGTGGCTCTGGCGTTCCTGCTGTGGCGGGAGCGGAGACACAGAGCGGGCGTTGAGCGGGTGGTTGCGGAGGCGCAGGCGCAAGACGCGGAGCCGGTGGTAAGGAAGGAGGAGGGGGAGGCGAGGGTGGAGGAGTTGGAGGGGGAGAGGCGTTGGGAATTGCATGGGTCTGGGGGAGTGGTGGAAATGTAGGGGATGGGAGTTGGATGTACTTTACTCTGCTCTGCTCTGCGTTACTCTGTTCCTCTTCAAACTCCACAGTGCACTTCAGCTGCACTATCAATTGAAGGAGTGTGGCATGAAAGGAATCGGGGAAGGAATCTTGATGGCTCTTACTTATCGAACCTGCAACTAGATTCGAGCTTTGTAGTGATGGAATGGCTGCTTCATGTTTCACTCTGATGGGACATAACATCGAGTGTTCGCGCGGACGACTTTAGATGGATCAAAGCCCTGCTCTGCACGGTTGGTCATTGGTAACGGAGGCCCGATGAGTCCTGCACACGCTAACAGCTGATATAGCCGTTGCGTAGGTGTGACGTCTCAGCTGACACTAGCGTTGCTGTAAGCGAAGTGCCAAGGGCTCACTGACAAAAGCCCTATACAAATGGTATTTGCTGGCTGCTTTGCAGCTTTCACAGGAACGACCCAGACTTGACAGAGAGCGGCGATAAAATGAGAAGCGAAAAGTAGAACACCATCAACGAGAAGAGCACAGACTAACGGGTGGTATACTTTCAAAAGTAGAGGAGATGTTGAATAGAGCGAAGAGAAGGGAGAGCAGCATCCATACTATCACCTCCGAAAGGTAATCTTTGCTGAAATAGAGATGTTTGCTCGTAACAGTAAGATACATTCCATACAAGTATCTACCATGCTCTCTAGGTCGACATCAGTCCTCACAAACAAGATGATATCCGTAGAGCTTATGGGAACAAAAGAACTGATGAAATGCTCCCCAGCTCGGTCCTATTTGGCGCTGCTTCGCCAGAGCAAGAGTAACGCCCTGTAATTTTTGAACAAGGCTTGTCATCTCACAGTATTCGAAGTAAGGCTGAAGCGTCGAATATGACTCGCATGGCTTGAATCAGTTGCCAGAGCCCCGCCCCTGTACCTCGTCGACGCCCGTAAGCGAACGCCACAGCCACATGCATAAATATCAAAACACAGAAAATAATACCCCAAACCCTTATCTTCCGCATCTCCACTCTTTTAACCTTTCAAAAAAGCGTCCTCGGACAGGATTGAACTGTCAACCTCTCGATTGCAAACTTAACAGTCGAACGCGCTAACCAGTTGCGCCACGAAGACTGAGTTGAATGGGGCAGATTGGACTGACGTTGGCTGAGCGGCAGGTTTATTGTAGTATTATAAAGCGATTGCTATTGGTGGTGGCGTTGGTGTGAGAAGACTGGGGGGCATGCTTGTGTTTGACAAGGTGCCGTTGGGTCGAGGATAACAGACCCTGACATTGTATTGGAAACGCCGTAGTCTCCAAGGGTCGGCTCGCATGTTTGCAAGAGAAGATATGGAATGGTATAATGGGATACTACCTAGCAACGACGCATTGAAGAAGTCCATTACACTAGGGACCCGAACCTTGGAATTACCATCCCTTAGTTCTCCGCTCGAGAATATCAAAGCAGCACGCTTGCATCTCGGGCCTATATCCAAAACAAGCGGCAGTCTCCAGTTGAGGACTGCCACTTATGCTGTGCACACGTTTTGATCTCCCGTTTCGTAACTCATCCCTCATGGTCCCAAATCCCCCATCCCTCATGTTCCAGTCCCCTAGCCCGCATAATCAAGCCGGAGCACTGGCTCCGTTACTCGTCCCAATAAAAACCACCTGCACCGCCGCCAGCGCTACCGCCGCCGAGAAGATCTCTACCCGTTTCGCCGACGTGAAAAACGCAAGACAGCCGGTGAAGACGGCGCTGAAGAGCATGATGAACGTGAGGCGGATCACGGGGCTGGTGATGTAGTAGAGCGCGAAGATGGAGGCGGTCGGGAGCAGGGACGCGAGTATCAGGGTGATGATCTCGGCGATGCGGGCGGAGGAGATGGGGTTTTGGTAGACGATCACGCCGTCCATGGGTGAGTTGTCGGGCCTACGCTGTGCGTGGCGGTATTGTGAGAGTGGGTACGGGGTAGGGAGGTGGGGATAGATGGGACTAAGATGGAGGCAAGAAGAAGGCAGGGAGGGCGGACCTTGTAGAAACGCCATGGCAGCCGGGGCAATATTGGAATGACCAGCTTGTCAAAGCCCCACGTGAACCAGCGGGTGAAGGCGTCCCCTTCGGGTCCCTCTTCCTTGCGGACGCTCAATGCGATGAGGTCGGGTGTGTCGGAATCCCAGATAAGTGCTTCGGGGCCGCTAAGGAATTGGTTGCCCCACGCCTGTTGCTCGAGCCAAGCGGTAAGAGCGACAAGGTTGCTGCGGTTGAGGTCGGGGAGCTTCAGGATCTCTTGTTGTTGGAGTAGGAGCGCGTCTGGGTGCTTTGAATGTTAGATACATTTTATATAGTATTGTTGACAGACAATGGCGTATGATGAGAATAAAGGCGTCTTGGGAGGGGAGCAGCTAGGGATATATAACCTCTCGTGTACGAAGGAGACATGGATATAGCTGGGGGGGGGGGCTAGCTAATTGAAACACAGCGCATGATACATAACGCAGAATTGGCAGCCCGCCATGCGTGAACAGGGCATGAAAATGAACGGGAGGGGCACCAGCTAGTTGAGACACAGCGCGGAATACATAACGCAGACATGGCAACACGCAGACGTAACTCAGAATATCCAGAAGGAAGGGTCCAGACGGAGGAATTGAGCGAGGTGGGGGTATCCTTGGGCGGTCATGGCGCTTGGTTGGCGGAAGAGTTGATTGTAGGGCTTGGGTAGGGCCGATTTGCTTTCACCCGTTTGGTTGTTTGGATGAGGTTGAGACGGGGCGGACGCCCAGTAGACATGCGCGGTTCGTGATGCTATGCTTTCCACGGTCTGCAAGCCTCATTGCTTAAGTCGGCCTCTGTGGCTGGCTAGTGTACTTCTCATTGGACCTCTTGGGTGCACGTCCCGAGTGTTGGAAGCGGGTTGAACCCAGCATCTGGATAGCCTGGCAGACGTCCTGGCAGCCGCTGATTGCTATGTACCGAATCCAACGATTGCAAAGTGAATCTTCCGTCCCTTCATGCTGCTAATGTAGCTCCCAGACTTTTGCAAAATGTCAAGGCCGCGGATGAAGATGGATCGTGATTTTGCTACGAGGATCGTTAGAGCGCTTTTGGGTCGGCCCTAGCGTCAAACGTGGACTCCTTCGAAACTGTACAGCGACTTACATACGATACGACAGCTAGAGCCATCAAGATCAACATGGGCGGCTGCCATTCACACAGACCTACGGGTAGAAGGCGGGGGATGCTCAAATGGCTGGTAGAGGTGGAACAGTGGGGCAGAGTGCTGCCTATTTCTACAAGCTGAGGAATCCGGTTTTAGAAGCAGAAAGAGTGATTAGGGTTAAGACTTCATTGTCTCTGTGGTTAAGTGCACCTTTTCGAAAGCATATCTTACAAATAGAAGATGATATTGCAAGGTCCAGGCTGCTATCCCAGACACCGTATAATCCACGCCCTCGGTGGAAATAGTATTTCCAAGCAGCACTATTTCCTATGCGCACGGGGGTTCTTCTCCTCGAATTGAGCCATCTCGACCGCGTCTCTCAACTTACTTTTTCTGCCCAAAGCGGTCTCTTTCCTCTTTCCGACCCATGAACGAGAAATACCATGTTGGTTGCGTATGAACGAAACGACACCCACGCACCAACTCTCTTTCACTGAGACTGTTGTGACGCCAGTAATCTGTGTCCGCGTTGCCGGTCTTGGGTTTGGACGAGTCCATGCAATCTAGACATAAGCCATCGAAGTAATCTCGTGTTAGCGCTTGAGCCTCCGCGACAAGCGCTTTGTAGTCCTGCTGACAGTATCTGCTGCAGGCCTCCTTTGGTGGCTCATAGGTGAACCTGTCAAGGCAACCCAGAATCACACTTATCGAGTTTTTCTGCGCGACTCGCTCCAAAGGCCACGCTCCGATTCGATACAAGTCCTTCTCATAGTCATACAAAGTCTTCTCTTTGCAACTGCAGGTTGCTTTGAGCAATTGCTCATTCGGGTTGAAAAGCTCTCGGTGGAGTACTGTCCGAAGCCGGCCTTTAGCTGCATTGAGTTGCTCTGCATGACTGGAATTAGATAAACACGAGAAGTAAGGTGCCGCGCAGCCGAACTTACGGATGACACGGGAAGGCAGGTGAAGCTCCTTGTGCTTTGTTGGATTCAATTCAGTGATGTGACAGATAGAGCCGTAGGCTAGCACCTTCGTCGCGGCCGCAAACCCCTTCGCATAATCAAAGATCCAGCATGGGTAAAGGAGCTCAAGTGGATTTGGTTGCGTCCCAGCTCTCTTTTGATACCATTCTGCAAACCATCCTTTCAGGTCACGGATATCAAGATTGTACTTATCGCAAGCGGCCACCAGGTGCCACATCTCTTTGAGCGGTACATGGAGGAGACTGTCTATTGGAACAGCATGAAATATCCGAAACCATATATCCATGCTAGTCACACTATCTCCTTCCAGCGCCACTGTGTCCTTCTTGGCCTCTGCAAAGTTCGACGTGAGCAACTTTTTGAACACTGGTGATTTCGCACAAGAATCTCCCTTCTGACTTGGAAGTCGATGATCTGGCGGATTACGGGCTCCTGGTCGTCGGCGAACGTCACAATATCGTCATACTCAACCACTCTGATCGTAAGATCACCGGAACCGTCTATAATCACCATACTGGCCGCCTTAGGAGGTAGCAGTAACGGTTCGAGACAGTGATCAACGTAGTGGGGGAGAGGACGCGAGTCAACAAATGGGCGTGCGGTGGGCAGATTGCCGATAGCCGGTAGTGGCGTACGCTGTGTAAGATTGGTCGAGGCCAAGGGACGGTATGTTCTGAGTTTTTTTCCTGGCGGGGATAACGCTCCGCTCCGTGAAGACACTCTCAAGATTAGTATATCCTGCTTCGAATGGTGACTAGCGAACGTGTGGCAGAGGAATCAGAGGTTCAGAGAAGCGTTGGGCATATATGGGTCAGACGGCGTATCCGAAATCCGCTGGCAAGGCGAGAACAAGGATCTCTCGTCAATCTCTGGTGCTTAGACTGTTCGTTTCGACGGAGAGTACGCTTCGTATTTCAGAAGTGCTCCCTGAAGGGGATTAGCAAGGTGCGATGCGCCACCGTGATTCTGTTATGTACAGAAGTCAAGCATTCGTGGGGGAAGATGTACTCAAGCATTCGAGTGAGGCAATGTGTAACCTAGAGAAATCGCCACACATAGAGGCAACACCATGATTGAAGTTGAACTAAGTGGAGGTCACCCATAGATGAATAAAGTACAGTCGAGATCGTAATGAGAGAGAAAATTGTGGGGATAGGAAAAGGACAGATGATTGAGATGCAGATATCGAAGATCAGACTAAAGCACCATTCACCACAACGTATGATGACATGCCAGCACAGAAGGCCCAGAATCTGGCATTCCACTCTCCCTATCCAATACTTCATCGAGGTCTTATTGGAAACCGGCAATTACACGCTTGTTCCAGCAGTTCTGCATCCACAATGGCCGGTATCTTGTAATCCGTTGTGCTCAAACTACTGTAGGGAGCTCCAGCCAAGTGCGGGTCTCAGTCTCTGCTCCGCAGACCGCGAGACCTAGATGAAGATAATGTAAAAGCTGCCTCATTCACAGCAACGATTGGCGACGCCAGCGCATACCTGCGACTGATAGAAGGGAGAATGATGTTTTAATCATCCTTAGTTTGGCGTTGCATCCACCCCGGTTACATTTATTTGGGGGGCGCCGGGTGAAGGCGGCGGGCGCGACTAGTATGAAGTGAAGCTAGCAATAGCAGCACTTATAAGAAGCGTTGAGCCTTTTTATGACAGTTATTAAGACCGATTGGAAGGTCTCGAGTAGAAGAAGGGTTAGGTTCCGCTCGATGCGGTCGCTGGTGAGACAGCACTACTACCTGTAGTCCAGTCAATGGAAATCTACAGAAGTGTGGGTTTTCTTATCTCGCTCTGTCATAAGCCTCGTGGTTTAGTTAGACATCCTCTGCTCATCCTATGACGGCGCAGACTTCGAAGCATGTACCTATTTGCTTCCAGATGAGAGCAGACTTTAGCCCTTCGCTTGATTATGCCCATCAGGATGCTCGTTGTTGACTGCAGCAGAAGGATCCCGAAGGCCAACGGCTTTCTCCATATTTTCCCCAGGTATACCCCGTACCAACTTCTGTATCTGGTTGTGCCAGCACGAGTTCCGGGCCGCGAGTGTGGTCCCTTGATTCTGTATGCAACCGGACCCGGATGCGTGCAGCCTCCTTGCAGTATCTGTCGCCATCCCAGCTAGTCCCAGGCTTGTGCTTGCGTAGCAGCGCGTCCACAATTCCCACTCCGCCGGCAGAGGCAGCAATGATGATACTCTTCAGATCTAAGTAATCCAGAATGGGGAGGTCTCGCCAGTTGCTGGTACGTAAGAACTCTTCGATGACGATTATGAGAATGGCGACATTGATGGCCAGGGTGGTCCAGATGTAGGCGTTTTCACTAAGCCGAATCGAGTTGAACGTAAGTAGCACATTGACGGTGCGGTTTCCAGTATCATTTGTAATCCACTGCAACTGTGAGACACCTAAGCCGACCAGGATGTCATCGATCATGGCGTTGAAGGAGTCCTGCGTTGCATTGCGGATGGAGGCTTCTTGAGGGTCTAGAGTGTTATTCAGCTTCTGCCATTTTGGATCAAAGTTTCGTCGAAGGTGTCGTATGTCAATGACACCGCAGTTTGCGCAAGCAAACCCAGTGAAGCCATGGCGTTGCTAATAAGATAACCTTGTTTGTCGAAGTCATACATTCTCTCCTCGTCAGGACCAAGAGGTTGGACCGAAATCGTGTTGGCATTGACATCCACCGTGATCTCGAAAAGGAACCGAGCCCAATCTATATTGCACTGTAAAGTATCGAATGCTCGGTAACTTCCACTGGCAGCGATTGAGACAACAGATTCAGAGTTCTCGGCCGAGGCCGCCCAAGTAAGAAAATCTAGTCTGCTATTCAAATTAGTCGAGCCAACGGGGACCTCGAACTCAGCCGCAGAGTTAGGTAACGTCCCATGTCCAGTGAAGATGGTTACATTCAGACCAGGAGAGACCTGAAGAAGGTTTGTTGCGTCCGAGGTAAAATCCAAACGGAAAGCCGCGGAGGAATTGAAGAAGCATGACGAATTAGCGGTATAACCGATTTCCAGATATTGATACCCGAGAAGATTTCCAGTCCAAGGGTCGGATGTGTTTATACCTACAGCCGATCCTACCCCGAACGATCTGCCGGAGTAGGACCAAAGAGGGTTATCATTCTTGGAGTGGTTGGTGATGCCGTCGTTGAAGGACGAAGCTGAGCCAGCAGAGTTGAGAATGAGGCCCTGTAGACCTACAGAGCATAAGAGATTTGCAACATCATGAACCTGAAGCTTTGCGGTAGACTTGTAACTCACTTGGGACAGGACATGTTGGAATAAATCCATAGTATTCTTGATTTTCCCAGCAAATATTTTCGGGATCAATATTGAAGCCAATTGGACTCCCTTGGCGTGGGAACTCTGCTCTCATCCAAGGATTCTGCAGGTTGAAGAGCGGCACTATCGTGTCGCAATCTGAGTTACTTGCGCTGCAAAACATCTGGGTTGGGATGAAAATTGGTGTGATCGCGCCGGCCCAAATGGAACCGATGGCTTGTCCGATGATGAAGACGATTGTAGTCAGCGCCGTAAGTACAATTGGCAAACTAAAATCAATCCGTTGACCCCCAACGGTCATTAGAGCCTGGAGTGATGGTTTTCGTTCTTTACTTGCGAGCCGCACCCTCGTCGTCAGGTTAAACACGGACCCAGCGACATACAGCCACAAAGTACCGAGCAAGCCTGCAATTATCTGCTTGATGGCCGATACCGTACCCGGATAACCTACGACAGCATCGTGAAACGCTCCTATGCTTCTTCTGTCTCGTTGCCAAACCAGAAGACATGAGATGACTGTGGTGAAAAGGATGGCAACGACGATACGGATCCGGAGTGCATGGCGGCTAAGTAAAGATCTGAACGTAGATGCCATGCTTGAAAGAAGAATATAGGGGAAGCCAAAATGGGTAGAGACATACAAGTATGAAACAGGGCCCGTTGGTACTTATATTGAGGACTGCGCGAACGCTGCGGGCAAAGCTGTAAAAAAAGAAGTCACACAACCTGACTCACCGGATGAAACTGCGAAAATCTTTTATCTAACAGCGGCACAGCTGCTGGACAAGTGCATGGCTCAGGCGACACAATCCTGAGCCTCAACCTCCAAGTATGAAACAGGGCCCCTTGGCACTTATATTGAGGACTGCGCAAACGCCGCGGGCAAAGCTGTAAAAAAAGAAGGCACACAACCTGACTCACTGGATGGAACTCTGCGAAAATCGTTTATTTAGCAGCGGCACAGCTGCCGGATAAATGCATAGCTCGGGCGACACAATCCTAAGCCTCGCCTCCTCCAGAATGGACAGAAAACGGGTAGGGCTAGCTGGTAGCCAATTAATCCAATCATGTAAGACAGTGATCTTGCAAGTCGGATCTGACCAAGTTGGGCGGGTTGGCATTGCAGTTGTTTGCATAAGGTAGTGTATAAATCCCAAAGCGACATCACTATTGAACATCGTGACATTCGATGGTGCAACCTGTCCATGAACCCTGAATGGAGGGTCGTAGACAGATGCAGCTCGACAGGCAGGAACATAGAAGATAAGATGACAAATTACGCGAATTACGACGCCCTGAACTGGTTTTTGGCCGCATAGTTGGGGGCCAAAGATGCCAACTGCGAAGAGTCAGCCTCATCACCTCACCATCCAATCAAATGGGCACCTGAAGTAGAGGCCTGACAGATGATTTACAATCACACAACAGGCTTCTTAGTCTGGGCACATGAGCTGCGGCAGAGTCGATCCATCTGCCCATCTTTGCAAGCGTAGAGGGTACGGCTCTGGTGGAGAATTCACATTCGCCGAGTTGCAGGTATTGGATCAGTCTTAGTCAGTGGACTGCTTCTCTATTTCCGGGTCGAGCACGTGTGCTCCGTGCTGCCTTAGCCGTTCCCGCATGATTTCCAGCTCTTTCCCGTTCAGTGTCAATTTCTCATCAAGTTCCTCAATAACGGTCGACTGGGATTGCAACTTGCTAGAACACCACCAACAAGATCAGCCTTTGCGGTAGTAAGCCAGTAAGTGTGCAGCTAGGAATGGACGTACGCCAGGAACAGAGACATCTGTATCACAAGCAGACGCGCAGTGAGCGCCTCCCGCTTGCTTAGACTCGCTTCTAATTCTCTACTTCTCGACATCCACCTGCCTCGCCCCGTCATCCTCTCCACCAGATTGTACGTCTGCACAGGCTTCACAACCTTCGCGGCCTGTATTTGCAGCTCGATTTCGACAGTGCGGACATGGTCGTAGAGCCGTTCGATGGGTTTGGGATCGAGGAAGAAGCCTGCCTCCCCTGTATCGTTAACTGAGCGCTGTTGTTGTGCTTGAAGCCACTTCTTGGACTCTGCGATACTCTGTTCTACCAAGCTGGTCTCGAGTGCGCAGGCCCCGAAAGCTTCGTAGAATCGCTCGATATCAACTTCGGAGTTCTTGAAGGTTTGGAGGAGGTAGAGGTAGCTGAAAGCTCCGGCAAGGACTGCGTAAATAAATGTGAGAATACCAGCTATGCTGGCAGTAATCGATAGCGGACTGTCTTGCAGCATCCTGTGGAACGTGGTGCATCGAAGCCCCTCAGCTCGTACGGCATACGGCGCGGTTGGTCTTGGCCTCTGTGGCGTTTCTCCCGGGTGGGCAGTGCTCTAGCGTCCCTGACTGGCGCCATCCTCAGGTTTAATGAGGATTGTGCTTTGTGCAATCGACAAAAAAACGAGACAGGTCAACACCGCCCCTCCAATTGGCGGTCCAGGAAAAATTGGGTGACAGATGATCGTGGACCCTAGAGTTGTCATGTAAGTGTCTCACACTGTCCCACAGGGCACGATGAACGCTCAGCCCTTGAGTCTCCTCAGCCTTACGACAAACGGGCCACGGCCCGAAGCCGTCTTGGCAGGCACACTCTCGAGATAAGTGGCAGTCCTCCGCCAAGCGTCCTCTCAGCTACTCAACAACCGTGACAGATTCTGAAGAGCGTTTGATGTAGGAGAGATGCTAAAGGCCATGAACTTCCACAGTGTCCATTCCAGAGATTACCCTAATTTTCTTTCGAAACGCCTGTGCCTTGTACCAGTCTCCCAACAATGGGATCCGGCACAAACTCGGGAGGGGCATCGACGGCTTCAAATCATTTCTCTGTGTCACAATCATGCGCGGTAGACAGTCCAAAACAGTCGAACTCTCTTGGCTATGAACATTCAAGGGGTCTGAAGTGTTCCCTTATGATTAAGAGCGACCCAGTCCGCGCATATTTATTCAGCCTCAATGAAGTCGTTATTCGGATGTTCGGCAGATTAGCAAGCTTACTCCGCGTGGACGGAAGGCTTATTTTCAAGGTGGAGAAATGGTGGATCCATCATCATTGTTAACCCTTGGTGACTGACTCATCCAAGAATATAATAAATATGAGCTGCACCCAATTGACATGCGTCTTTGAGTTTTAGTACCTGCGCAATCTACAGAGCAATTGCAATACTGCATCCATTTGATGAAGGACAAATATGTACCCCAGGAAGGCGACGATAGCCGGAGGGCCTTCCCGACTCCACCACAACTGAGCTCTACCGATAGCTTAAAGGAAAAACCTTGGGAGCAAAGATGCATCAAGCAGAAAGATTCCAACGCCATGGGCCCTGCCCTAATGCTGCTAAGGACCAAGTCTTCGGGAATTGATCCTGGGCCACCACCTGATGGAGGCTTGAAGGCCTGGACCCAGGTCGTAGCCGGCCATCTAGTAGTCTTCAACTGCTGGGGATACATAAACTCTTTTGGGCTATTCCAAGCCTACTATGTTACCGCACTCGGGCGTTCTCCCTCTACCATTTCCTGGGTTGGCTCTGTGCAGATTCTTCTTGTGTTCTTGATTGGTGCATTCTCTGGCCGTGCCATGGACGCGGGCTATTACCGGGTCACATTGATTGCGGGATCAATACTGCAACTTCTGGGGGTCTTCATGACTTCGCTGTCGACGAAGTACTGGTAGCTGTTTCTGGCGCAAGGGATCTGTCAGGGTCTTGGGGATGGATTGATGTTCTGTCCGACGGTTTCGTTGATGGCGACGTACTTTTCTACGAAACGGTCGCTGGCGATCTCTTGTGCAGCATCTGGAGCTGCTACAGGCGGTGTGGTCTTTCCAATCATTGCGCAGCAGCTTCTGCCTAAAATCGGTTTCGGCTGGACGGTCAGGGTGATGGGGTTCGTCATTCTGGCTAACCTCGCGCTTATTCTCACCTTCGCCCGGACGAGAATACCTCCAAGAACGACTGGGCCGATTATAGAATGGGCAGCTTTCAAAGAGTTACCTTATGTACTTTTCACTATCGGCATGTTCTTGACGCTCTGGGGCGTTTACTTTGCCTACTACTACGTAAGGTGTAGTCTTATCAGCCTTGCTTCGGACCTTACTGACTATAATACTTAGGTTACTCCTTTCGGTCGAGACATCGTCCATGTTTCTCCGTCGACGTCCATCACTCTCCTCCTCATATTAAACGGGGTCGGTGTTCCGGGGCGCATCATCCCAGCACTATTAGCAGATCGTTACTTCGGCGTTCTCAACCTTCTAATCCCTACTGTCCTTTGCGCAGGTATCTTGCTTTACTGCTGGGCCGCCGTGCATTCTCTAGGCGGACAGATCGTCTTCGTCATCATCTACGGGTACTTTGGAGCTGGTGTTCAAGGCCTGTTCCCTGCTACGCTTTCCAGCTTGACCACAGACTTGAAGAAAATGGGAGTCAGGATCGGAATGGTATTCTCGATCATTAGCATTGCATGTCTGACTGGGCCTCCGCTGGCCGGCGCGCTAATTCAGAAGAGGGGAGGTGATTACCTTTATGCGCAGATGTTCGGGGGCACGGTAATGGTATGTGGGAGTCTAACCCTTGTCGCTGCGCGAATCGCGCAGACGGGTTGGAATTCCAAGCGGCGGATGTGACGGTAAAAAAGCAGGCGACGGCATTCTATATATTCTTACATAACTAAGCTTCGAAGGAGCAGTCATTTAAATACTAGAAGTAATATAGCTCCAAAGCAAGCCACAGTATGGAAGCATCAGATGAGAAACTGGCCCGCGGTATATGTGCTACTCCAGAGCTCTTAAGAAAGCTGTCAACAGGCAAGGGGACCCCATGATGAGAACTGCCGTCTATGTTGACTGAGTAAGGTACCTTACAGGCCGCCTATGGTTAGCGAATACAGTGACAACATCGTGGTAACACTGTAGAAAAAATGAACACCGAGTTTATAAAATTCAAGCTCCTCACCATAGTTAGACGACAAATTTTCAGCCTCAGAGATGTTGAACATGTGGGCAGGCATGACAGGGTACAGGTCCTGCAATTCACTTGCTCAGACTGTAAATGGCCTGTTTGCTGCTAAATCTTCCATTAGAATATCTCTGGTGTTGCCACTGTCACTGTCACGGCGATAGCGAGGTTTAGTCTTGGCATGCCACATGAATATTTAAATGTTTCAACACAGTGTTAAGTTATAACCCTGTGTCAATTCTTAACATGGTGAGATAACTGACTCAGTGTTGAAATTAAACCTGAGTTGCCTTTTACACCAGATTAACACCGTAGAATTTACAACACAGTAATGAACACACTACGGTAGTATTATATACACAAGTTCAAGCTTGATACAGTGTTGTTTATAGATTCTATTTATGGTACGGTGTTGACTCAGAGTTGGTTTTCATCACGGTGTTAACACCGTATTCGCCTACCACAGACGGCCTCTAAGGTACTTGTACCTTAGACCCTGCATCTGTAGGGCTGTGCGGACTTTACCGACATTGCCAAGCATCTTGAATCGCGAACAACTGCCACGCCGACCACAGCAGGACAGCTTGAATATTGGACTGACGCCCGAGGACCACCCAGCTTGGATCATCTCAGCGTCGTCTTCATTCTGCGGCGCATCGATCCTTTTGAACCTGCGTCCGTGGCCTGCCCTGTGCAACACCATATGCAACGGGGGCCCTTGCATCGAAGCATACCGCGAGAATGCGTCTAGACGTCAAGGTATATCTCCTACCCTGAGGACTTCTCGTTATCATTTTGGACAGAGGAGGATGCCATCGGCTAACGTGTTTATCAATCACCAGCGACAGCTGTTCGCGAGGTCGGAGCGAGTCAAGGGGATCGACTTTCATCCTACAGAGCCATGGGTACGTCTCCTGCTTGGGGGTGTACAAAGGGCCAAGCTGACCTGACCTAGATCTTGACGACACTGTACAGCGGTATACCTCCAATGTGAATCCGACAATGCGAGGTCAGAAGCTGATGTACCTGGTTTGCAGGCCACGTGTACATATGGTCCTATGAGACACAGGTACAACGGGGATCAACCTATCATAACAACTTCTACTTACACTGTCGCAGGCGATTGTTAAGACCTTCGAACTGACCGACGTTCCTGTGCGAGCGGGCCGCTTCATTTCCCGCAAGAACTGGATAGTATGTGGTTCGGACGACTTCCAGCTACGTGTGTACAACTACAATACCTCGGAGAAGATCACCTCCTTCGAAGCCCACCCTGACTATATCCGCGCAATCGTCGTTCACCCCACACAACCCTTTGTTCTTACTGCCTCAGACGACATGACCATAAAGCTATGGGATTGGGACAAGAGTTGGAAATGTGTGCAGGTGTTTGAGGGGCACAGTCATTATGTTATGGGATTAGCGATCAACCCGAAGGATACGAACACTTTTGCGTCGGCATGTTTGGATAGGACAGTGAAGATATGGAGCCTTGGCTCAGGGCATCCAAATTTTACTTTGGAAGCACACGAGACGAAGGGTGTCAACCATGTCGATTACTATCCTCAAGCCGATAAACCATATCTCCTTACTACTTCTGACGATCGAACGGTCAAGATCTGGGATTATACTACGAAATCCCTGATTGCGACTCTCGAAGGTCATACGAGCAATGTGTCTTTCGCGTGCTACCACCCCGAGTTACCTGTGATCATTTCCGGTTCCGAAGATGGTACTGTCAAGATATGGCATGCCAATACCTACCGGTTGGAGCAATCGTTGACATATGGTCTGGAGCGGGCATGGTGTGTCAGCTACCAGCGAGGTCGGCAGGGAGTCGCAATGGGGTTCGATGATGGTGCGGTAGTTGTAACAATGGGAAGAGAAGAGCCAGCCGTGTCAATGGACAACTCAGGAAAGCTAATTTGGGCACGACATAGCGAAATTCTATCGACAGTCATAAAGGGAGGAGACCTGACACTAAAAGACGGCGCTCCTCTTAGTCTACCATCCAAGGATCTTGGAAACTGCGAAATCTATCCACAAACTCTCACACATTCTCCCAATGGTCGATTCGTCTCCGTCTGCGGGGATGGCGAGTACATCATTTACACTGCTCTTGCCTGGCGAAACAAGGCATTTGGCCAGGCATTGGACTTTGCTTGGGGCTCGAAAGGCAACAGCAATGACTACGCAATACGAGAGTCCTCTATGAGCGTTCGAATATACCGAAATTTCAAGGAGAAGGGTGGAGGAGTGAATGTAGGCTTCCAGGCCGAAGGTCTAAGTGGCGGTGTACTATTAGGTGTCAAGGGTCAGGGAAGCGTTGGGTTCTTCGACTGGGAGACTGGCGCTCTGGTACGAAAAATAGAGGTAGACCCGAAGCATGTGAGTTCGACTGATCTGCAATGGCACTAGCGTAACGTTGCTGACAGGTTTACAGGTCTACTGGTCTGAAAGTGGCGAGCTGGTCGCCTTGGCATGTGAAGACACGTTTTACGTCCTACGCTTCTCCCGGGAGAACTATACCGCTGCTCTCAGCGCCGGCAAAGTCGACGAGGACGGCGTAGAAGCCGCGTTCGAAATCGTTACAGACATTAACGAAGCCGTCCGCACTGGACAATGGGTCGGGGATTGCTTCATCTACACCAACAGCATCAACCGCCTCAACTACCTCGTCGGCGATCAAACAAACACAGTTTCCCACTTCGACCAACCAATGTACCTCCTCGGATACCTCCCCCGCGACAGCCGCGTCTACGTCTGCGACAAAGACGTCGCCGTCTCCTCATTCTCCCTCTCACTAAGCGTAGTTGAATACCAAACGCTCGTCCTCCGAGGCGACATGGATACTGCAGCAGAGCTATTAGAAGACATCCCCGACGACCAAAAGAACAAAATCGCCCGCTTCCTCGAAGGGCAGGGCTACAAGGAAATGGCACTCGAAACTGCCACTGACCCTGAACACCGCTTCGACCTCGCCCTTAGCCTCAATAACCTCCCTATCGCCCTTGAAATTGCACGTAAAGCGGACGTCGAGCATCGCTGGAAAATCGTCGGCGATGCCGCTCTTGCCGCTTGGGATATCGCTCTCGCGGAGGAGTGCTTCGAACACGCCAAGGACATGGGCTCGCTCCTCCTTCTCCACTCCTCCACCTCCAACGCCGACAGGCTGCGCAAATTAGCGGCGCAGGCGGACGCGGCCGGCGCGAATAATATCGCGTTCAGCTGTCTGTGGCAGTTGGCGGATGTGGACGCTTGCATCGATTTGTTGGTGCGCACGGGCAGGGTGGCGGAGGCGGTGCTTTTCGCGCAGACTTATAAACCTAGTCGGGCGAGGGAAGTGGTGGGGACGTGGAAGGAGGGACTTGAGAAGGCGGGGAAGGGGAAGGTGGCGAGGAGTCTGGGGATGCCGCCGGGAGGGGGGGAGGGGGATGAGGAACTTTTCCCGGAGTGGGAGGATTGGTTGAGGTTGGAGGCGGAGGGCCGAGAGGGCGGTTTGGTGGGTGTGGGGGATGGGGAGGAGGAGCATGGGGAGAATGGAGTGGAGGATGGAGAGGGTGGGAATGGGATAGCGGAGGGGGAGGGGAGGCAAGGGATGGAGGTCGAGGCTGCGGCGTAGGGGGGGTGCATGGGTAGATGAAGATTTTGTAGTGGGGTTATTTTAGATCAATGCATCTTGCTCTGACGCCTCGGAAGAAAGATCGAAGAGCGATCTAGTAGTCACCAATTAAAGAGACTGTCTTATACCCTCTCCTTTGGGATATATTGCGATGGGTTGGCTGGGGATCCCCTCGATGATTTCATGGAGAGACAAATGAGGTTCAACAAACGGGAAAATTTATTATGGCAGGGCTGAATGACGCTATATTACAAACACTCTGTGGTATGAAAGGAGCCCCTTTACTGTTATACCGCTGGAGGGCTCCGTCGTTGATACTTACACCAATACTGGCCTTTGACATTTCCTATTGTAGAACGAACGAGATAAAGTGCCTAAGAGATCCCCAGCCAACCATTCAAGCATAGAAGTCAAGGTTCATCTATCACAAGACCATTGTATTATCCAGACTCCTCTAAGCGATAGCCATACAAGACGTCCTCCCACCAGCAAACCAGTCTTCCCTCCCTTCCGACCCAGCAAAACACCACAATCCACCCCCTACTTCTCCTCATCCACCACAACCCTCCTATTCTTCCTCCCCCAATACGCCCTACACCCCACAACCCAAAGACACACCACCAGCGCCAAAACCACGCACCCAAGCATCCAAAACCCGAATTCCTTGACCCCGAGATGCGGGTCGTTCGGGTCGGCCCAGAAAGTCGTCATGCTGCGGTCGTGCGGGCCGTTGTTGCCTGGGACGAAAGCGTTGCCGCCGAGGACGAGAGAGCGCAGGGAGATCGGCTGCGGGGAATGGTGCGGGTTGGGGACGCAGAGGCTTGCGGGGAGGCAGATTGGTGGGATGATCGTTATGTTCGTGCTTGGGGGGGGCGGGGGAGGAGGGATAGCCATTGGGGGAAGGGACCAGATGAGTTGGGGGTGGGGGGCCATGGTCTGGGAGTTGTTAGTGCTGATATGTTGGAGGGTGCCAGGAGTACTCATGGGGAAGACTCACGATCGGTTGGAGAGGTTGGTGGTAGTGTTTTGTGTGGATGTTGTGGATAGATGGTTTTGGGTTCTGCGGTGGGATAAGTAGCTGGGAGGGTCCTCGGGCGTGCTTGACATACCTTGATGAGAGTGTTTGGTAGATGCTGTTGAGAGATTGAGAGCAGTGATTGCCTGCTTTATATAGTCCTGGGGGCCTCCAGGAACAGTTACAGTTTGAACTGCTATTCCATTTCGGTGGGGCTCCAATGCACCTCTCTCAGGCTTGGTTTAAACAACTGGTAGATCTGAGTGTGGAGACCTTCTTGCCTATTCATTACCAACGAGAGCTTTTGCATCCCCCTTCAGTCACGGAGGGGCTCCTAGGCTGCAGATGGCAACTTGTTCAGAGAGGAGCCTGAGAGAAACGCTTTGGCCTCCAGTATGACCCCATTGAATAGCCGTTGAAACCATAATCACCCCAGAACTAGTACTGAAAAAAGTCAGATATCAAAGGCGCTAAGGCCAGACAGGTACGCAAGTGATACTTACGTGCGGAATTAGTGTAGTCAGAGGAATGAGCGTAGAGAGGAAATATGGTGGGATTTTTCAAACTGGGCAAAACCAAAATCAGTGCATAACGATGATAGAGGGCAAACACTTGTACAAGAACAAGCCAATCCTCTTGCTTAATGCTGCCCATCAAGCATACTCGTAGCAATGATCGTCAGCAATAGAATAGACCTGGAGGACCAGACACTACACCGGGGGCCAGAGGACGTTGCGAATACTGTGAAACTTTGCTACCTTTTCGTACCTGCTACCTTGCTGATGTGCATTATGCTACTCAGCACCATACTTTGGTGTTTCCAGAATTATTAGAAGAATAGCATCTTGACGTGACGACGGTCAGGTCGAGCAGGCTTGAGGTGGCAAAGGGTCAAGTTGGAGGTCGGATTTGGATTCTGCAGCATCCCTGCAAGCGATCGCACGGGGCAACGCGAAACTGCCGTAACAGAGACAAAGACCACCATTTACGATTTCGACCAAGTCCTTCGACACAACGAACGACCAGTGCATTCCACACATACACAATCTCCAACTCTCACTTACTACAACCGCTCTTTCTACAATGGTAAGCCCTCCCAATCTTTTTATTCCACAGCTCCTCTTGTGCCCAACTGCTAGTACTCAGTACTCCTCCCTATTATCCCACAGAACCTTCTCACTACCCTACAACACCCATTGTCCTCTTTTCCCTGCAGCAATCATAGCCTGGCCCTACGTTCTATTTCCTACCAAAACCAATGTCTTCCCAAACAAACTCATACTCCCAACAGGCTTCCACAAACTACAAAGAAGCATTCGCCCTCTTCGATAAGCGCGGCAACGGACGCGTCGCCCTCGAATCACTCGGCGACCTGCTACGCGCCTGTGGACAAAATCCAACGCTGGCGGAGATACGGGATCTAGAGAAGGGCGTTGGTGGTGATTGTAAGTTCCACCCCACAAGGTGCTCGCTTGCGCTTCGAAAAGGGCGTAAAGGCAGACTAGGAGGCAGAATGCTAATGGATACGGTTGTGTTCCGCAACAGTCGACTTCGATTCCTTTTCCAAAGTCCTAAACCGCCCGGGTGGATTTCGCGACCCTGGCGAGCCGGAAGAATACTGTAGGGGGTTCCAGGTTTTCGATAAGGATATGACCGGGTTCATTGGTGTTGGGCAACTTCGATACAGTACGTTTACATCTCCATCTACGCTCGAATTAGAAGACGGACGAACGAAGCGATGCTGACGATGTTCTTATGGCGGCAGTCCTAACCAACTTGGGCGAGAAGATGAGCGATGAGGAGGTGGACGAGCTGTTGAAGGCGGTGGACACAAGTAGCGGCGAGATCAATTACACTGGTTTGTGGCCTCGAGAAAGTTCGACACGAGCGTCGTCGTTAATTCACCAATTTACTAGATCTCGTCCGCACCATCCTCGCCAACTGATCTCCCACCATTCCCTCTCGCCCCGATTCTGCTTCCATACTTCGATACCACACATTTACGGCGTTATGGGCTTTTTAAAGATGAGGAATTAGGAAACGGAGTAGTGGACGGATCGGCTGGGGACGGTCAAGTGGTGGAGGTTCGTTAAAATCAAACGGTAGCTATCACACAAATACCATCAATTTTCAGGCCCTGTGATTCTGTGGGCGCAGAGCCTTCAGGTTATGTCTCATGTCTATCAGATCGATTTTTCCATTTCTCCTCCTACATCTTCAATTATGCACCCCTAATGGGCAAATCCTGTAAAACAGACAACATCTACTACCTGCTCACCAGAGAACAACGCTGGTGTCTTCACTCTACATTTCCTGCCTATTCAATTTGACTGTCGTTCGACCTCTTCGCCGTTGTCACCTGCGAGGTTAACGTCTGTGTCGCGGCGGAGAGATCTTTTCAAGCGATGTGGCAATTCCCAATCCCCGCACACGCGCATCCCTTACGCGCACTCATGGAAGCTTTCTACCTCTGAAACTCTTTCAAATATGCTTGGACGTTACAGAAACTTCCGCACCAGTCTTGGGGATGCCATTTTGAGACTGGACACCTCCGGCCCGGGCTTAGGCCTGTCTCAGCTCGTGGTCTACGACTTAGATATTGACTCGTCTTATCATGATCAAGGCCCGGGGGCTACAGTTGGGAGCCTTGGGAATAAGAGCGACGATTTGAGATGTAGGTATTCTTCAAAGGGTGCACTGTCTCTAATCTATTTTATAAACCGTAAGTCGGTCCATGCACTTCCCTGTTAGTGGTGTGCGTCGACCGAGCCCTTAACTACCATATATCATATTCCACTGCACAGGACACGGCGTCAATATGTACATCTCGAGCCTACTGCTTGTTCTGGTATTCGCTCTGTCGTCGGCTTTCAGTTTAGCACGCCCGGAAACGACGTCGCCAACAGCTGTTTGAAGCCCGCTCTGCGCCAATTTACCTCACGTAGCAGCTGGCACGTAAGTCCAACACATCACTCTATTAACTTAGGAGATTGAATCAATGCTCATACACCACCTCAGCATTCCCCACCGGCGCCGGGCAGATCTCCATACCGCCAATCCAAACTCGGATGGCCTTATTCAGCCACCCATACTCAACAACCTGAAGCCACGAACTACCGCCGTAGTATGGTGTCTCGAAAACACCGAAACCTACATCATCCTCGACATCGACGCGCTCCCTACCGGCAATGCCCTCATCCCCGCTATCCAAGAAACACTCGAAAACTCCACCACTACCCTCTTGCACCACATCGAGCTCCACGGTGACGGGCCGGTCATGGGGGGGAGTTTCAAGTGGCCGTCGAGCCCGAATCTCGCGACGAAGAATCTGGTGCTCGTGGCTACGACGATTAGTACGTATGAGAACCAGTTGACATGGAGTGTGCTCGATGGGGCGTTGATGGCGTTTTGGGATTATATGCAGTTTCACGGGTATGGGTTGGGGAGCTTTCGGATTTATTATGGGGAATTCCAGGTAGGGAGGGGAGCGCTTCGTCAGGGGCATGCTTGAGATGGGGCTGGGGGTGCGATAGGGGTGGAGGGGGGTGGTGTTTGGGTGCTTCTTTTATCTGTACACTGGTTGTCGGCACGGCTCAGATGGAAGGTGTTTGGTACACGGACGTGAGATGTATAGCAGAAGGGTCTTTAGCGTGGCGAATAGCAGTGACATTGAAAGTGCTGGGTGCCCTGAACAGACGCTCAATGCCCTTTAGAAGACGGTCAAGATTACTCCCAGAGAACCTTCAATCAAGTGAGCTTTTCGAAAACCTAGCACATGTCGTGAACAGCCTCAACACGACTAAGACACAAGAGCGAGAGACGGAATCGAGAATCTCTATTCCATAACCACTTCTGAGAACCCCTAAACCAGTGCAAGTCAGATCCTATAGTCACAGATGAGTCAAGGACAATTCTCTACAGGATAAGGATTGTAACCCAGAGTAGTAGACAAATCGACAGTCGCCATCTCAAGCTGCGCAACAGCTGAGCCTAACGATAGCTCTTAAGTAAACCTAACTTGTCACACCTCCATTATTTTCCAAGTATCTCTGTTCACAAATGCGTAACCGTCGAGAGGTATTCCAGACCCCGATACACCAAATCTTCACCCCCGAAACGCCATGGCTATGCATCACTCCCTTCCCATCCCCTCCTCCCCCCCTTATTCTCCCCCTCCTCCCAGCAGCACATCCCCCTCCCCCCCAAACCTCCCCTCCATCATCTCCCTCGTCCCCACCAGTCCCCCCGGTAAAAGATAAACAACCTTCTGCCTCTCCCTCTCTTTCTCCCTCTGCTTCCCATCCATTATATCCGCACCTCCCACTCCCATCCCATCCGCGTCCCCGCTCACCCCACCCTCCAACGAATACCCCACCCCCAACCTACACCGCCCACACCTCCACACCCACCGCTTCTCCCACCCGTCCTCCCGTCGAACAATGATCGGTTTGCGATCGATAGTCGTCGAGACGAGCATCGAATACAGTGCCCCCTTCCTCCCAATTCCGTGTCCGCCATTCTCGGGTTCTGTTTCGCCCTCATGGGAGCCCTCGTGACGCTGACCACTGGTATCGTTATCTCTTGCCCCGGGGTTTTCGTCCGCTTCATCGTCCGCTGAGGTTGGTGAGGGTGGAGAGGATGGTGAGATTGGGGATGGCGAACGGGAGGGAAGTGTTGGAGGGGGTGGGAGGTGTAGGATTAGGGCGGCGTCGAGGGCGGGGGGAGCGCGGCGGGGGAGGGTGGAGAGGGGGTGGGGCGTCGCGAGGAGGAGGGTGGTGCAGAGGCAGTGGTAGGTGTGGATTTGGGGGGTGGTGGGTAAGTGGGATGGAGGGGATGGAAGGCGTGGTGGTGGTGGATTCATGGTTGAGGAGATTTGGGGAGGAGGGCGTGGTTGTGTGGTGGTGGTGGGGGAGTTTGGAAGGACCGGGGGGTGTGGGTTTGGATAGGGCTGGGCGGCGGGGAGGGCGGGCTGAGGGTGGGATTGATTGACGAATTTTACTTTGAGTACTTGAGCACCAAGATGGTACTTGCAGTTTCGGTGCGCGGAATGCTGGATCTTTTTTATTTCTACCGTGGTTGAAATTTTGGTTGTGAGAAAACGACTTACTTTGACCCTGCGCATGGGGTGCGGTGTGTTCTTCTTTGCTACCTTCAATTGAACATGTTCGATGTGTATGATTGCTTAGCTGCGGCATCAACAACTCTCCGACCTTCAGTCACCCTCTTTCCTTCTCACCAGCATAAAGCTTGTCAGAGCGGCCTCACAACGACCAGGAGATCAGGACATACCCTCATGCTCAATCTCAGAAGGATTTAGTCAACATAGAAAGGGGACCTGTGGACTAGAGGCGTCTTGTCAACCCAAAAGTTGAGAGATGTTTCAAACCAAATCTAACGCGCAGACACCAGCGAAGAGTAATAAACCCGAGAGCAGAAATGGATATGTCCCGGAAATAGTCTTTGAGACTTGAGAGGATGCCAAAATCTAGAAGACTGCTGGGCCTACGCCGCAGAAGAAGCAGCCGAGGGTAAGACGGTTTGCCAGGATGCTACGGCAGTTCCGGTGGGAGCCAAATCTCGAGTTACGACTCGGAGCTGTGAGACATTCAAGGAGCGAAACGTCTGGATCGGCTGTTTGTGTTCGGCCAAATGGTTTTAATATGTACGGTTTCTTGTGGCTTGGTTACTGTGATGGACTCCTCGGGCGTTTATGAGGGTTTCGGGACAATCCGTATGAGCCGTACGCTGGAGAACGGACGGAAAGGCTCCTAACCGGAAGGCTGAGCTATAATGCTCAACTCCGACACGGGAGTAGAAATCTACACAGTTCACAGAAAGCTCTCAAGGTATATGATCATACTGTTTCCATGATACTCGACCACTAGGTAAGCAAATTGGGAAGGATCGCTGCAGAATGCGATTCATGAGTCGCCTATGTTTCAGAAAGAGCTTAACACTTGGGGCCTGCTTCTTACTGCAAGGCACAGTTCAGCTCAGTGGCACAGCTGTGCCTGTACTCTTCTGCTTTCGCACGTTATGTGACGTAACGCCCGGTGCAACGTTTCAGAGGATGCATCTAGAAACGGTGTTCGAATCTTCACGGCAGTCACACTCTTCCTGCATTCATTGGCTACATACCGTGATCAAAATGAGAAGCTGAGCGTGGCAGAACCAGCCTGCCAAACTCCGATGACCCCCGTGCCAAGGAAGCAGCATTGGGGATGACGGCGGAGGTAGCCTCGTTGCGGATTGGCTGTAGTTACACCTCAGTAAAATGAGGGCAAGCGTCACTGCATGAATACGGCACTTTACTAATTCTGACTGTTGATGAGAACTCCCTACACTGCTTTCTCTTCCTAGTGCTTTCTTTTCTTAGTGCTTTTGGTTCGGTCCGGTTGACGTCTGCAATGTTAGCATTCTTATTCTCTAGCATATCGCATGGCTGCACTGTGGTTACGATCCTATTTTGCTTTTATTCTATTCATGTCGTAGCTTCAGGCAATACGAACTGGATTAACCCTTCAAACCCCATTTCGACTGGCGATATCATCTTGACAGCCACCACTCTTGACACGGTTACCGCGAGATGGACGTCGACATATCAGTCCGCCTACTTGAACCTCTTTTGCGGTCCGAATTTGAATCTAAACCGTGAGTATGCCCGTGTCTTATGAAACAAGCATGGAGATATGGCACCTGCTAAGGATACCTATAACAGCATGGGGACAAGCAGTCTCGCCTAGTGGCAGCGCGGATTGTGTTATAGGCTCACTCGATTTCGGTGGTAATTCTCTACCACTAAACTGCTCCTTTCAACTTGGACCGCAAAGTGGGACTGGTGATTACAGCGGAAAGCTTGAGTTACTCCAGGATGGGGGCGATGGGGGAGTCGCTCCCCATACATCGTCCGTGGCCGTCCAAACGCCTATGCCCACCACCGCGTCTACTCTTACTACTAGCACTCCAAATCCGCCCGCAGCACTTGCGACATCCGTGATTTCTTCGTCACCGAACTCTGTTCCAACGACCATACTCAACACCGTCAGCAGCAAGGCTGTGGCTAGCCCTGTTAGTGCCGTTCCCGAAACTATCGCTCAGCCTTCGTCCTGGTCATCGCCCACATCTTCGCTCTTAACCTCGTCCTCGTTCTCAACCACATCCACAACCGCAAAAGCAGCACAAACATCCGAAACTAAGAGCCCTACATCAAAGTCATCCGCTTCTGCGGCAGCTGCATCAACCACCTCCAGTCCTGCCGCGCCATCATCGAAATCACTTCCAAATACAATACTCTCACCACCAACCTCAGGGTCTGCCGCAACGACACCTCCTTCACCAACATCGTCTGCAGCTGCAGCATTATCATCAACCCCCAAAGGATTGATTTTGAGCGCCAAAGTAGCGATAGGGCTAGGGTGCGCACTCGGCGTCCTAACGTTCCTAGTGGCATGGTGGGCCATCGACCGGGCCCGAAAGCGCAAGGCCAAGCCCAAAGCCGCCAATGCGGCGTCTGACGACAAGCTAGCGTCATCCGAGAAGCATAGGTCAATAACGCATTTACAGGAATTACCGGGCGTGCCACTTGAACAAGAATTACCGGGCGTGCCGTTTGCACATGAGTTGGAATGGGTTCCGAGGACGGAGCTGGAGGGGAATGAGAGGTGGTCTCAATGAGGTGGTATTATTCGCTAGAACGGCCGATATGTAGATAAAATGATCCACCGTGAGGGGACCTCTCGCTTGAGGCATGAGCTTGCATGACTAAGCAAATAAGCGGACGGGACGACGAGTTTTAATCACGTGCAGGCCATAGCCCTACCGGCTTTAATGTTATTCCCGCTAAACGTCATTATATACCAACCTCGGGGGCTGATTTTCATTTATATTATATGTTTCAGGTTTATCCAATAGAGATTTTAGATAGATATGTAGATTGTAGCCTCATGGCATTTGAATTCAATTTTTGATGGAATTTTTCCAAGTGGCGCTAACCCTAAAGCGGCTAGCTCCCCGAACAGTGTTTGATGTTTGTTCGAAAATACGCGTTTTTAAACCATCAAACATCATACAACATGACGTCTTTCAAAGTAAGTTATAACCTCATTCTGCTGCCTGCCTTCACTGCTGCCTGCTTCCGCCGCTGCCTGCTTCCGCCGCTGCCTGCTTCCGCCGCTGCCTGCCTCCGCCGCTGCCTGTTGCTTCCTTTGCTGTTGCTGCCTTTGCTGTTGCTGCCTCTGCTGTTGCTTCCTTTGCTGTTGCTGCCTTTGCTGTTGCTGCCTCTGCTGTTGCTTCCTTTGCTGTTGCTGCCTTTGCTGTTGCTGCCTCTGCTGTTGCTTCCTTTGCTGTTGCTGCCTTTGCTGTTGCTGCCTCTGCTGTTGCTGCCTTTGCTGTTGCTGCCTTTGCTGTTGCTGCCTTTGCTGTTGCTGCTTGTTTTGCTCACTGTTCTGCTTGTGAGCGTATGCTAACAGTGATATAATCAATCAACACACTCATGATGCTCTGCTCAGTGATGACATCTGATGATGCTCCTCCTCCCCCTCCTCTTTACAACAACAAGGGCAACCTGCCTGCTGACAAGGTCATGCTGCCTGATGCAGATGATGAGGAGGAGGAGAAGAGTGACATCATTGTGATGACAAAGGAAGCTCCTGAGCCTCTCACACCTTAAGCCTTCAAGAGAAAGAGTAAGTGAAAGTGAGCCTCTACTGTGATGATCTCAGGTGTGATGCCTGACTGAGCAAGTTCAAGGTCTCAAGGTGACTTGAAGCATCATCAGCTTGCAAGAAACATACTGAGTGAGCTCAGTATGTTCTTCTCAGCAGGTAGCAGGTGCTCAGACTGTGTGACTCAGTCTCATTTGTGTGTGATTCATGAGGATCACATCAAATGTGTCAGTTACACAGCTCAGGGTGTATGCTTCTGTGATTGAGTCAATGCAGGGGTCAGCGCTCTCATCATGAATCAGATGTAAATATATCCTCTGTTCAATTTGTTCAAAATTAATGTTCAGCAGAATCATTCACCCCTGTGTGTCACAGGCTGCAGCAACTCAAGCAGCTCTCATTGTGAGGATTCAGCCTTTCATGACAACAGGCACTGTCTGACATTCCTCTCTCTGAACATCCTCATGAGTTAAACCCTTACTGAATGAGTTTGAATGTTCAGATGTTAACTGATCATAGAAATGAGGACCTAGCAGAGATGCTAAAAAATGTGAAGACAGGCATTAATCCTGCAGCCCTGTTAAGAACTGTGATGAAGGCAATCATTGAGCTGTGTGAAGCAGCTCATCACATCACAGTATCTCTCACTGACTATTCAAAGAAGAGAGACAGTGAAGTGAAGAAAGAAGAAGAAGAGGAAGAGAAGAAGGCAGAAAGAAAGAGGAAAGAGAAAGCAGCAGTGAAAAAAGAAGTGAAGACAGCAGTGAATGAGGAAGAGGTGATGATGAAGAGAGGAGTGAAGATGATGATGTGAAGGAAGGAAATAATGATTGATTTAATTTTTACTGAGGAGTTCCTTGACAGCTGTGATGTGAACAGAGCTGAATAAGTTAAACAACATTTTTTTGCCCTGCTGATATATGTTTCAGACTGCTGCAATGTGATGTGACTTCATAATGTGACTTACTAATAATATTTCACTGTTTGAAACTGTTCAGAGTTGTTTAAACACACATTCACACACCCTCTGAATGAAAAATTGTTCAATTGATGCATTGCAGTGCTCTTTTCTGATGATCCTCCTCCTGCATATCCTGAATTACAGAGGGAGCCTGTGAGAATTTAAATATATGAAAGAATTTTTTAAACATCAAGCCCTGAATCATTTGAACGCAGGAAATTGTCACATAAATAAGCTCAAGAGAGTGATCTTTTGTACTGATATTTAAAATCACCTTATCAAGCGTTAAACCCTGTGATTTGTGAACAGTGATAATGTATGCAAGAACAACAGGGAACATCTCTTGATTATAAATGATTGAATTGACCTCTCATTCATGCTGAACAGGTATAATCAGTATCATTGACTGCTCCTCTGATGTTCACTTGCAAGACCCGTTTTCAGCATAATTATTTGAAATGAATCAAAGCACGCAAGGCAGACTGATGAGTGAATCATCTTTCAAATGTCACATCATATCATACAGTGTGCTCAGAGTCTCATTGATGAGTCTGAACACAGTTAAAAGATTACTTGTAATCATCAGCTGACAGCCTTTGCTTAACAGGAGCTCTGAACATAACCTTTGAGCATCTTCTTCAAAACTATTTTTGGCTGCTAAAGGTTGATGTTTAGCCTTAATTCAAAGCACAGGGCGTTCACACTTCTGCAAAGCTGTAAAGTTATTGTCACAAACAGCAGCGTGGGTTGAGTAAATCTGAAGACTATTTTCAAATGCAGTCTGAATGTTCAGAGGCAAATTATCCTCTACTCTTTGCTGCAGGAACTGACAGTTCTCATCAGTCATTTCACTCAGCTGCAGGCCCTGTAAAAGTGTTCAGAATTAAATGAAGCTGTTGTCCTCACCCTGCTGATGCATAATTTGAGTCAACTGAATGATTTCATTCAACTTTTGATAAAGTTCCTTGGCCGTAGTAAGCTCAATTTTCAAGGCAGGCTGAGTATCATATAAAGGAGAGGCATCAACAGGAGGCAGCTGATAGAAATCATCACACAGCAAGATATTCATGCCTCTGAACAGTTCATCTGAATGATTAAGAAATATTTGTTTCAACCTCACATCAATTTGATACAGTTCCGGCAGGCCAATCATGAATTTCTCATTGATGATAAGATAGTGGCATCATTGATACAGCTGTTGCAGGCTCAGCAAGGCTGAATTAAACAGTGATTTAAACAGTTTCTGAACAGGCAGCTGTAGCAGCTGATGCAGTGTTTATTCTTGAATACTGAACATCATGACTTCAGTAGATGCAGCTCACAGGACTGAATTTAACTGCTCATGTTGCTCTGTCATATCAAACAGGTAGGTTGATATCATATTAATTAAATATGACTTGCTGATGCCTGCTGACCTGTCAACATGCATCAAAAGTTGAGCTGATGTAATCTCAGAAAATTCATCTTGACAGTGATTATACACTCAATTGAAGATCACCCGCTGAGCCTCTGTAAGTGTATCAGGATCATTTCAGGTGCATTTAATGCATTCAAGCATCAGTTTAGCAAGAGTCAAAAAATTCAACTGTTCATTAAACTGTTCAAACAGATGATCACTGAAATGTTAATTATAAGTTAAATCTTCTGATCAATTGTTGAGGTCTCTGACATTGTCATGTGAGTAGCTGTCAGCACCTTCATCTTCATGTTTGACAGTCAGTTCAACAAAGAGGTTCTGAGGTTCACATTCTTCTTCTGGTTCAGATTCATACTGAGTGAGCATGAAATCCTCATCAGGTTCAGCTTCTTCTTGAGCTTTAATATTCAAGGGGTTCATATTGTGCTGGCTGTGGTGTTTCAATTGACATAAATGATATGCTGCAGTGTAGATTTGCTCATCAACCTCATTCAGCATCTGTAGTTCAGACGGTTCTGTAAGCGTACTACCGTGAGGTAATATCTTAACTAAGGAATTATGAAGCTATGTGACAATAGTGACTTAAGCTTATAGTTGGTGGTTCACAATAGTATGATATTGCTAGTAGGTAGAGAATTATTGTTAAGAAAGAAAGTGAGACATGCTTTAACCTCATAATATATCCCTTCTGAAGTTAGCCTGTCTGAGGAAGGTCTCATGAAGCAGTCACCTCAGTGAAGCTGTCTTCATGAGGTGTTCATTGCTGAATCACACCTCTGTGAGATGTCATCAATGATATCAACTCCTTTAGCCACTTTCATGAAGTGCTGAGAGTGATGTCTATTGGCTGAGCTCCCTCATGAGGTTGATTCACTAGTGAAAGTTACCTTCACAAGGTCATGCTGTTGTTAAGTATAATCTTTTCTATTCTGAATTAGCACCTGATGAGTTCTGTACACTGAATGCTCACATTGCCCCCCCCCTTCAAAGGCTCATGCCCTCATGAGTATGATGACGTTCACAGTTGCAAGCCTTCACTGAGAAGTGCTTCACAATGCATCAGTAACAGTTAAAAAAATGACCCTGTAGGTTGAAAAAAAAAAATTTAAAATCATAAAAAAAAAATATGTTGCAGAGCTCATTAAAACTCAGTGGGAAAAAGAGTCTCCCTTCATAAGATGTTTGTGAAGTTATGGCTGGTTTATACACTGACTCAGTGTTTGTGATGATTGTTGCTCATTTGTGAGCCTGTTCAGCTGTTCATGAGGTTGTTCAGATTCACTTTGCCAAGCATCATGAATGGCTCCGCGCGGGTCATAAGGTCAGAGTTTTCACTGTCAGCAATCTTTGCAACTTCAATCCTCTCACCCTCATCAGGTAGGTTCATGATAATGATTCTTGTGATGCACTCTTATGATGTTTGCCCCCATGATGCTTGTCTTCATGATGCTTGCCTTCATGATGCTTGCCTTCATGATGCTTGCCTTCATGATGCTTGCCTTCATGATGCTTGCCTTCATGGTGCTTTTTCATTAACAGTGATACAGCTCATCATGCTTCACATCAGTCACATCATCAACATCCTCAGGCAAATTGTCTGTGATTTTCATTTGTTTCCTCTGTTCATGCAGGCCTCTGACTCAGCCCCTTGCAATTAAACCTTTCATGAGGTAGCCCTTCACAGGGAGGCTCAGCTTCATGACTGTGTTGTCTCACAGCAGCTTGTTCAGCTCACTGACTGTGAGCAAGATCATGAGGCAGTCTGTAAGTGACCTTCATGATCACCCTTCATGAGAACGCTTCACGACTGACCTTCATGATAATAATTGTGAAGACTGAGGACATCCCTCCTCAGGCCTGTGAGTCATGTGTTGCTGTCACTGCAGGTCATGACCTCAATCATTTTAAGGATTATTTCCTCTCCCCTCACGCTGTCAAGTGCATGAAGTGTCATCAGCACATCAGCAAGGCCTGCATCTTCCTCTGTATGACTTTATGATACATTTTCATGAAGTGCTTTTGTTAACTGTTCACAGCTTCATCTTCATCACCTCTGATCTCATCATCTCTCTCATGAGAACTGAGTTCACCTCTGCCTCTGTCTTCATCTCCGGTCAACCCTGACCCTGAGGGTCACAAGGAGGCGCGCAAGGCGCGCAAGTGAAAGAAATGCTGAGTGAGCAAGGCTCACAAAGCTGCTGTGACTGCTGCCTAAACTCAACGCCTCTGTGAAGGTGAAGACTCATGAGCTTCACTGAAGGGAAATATCACTGTGACAAACTGATGATGATTGAGATGTTTAAGCTCTTTCAGAGGTAAATATCAGCTCCTGTGAGGGTTATCCCTCACAGAACTTTAGCTCTGAGTCAGACCTCTTCATGATGTTAAGAATTAATAAGCCTCAACAGGCTGAAGTCAGCATGACTCATCCCTTCATGAGCCTTCAGACTTCATGAAGTGATTTCATTTTCAGTCCTTCAGTAGTTTAGTGCTCTGATGAGCAGAAGAGATCTTAGCCCTTTGCTCAGTTCTCTTGTGAACATGTATCAGCATTGATTATGACTCATGAAGTCTCAAGAAAGTCCTCATGAAACTTCTTAATCAATTTCTTGAAGTTGCAGGTGTTATTCACAGGCTTTCAAGTAATCTCTGAGGATTTCTTTCACACAATGTGATATTGTAGAACAGGTTTATCCTCAGGGCTGATCACAATTCATGAGGCTGTTATAATCTTAATCTCTCACTCCCTTTTGGCTGAGTCCTTCATGAGGTGAAGTGATTTAAACTCTGATGTATCCTCACCTGCTCATGATTTATGATCATGAAGCAGGTTAACATGAAACACATCATGAATGTGAAGTTCCTTCAGTAGTTTCAGCTGATAAGCAATGTTCTCAATCTTCTTTACAATTTGAAAGGGTTCATAACACTGTCAATTCAGCTTTCATGAGAGTCACTTCAAGGTTATGTTCTTGACCTTTAACCAGACTAACTGTCTGACTTTATAAGTCACATCAAGGTGAAACTGATTGTAGTGTCTAGCTTGATACTCTTGAGACTTCATAAGAGCTCTGCAGACTTCTATTCAGATCTTGTAAAGACACTTCACAAGCTGCTCAGCTTCAGTGATAATTCCCTTAATTGCAGAGTACTTCATGAGTTCCTCTGCAGTGAGCATATCTGATCTAAATATGAAGTCATAGATGACCTCAAATGATGCCTTTTCAGTAGAAGAGTGTAGGCTCATGTTGTACATGAACTCAGTTAATGCTAAGAGTGAGGCTCAATTGTCTTGTTGATAATTGACATAACTTCACAGGTACTGTTTCAGTGTGCTATTCTGTCATTCAGTCTGCTCATCAGTTTGTGAATGAAAGGCAGTGCTCAACTGATGATCAATCTTCAACATGAACATCAAGTTGGCTCAGAGTCATGAGGTAAAAACAGATTCATGATCTGAAATTAAAGTTTAAGTGACTTCATGCAGCTTAACAATCTCTCTCACAAAGGTCTTTGTGAGTTGATCAGCAGTTCAGTCCTTTCTGGCTGAAATATAATGTGCCATCTTTGAGAATTTACACATCATCATCAGTATGACATCATACACACCCTCATAAGCATGACTCTCTGAAAGATTAATTATGAAGTTTAAAGTGAGTACCTCTCAAGGTTCCTTCAAGATAAGTATGAGCTGTAATAGTTCAAGTTGTCTTTCATGAATGACTCTGACTCCTTGACAGACAAGACAAGAATTGCAGTATTCCTGAATTTGCTTTCACATGTTCAGTCAGTAGTACTTTGCATGTATTAAAGTAAAGATTTTCTCTGTCATGAGGTGACTTGCAAGTGACTCATCATGATGCTTCTTAATAATCTCAAGTCATAATGACTCTGCATGAGGTATATAAAGCACTGAGTTAAAGTATAGAAGATCATCTCTTCATGATCAGAGTGAGTGAGAACCTGACATTCTTAAATTAACTTCATGAGCAGTGATCTGTTTCAGCATATGCTTCATGAGGGGATCAATTCACAAGAATTCAGGTAACATTTTAATGAGAGAGGTGTCAACCTCTTCATAAGGTCCTTCATTTAAAACAGCCTCAGAGGCCTGTTTCTGTTGACTTCACTGCTGAGGACTCATTGTGCCTGTAATTAATACCTCATGAAGGTGTACCTTCTGAGTCAATAAGTCATCTTTAGGCTCAACTGAAATCAAGATTACTGTCAGGAACAGCACTTGTTGCAACATTAAAGCATCCTCAGTCTGATCCTCTTGTTTCACTTCATGTTGATGATCAGGTCTCTGTGAAGAGCTGTCAACAGAATTCAGATTTCCCTTCTGATAAGTGATAACAAAATCATAAGCTGATAAAGTCAATGCTCATCAAACCTGTCTTCATGAGAGCTTATGAGTAGTCATAAAGCTTTGCAAGCTTGAATGATCTGATAGCACCTCAACTGAATGAGTGAATCCTTTTAAATAGTGCTGTCAATGATGAAAACTCTCAATTATCATGAGCAGTTCTTCATCATGAGTTTCATACTTTCATTTCATGAGTATCATCTTTCATGAGAAATAGGCTGTAACTCTTCACTCATCAGAGTGTTTTTGTGAGAGAATGCTTAAAATCACATACCTTGAGGCATCTGTTTCAAGCTGTATTGATAATGTGATGTTGAAATGCTGCAGGAACAGAGCAGTAGTGAAAGTCTGCACAAGAATCTTAAAGGCAGTCTGTGTCTTCAAAGACAGAAAGCCTGCTCTCTGTGAGATTAACTCCTTGTTTGATTTTGCATTAGACCCTTTAGTGGTCTCTGTGAGAGGTGCAGTGATACATGAGAAGCTCTGTATGAACCTCTGATAGAAGTTCATGAAGCTCAGAAATGTTTACACTTCACGTACACTTTCTGACTCTGATCAGTTGACAATGATGAATATGTGATTCATCTTCATTTCAACCCCTGTATCTGTGATAATGTATCTCAAGAAGGATACACGCTTCACATTAAACAGGCATTTAAAAAGCTTTGTGAACAACCTTGCTGTGAGCAGAGCTTTCAAGATAATCTGAACATGCTGTTCATGCTGACTCTCTTCTGTTGAGTAAATCAGTATATCATTCAGGAATATAATCATGAAGATGTTTAAATGTTCATGAAGGACTTCATGAATATAAGACTGAAAACTCATGAAAGCATTGATAAGCTCAAAAGGCATAACTAAGTATTCATACAGTTCATACCTAGTATGAAAGGCTGTCTTTCACTCATCACCCTCACATATGCAGATGTGATAATAGGTGTTTTTGACATCAATCTTCATAAAGATCTGAGCGCCACAGACATGATTCATGATCTCATCAATCAGTGATAAAGGGTATCAGTTCTTTTAAGTAATAGCATTTAACCTCTGATAGTTCATGCAGAGCCACAAGCCTTCATCACTTTTAAATGCAAAGAGCACTGACACTCTCACAGAAGATCACAACAGCTGAATAAACTCATTCATGAGGTTGATGTTCAAATACTTCTGTAGTACAGCCAACTCCTTCACAGAAAGGTTGTACATAAAGTTAAAAAGTGATGTTGTCCTCTTCAACAAGTTAATTGAGTGATCTTCTTTGCAATGAGGAGGCAGAGTTTTCACTTGAGTTTCTGAAAAGATCTCTGTGAGGCTCTTGTAGGCTTCAGGAATCAGGTTCATGAAGCTTTTTAATTCATTAAGGTTTATCACCTGCAATCTCTGCATCATGTAGTTCATCTTAAGGTCTCTGAGTTTTCTCACAAGGCCTTTTATGATGATTTCTTTCAGCAGTGAAGCTGTTAAAGAGTCTCCTGCATCTGATCTTCACTGTACTGTAAGATTAGTGAAGTCAACCTTCAGATTATTTCATCATAATCATGATAATTCTAAGATTACTGGCATCTTTAAGTCAGCAGAGGTAAAAGGTTCACAAGTTTATTTTCAGACTCTGAAAGAGTCCTGAACCTTTATCACTTCATGATAAACAGAATAAGTCTGCAAGGTATCTTCTTCAACATGATGAAGCAGTAACACCTTAAAGATCAGAGATAAGCCCTTCACAATATCCTTGTGAAGGAGATTGAGGTCATTAACACTGTCAAGAACAGCTGAAAGTGATCTTCCTGCAAGATGTACTGTGAGTCATAATCATGTCTTCATCATAAAGAATGCACCCTTCTCTGATCTTGACTTCATGATGATCTTCACAGTAGCCTCAGAGGCTGCTGTGACATGATTACTGTCATTAACTGAATCAGTTGACAGAGTCTTGCTCACAGTGTTGTCTGACTTCTTCTTAAAACAGTTCAGTTCTTTATGTTCATGCTTATCACAGTAGTTGCAGTCTCTGTTAAAGAACACTCCTCATGAGGGTTTCAGATTGTGTGATGTAGTGATGATGAATGTTGTAGGTTTGTGATCCTTTCACTTCATGATGTTCACAGAAGTGCTTCCACTGAAGTCACTATTCACAGTTGTTGCTCATGAGTGAGTTTCAGTCCTGATGCTGAGACGGAGTTTCTTCATGAGTGTAATCAAATCTTCATGAGAGTTTGAAAACACAGAGTGTCCATGAATCTTTTGCTTCATAACATGATTCAGGCTCTTGAAGAAGATCATTAACTGAATTTAATGATAATCCTTCACTTCATTTCTTATTTAAGTCAGAAGTTCATCTGACCTGTGAAGGTACTCATCATCAGATTCACTGCTTAACTTGTGATAATTCATTTAATTCATTCATGCATTATACACCTGGTTATCATGATCTTTTAAAAGAGACTTTAAAAAGTCTTTCTGATTTTCTCAGGTATCTTTCAAGCTTTTTTCTTCATGATGTGTGACTCATCACTTTATAATTTTGTAGTTCAGATATTGATCTGACTCTTCAAGGCGGAGCTCCGCGGGAAGGTGCTCAATTTGATGTACATACTGCTGAAAGTGAGGGTAGTCCTTTGTACGGTAAAAGTCTTCATCTTTGACTCACTTTTCATAGCAGGCGCATTTTGAAGTTGAAGATAAATTTGATGTAAACTGTCTGTGAGCTTTAAGCTCAGCCTGCCTAGTACGTTCCTTCTCACTCATGAGTTGAATCTTCACAAGTTGAATTTTGATATTCATCATGATGAACTCCTCAGAGAATGTAGGAGTGACGTGTCATGACTGAGAGTCAGAGATGATAAAATCATCATTAACTGTTGCTTGTGAAGTTTCTGAAGTGATTTGTGAAATCATTGCAGAGGCTGATTGAGGAGCTCATGAGTTTTCAGTCATTCTTGCCAGACAGCATCCTTACAATGAATTGAAGCAATAAAACTGTAAGTGTATTATCATGAAGTAATATCTTAACTAAGGAATTATGAAGCTATGTGACAATAATGACTTAAGCTTATAGTTGATGATTCACAATAGTATGATATTACTAGTAGATAGAGAATTATTGTTAAGAAAGAAAGTGAAACATGCTCTGACCTCATAATATATCCCTTCTGAAGCTAGCCTGCCTGAGGAAGATCTCATGAAGCAGTCACCTCAGTGAAGCTGCCTTCATGAGGTGTTCATTGCTGAATCACACCTCTGTGAGGTGTCATCAATGATGTTAACTCCTTTAATCACTTTCATGAAGTGTCAGGAGTGATGTTTATTGACTGAGCTTTCTTATGAGGTTGATTCACTAGTGAAAGTTACCTTCACAAGGCCGTGCTGTTGCTAAGCATAATCTTTCCTATTCTGAACTAGCACCTGATGAGTTCCGTACACTGAATGCTCACAGGTTCAGAAAAAGGATGATGAAGCATCATTTTCACTCAGCAGTAATCTTCAAATCCTGATGTATTCAGAGTTGATTTGTACATAGAAAACATCTGTAGAACTCTTGCTGAGGCTTTAAAGCATCACTGAACAATATTGTTAAATACATCTCAATTTCAAACAAATTCAAATAGAGTCACATCCTCAAGCTGATCCTTCAAATAGAGTGTATATGACATACACATCATGTACTTTTTGAGCCAGGACTGCCCTCTTTTCTGAAATTAATCATTTTCAGGCTCAGTGAGAGTATCCTGTTCATCCAGTGGCTGAAAATTGACAGTAGTAAAATCACAGGTGCACTTCACAAGCTGTAACCTTAAAAGATGATGAGCTACCTCTTGAGCAGATCAATCACGCTCATCTATCAATTGATTCATAATCCTCATGACCACAGATAGAAAAGGCAGTTTGTTGCATTCTCATTCTTTAATTGCATTCATGAACAGCTTCTTGTATGATTCAGATTTGACTTCCACCTTGCTAACATATTTTGCGGCGTAGTAAATCACCCCACGTATACTAGTACAGAGAGACATATCAGTATTGACATTTCAGCTCAAGGTGAATACTGAAATATGAGCATTCATCATTGTGTCATTCTGAACAGCCAGATATTTGTAGTATTTCAGGTTTTGATCATGAGAGACTGTGATGACTGTTCAGAACACCTGAGGAAAGTGAAAATGACAGCACTTTTCCTCAACATTCTTTATCTTTCATAAGCAGTAGCCCTCACTGCATTTGTGATGTTGATAGCAGTTGAGGCATTCAGTCAAATGAAGTCAGGTGTTTGAATGTTCAGTAATAGACAAACTCACTGAATTCTTGCTTGACAGCAATGTGAAATTGAGGTTCACAGCAGTCACTCAATCACTTCATCATTAAGCAAGGGTTTCATGATTGAGGTTCATATCTGTACAGACTGCTGGCGCCCTGTCAAGTTAAAAAAAGTCATGCACATGATCACTTTCATGAGCCTGTCACTCATAGCAGTATCAGTGATCCTGAACCTTGAACACCTTGCAGATAATGTGTTTCAGAAACAGCTCAAATCAGCACATTAAGTACTTCACTGCAATGTGAGGGTTGTGAGTCAAATTGTCTGATGCAGCTCAGTATTGCTCATGTTCAGTCTGTTCAGAATAACATTTGAACCCTAGCATTTGAACCTGCAGGTTGAATCACTGAAGGTCAGCAGCACTTGCTGTGAAAAACAGATGCAGCACATTTAAATTTAAAATCATGACTTCAAGTTCACAGCCTCTGACAGCTCAAAAGAAGTGAGTTTCACACAGCTGTTCAGTTGAATGAATAATATGATTGATCAAATCTGCTTTCTCCTCTTGAACTCACTCCTTCAGATTCTGAAATGTGATATTCTTGTCATTAAGCTTCTTGCACACGTAGCTGAAGTGCTGTTTTAACTGTGTACATAATAAGTGATTAAAGGCGTAATAGTGGAAATGAGAATGATGAGCAAATCAGTCATCTTTGTATTTCAGCAGGTGATGAATTCAATCACTCAGATTGATATCCTTCTCTTTTCATTCATAAAAATCATCACATCTGTATGAGAATAGCCCTGGAAATGTCATTCAAAAAACAGATTTTGAATCTCATTCAGAAACAGAGTCATCTGCAACAGATGTCATGAAAAGCACATTGAAATTTATAAAGTGTGTAGCTTGTGTTAACACCTGCTGAAGACATTTCATTTCCATCTGATCAGGAAGTAAATTAGGCACCACAGCAGTTTAAAGTGATTGATTTTCATCATCAAGCTCATTCAGATCCGCATTCAGAAGGTCTTGACTATTCAGAATATCATTCAGATTAGAAAAAGAGGACTCATTCACCTCACATGCAGGCAGCTGATCAGTAATAGAGTCATCTTCAGGCAGAGTCAACAGTTTGTCCTCATCAATTTTTAAATTCTTATAGTCAGGGTGATTGACTCACAAAAACATCAATCAGTCAAAAACAACCTTTCTTTAAACATGCATTGATGAGTTGAACTGCTGTTCAATGCCTCAGTTGAAGCAGCCAGAAGGAGGTTTCAACAGCAAAATTTAAATAAAGTTAATTATAATATTAATTTAAATGACCTGAACAGGTTCTGAACAACTTACATTAAGTTCAGAGGATAAAAGTGAAAGCTTATCATAAACCTTTAAAGTGTTCTGCATGAATGTCATCACATGTGATTTGTACTTAAACTGCTGCCCTTTTATCTGTCATACTTGAATATAAACATGCAAATGAGCAATAAGGTGCTCCTCAATTTGTGTTAATTCAAACAGGTGTTCAGGAACTGAGTCAACATTCAAGCAATTATGTTTCATAAACAATGAGTGTTTCTCACTTCTCTCTCAAGCAATGCAGTGTTTGCAGATCTGTTTGAAATTAAGCTTCATATCAAATCACTTTTCATTGCACTGAATGCATTCATTCTGTTGTAGTTGAGCCAGGTTTTGATAGAAATCCCTGATATATCCTCAGTATTCCTTTGAAATAGCAGAGTCATGCAAAGATGATGAAGCTACAACAGCCGCCTGACTGCAAGGAGGTGTAGAAGGTGTAGACTGATTACTGAATGAAATCTGAACAGGTTCAGAATTATTTCAAACAGATGTTTGAAATGAATTATCATGAATGTGATGCATTGTCCTTCAACATTCATGACAGGTGATTATTGCTGCAGCAGAGCTTTCCTGCTGTGATGATTGATATTGACTGAGTGACCGTGAGCAGTGACATCAAGAACAAAGCTGCTCAGGCTGTTCAGCCTGCTCAGATGATGTGAGAGTCAGGATATCACCTTGATTTCATGCACACTGTTGAACTCATGCATTCTTCTCCCTCACCTCAGCAACATGACGTGTTTGTTTATCTTGCTCAGCTTCCACCTCAAGACGATTAAAGTGAACGTTCAGGCTCAATCCACTGAGCGGCGGTCTTATACAGGTGCGTTTCACTGACAGTGAATGCAACTCATCCTGTACTGTAGGAACATGCTGATGAACATGTCAGCGTGAGTCCTTCTAAAACACTGATTAGAAAGATCATGGAAGAGGACCTCAAACTCACAGCTCTGCAAGCTGAACAGGTTTTCAGGTTCTGACAGCCTGTGTGACTAAAGTCAGCTGCGGGCTTCAAACGCCTACAAGAACTACAGAAAAGGCAATCCATAGTAGCTATAGTCGTGCAGTGAGTACGCAGAATTTAGTCGTGCAGCGAGTACGCAGAATTTCGTGCCAAGATCATAGCGAGTCTAGTCTCGAACAGGTAAAAAACCACCCCGGAACGGAAAAATCTGCTCCACTAGCGGCCGAACGTGATTTGAACCCCCCTATGGTGATTTAACATGAGCAAGCTCATGAATAAATGGAATGTTATGTAGAGTTCATTGAAAGCTGTTGATCTCAGTAGTTTTGTCAACTGACGACATGGTTAAGGGGCTCTGGGGACTCTTATATTAGCCCTTGCAGTCGAGGGATATCGAACCCATTGATGCAGCGTGCATCCAGCCGTCTTCTCTCGCGTCAATCCCGTCTTCAAAGCACTCAACCGTACCGTGGGCAGATATATGTTCGCATTGAATCCACTATACACAAATCCTATATACACCCCCCCCTTTCCCCGCCTCCCCATGGCTCCCCTCCCCCATCACCCCGGGGGAAATCCCCTTCTCTTCCCCCATTCTCTTCCCTGCCAGCACACCCTCACCCTACAAACGACTCGCAAACCCGGCAATCGGCTCCAGATAAGTAATCTCCAACCCCTTGGCCAACAAATCCTCCTTCTGAATCGCCCCCACCAAGCTCTTGAAGTCGTCGCTGTTGCTGTGTTGTTCGTAGGCGGCTTTGTCTTTGTATCTGCCATGTCGCCGGTCTCGATATCAGCTCCGGACACCAGGAATACGAGAAAGCGGGGAGGTGTGAGCGTGAGGGTGGGAGATGGCGATGTCGATGGTGTTGGGGAAGTGGGTGAGCAGGGGGTCGGAGGGGTGGGAGGGAAGCGCAGGACAGGACAGGACATAATAGGCCGGGTCGAACAGGTCCGCACAACGACACCACACGACAAGACTCACGTCTCCACCATCACCAACTCCTCGCCCAACCTGCCCTCTTCCCCCTGCTCGGCGCGCACGTTCTTTATCTGCCGGTGCAGGTGGTATTTGAGACATCCGTGCTCCTTCTTTTCCACCGCCGACGCGAGGTTGGTCAGGAGTTCGACGACCTGGGATTGGGACATGGTAACATCAGTATTAAGCTACTATACTCGCGCCACATCGATGCTATCTCTCGTAACGAGGGCGGGGAAGGGGATAGGGAAGGCGGCGGGTAGAGGGGTTGTCTCTTATACACATCTAGATGTGTATAAGAGGGGGGCGTACACGGTCGAATTTGCCGGGTTTGGGCGTGATGATCGCGATGACTTCGATTGGGGGCGCCATGATGTGTTTTTTTTCTCTTTTTCTTTTTTCTTTTCGTCGGGGGTGAGGGTTGGTGGGTAGGGGAGAGAGAGTGAGGGTGGGAATCGTGGTGAGGAGGGATGGGAGTGGGGGGTGGGCGGGGGCTCGGAAGCCGCTCTGGAGGGGTGAGGTGGGGCTGTGGAAGGGACCGAGGTGGGGCGAGGAGAGGGAGGGCCTGGTTGGCGGGACTGCTCGGGACTATCGGGTTCAATGGCTAGATTCCATTTCACCGGATTCGGCGAGCTTGGAGGGCAATACTACTCCACCGTGAGCCTCTAGTGCACAATTACTGCAAAAGTTGTTGGAGATGGTGTTATACTCGCTGGCAATCTGAGATCTGTTGAGTATTCTATGACAGAATTATTGAAATGTAGCTTTTCTGAACTCATTTTGCAGTGTTGTCTACCTACTCACCTCTGTCGGAGTCATGATTCAGTGAGTGTAGGCAGCGCAAGTGAATAGCAGATGTTCAAAAGACGATGAGGAAGGTGGATTTGAACAGCTAATTCATCATGATTTTCGGGATTATAGGTTGATAATTGCTGAGTTGGGGTCTTCTGAGCCTATAATGCTAACGGTCAGCCGAGTCTGGTGAAAACTGAATTTGACCGTCGAACAATAATATGGTGGTCCTGAGCAATTGCGCCTATTTGCCGGCCGGAGATGTCGGGGCATCAGCCTTACGAGTGGGAGTGGGGGGTTGGAGGCTCTTCGGACTTGCGGGTCAGGGCTCGTGAAGTGTGGTGTTGATAATTGAGCAGTTCGGGCGAAACTGATGCAGAGGAGGCTTCTTAGATCTGACTAAATCTGCGTCTGGGGTTGACTCGTGGTGTGCAATGTAGCATATTTCGCAATGGGTGGACCGATAAGTAGAATGCGGAATGTGGTCAGCATGTCATGAATTCTGCACATCTGAATAACCAGAAGAATCTCGCTTCACTGGGGTCTTCTCTGAGCTGAAATGGTGCCCATGCGTTCTGAATGGACCACACCAATACTGCAAAATCCACCACACCCCTAATCCTCTAAGACACGAATCCACAGCGCAGAGCCCTGCATGCCCGATTCCACCACACCCAACACCCCGTCGCGTGCTTGCAAACCCATATATACTTGATCTCTTCACCTGCAATATGTGCAATCAAACCCAAAGCAACCGTATCCGCTTTTCCACCTCTCTATCTATTCCTCCTCTATAAACTCAACCGATCCACACTCAACCGATCCCCACTCCTCTCCCTCCTCACCATCGCCAGCCGATAAAACCTCTCCTCCCCCTGCGCCGTCCGCCCCCCAATATACCACTTCTCGTTCCCCAACGCGTCCCGGAACCCGCCTTCCGACGAGCTGTCGCTGCCTCGCCGCTGCCGACTCCTCGTGCCGAACCCGGGGCTCGGATTCGATACTGGCGAGGTCGAGGGATGGCGCGTGTGGTGGTGGGATAGGTGGCCGGTTGCTGCTACGGCGGCTTGCACGGCGGCGGTGGTGACGCCGACGGAGGGGGTCGTTTTGGTGGTTATGGGGCGGGCGGTCGAGGCGGTGGCGGTTGCGTGTGAGGAGGTTGGGGTGCTGGTGCTGTAGGTTGCTTGGGAAGAGGTGGAGACGGAGGTGGTGGGAGAGGCGTTTTGGAGGGCGGAGTGGGCACGGAAGGCGGCAAGGAAGTTGGCGAGGAAGGGGCGGTTGGTCGGCATTTTTGGGGTGGTGAGATGGAGTGGAGGAGTGCGGTCTTGGGAGAAGTGGGAAAGTGGAAAGTGGGGGATTGAGGAGAGAGGTGGTATTGCCGTTGAAGCAGGGTCGTGAATGCGCCGTTCTTCAAACCCCGAGCCGCTGCAATCCTCCGGCGTTCGGGATTGGCGGCTGATTTTTCGTTTTGTTTGGGGGCGTACAGAAACTTTTCTTCGTCGCTATCAACGCCTTGGGCTCTGTAGCTTCGTATCAGAAGCCACAGCGGACGGATCCTACACTAGGTCTTCTGGTAGGCGGAGAGTGCTCCGGTAGGGCTGGCGCTTTGAATTTCCGCAGGGCAGCGATGAGTCCACCTGTTGTGAGACTGTCCTTGAACCTGCTGGGGAAGTGTGAGTCTCTTCCCACCGGTTATCGTGAAGAACGATCAGGCAGACCCTCCATATCTATGGTGATGAAATGTGGGGGAGGAGGAGGAATCTTTTCTTCTTTCTGGGCCGTTGATTAGCTCTCGTGGAGAACCGGATGGACCCCTCAGACTTCCCCGAGCAATTTTCCGATTGGGCTGCCGTAGCATGACCGCATTAGAGCAGTCAAATTCCGGTGCCGGTGACGGCCGACAACGCAACTTCTCATTGGCTCGCCGAACGACGTCCAAGCCATCGCATCACCAACATTTCCACTCCATCAATACCGACCTCTCCACCGCAAGAACCACCCATCTCGCCTTCACCATGGTAGTCACCCTAGAGCTGACCCGCAGCCGCCTGTTACTAATCCTGCTCACAGTCTACCCCAGGCCCCACCGGCATTCACCCACCCGCGCAAAAGCCTTCCTACACAGCCTACCGCTCACCATATGGCCCGAAGTGCGTATCTCCCTTTCGTTCACCCTCTATACACTTCATAACTAACGTCAGTTCTTGTCTATAGCTATAGAACCCTCCCCAATGTCCGCGGTATCAGCCTTCGGGGCGCAACAAGATTGTACATCTCCCTAGCGCTCTATCCACCTCAATCACCCCATCCGTCCCCTCCCCAAACAAAACAATTATACAAGAAGGGCGTCTATGAAGGGGCTTGCGGGAAAGGGGACCAATGCTGATTGTCTACAAATACAGAGGCCTTACCGCCGCTTCTTTCGGAGGCGTAGCCGGCATCTTCGCGCTGTTCTTCTTCTCGGACGTGCCGAAAGTGCGGAAGGATATCATGCAAGTACGCTCTTCCCCGAACATTCTTCCATCCAGCTCCAGCGAGCGAGCGGACGAAAATGTGCATCTATGTGGAATGCTTGGATTGAGTGTCTGATCTGACTGATGATATGTGTACAGAGATTACCGTTTATTGGAGACTATTTCGTCCACGAGATACCGCCGAGTGATAACGTGAGTCTTCCCGTTTCTGCGCTTTCGGTTGGTGCAAGTGCTGATGGTGTGTGGGATAGCCTTTCTAAGCCTGGGATTGGTGTAGATGTGAGGCCGAGGAGCGAGGAGCGAGCGTGAATAATTGGGATGCTGTACTACGTACACTAGATTAGATTGTAAGAAAATCGGTCATAAGTCATTATCGGAGGGAGATTCCCCCTTCAACTCTCTTAGCAGCGGGCTGTTGCGAATTTCCAAATCCAGCTTTGAGAGGTTTCAGGTTCCCGCGCTGGACGTGTTGAAATCAACTAGCAGTTTCCCACGGCGTTGAGTCAAAATGAGTGACAGTTTCCAGTAGAAGGGAATCCAGGTAGCCCTCGGCAATGAGTCAAGAACGGACTGCAACATCTGGGAATTTAGTTCCTGTGAATTATAGGGCTAAATCTTTTCTGAATATTTACATTACTTCCATTCTGAAGACCTGAGATAGGTGCACTGTTGGGTATGGGGTCGCCCTGTTGCAATTGATCTCTAATTTGAACTCTACGACTGTCTTTTTAGTGATGACTTATGACCGGTTCTATTACATCGCGGTAGGAGTCTAAAAGAGCAGAGAAGAGGAAGCACTGTGATTGCTGCCTGAAACCTTGAGTATATGAGCTTCGGATTGACCGGTATACGATGTTCCGACCGGACTATGGCGGGAGTGAATTCATTGAGCTATATGCCACAGTGCCCTTATCTGGCTGGGAGCAGTATATCAGTGTGTCTGGAGCTCACCTGGTGGATTGGCATGGCACGCGAAATTTAGAGGAACAGCTGAGGAAAATCTGCAGTTAGAGATCTCAAATACAGGTATGCTTGAGAAACATGCTTTTGCAGCTTTCCAACCTTGACATCCCTCCAGCTAGACTCAAAATCCATCTCCTTGACATTCATAGCCTCGTCATCACTTGCACATCTCGTCGGACCATGAGTCCAAGGGCTTGACTATCCCCAAGTTTCACGAAGATCAAACGCCGTCGGAATGGAGAACCGTAACCGGAATGTAGTCGTAGGGAGATGGTACGGTATTCCAACGGGCATCTGAGCGGCATCTCCTACGGCGATACATATCAAAGTACGCCTGAAAGGACTCCTGCGTCGCCGTCTTCCTGATCGTTACCCTCCCGTGTATCTCATCTCCCCTTTTCATACGTTTGCCGATCACGGACTTGATCTTGTCGGTACAGAAGTCGCACAGAGCCTCCATGTGCTCGGGTAACAGATCCTCGCAATCGGCTCGCACGATCAAGGCGCTCCCTCCCTCGAGAGCCCACTCCGCAGGGATGTGGCCCCAGTTATCATTGTCGGTCGTCCAGTTCACGTTGAGGAGAAGGTCGGACACATCCTGGTTGTTCGTCTTGCGGCGTTGTTCTTTCCATGCCTCGTCCGGCGGCACGCGAAGAATGCGGATGGGGAGATCGACCATCAGCGCGACGGAGCAAAGATCATGGGGCTCACGGAACATGGGATCCTGAGCGGCTACCTCGACAGCGGAATATTTCGGGATTTTCAAGGCCTCCATGTGACCGCGGCAGCTGATTCGCACACCCTTGACAGACGCTCTCGTCCTGAATTTGCCATCCGGAGTCACTCCTGCATCGTAAGTCGAGAAGTGGTCGACGATATCGCGGAAGTCATGCATGGTAATATCGTCATACTAAGGCGGGTCGAAATCGGTTCCCTTTTTCGCGAGCGCAATCACCGGGCCACGCCAATCGTATGCCATAGCGCCCCCCGTAACCTTGGCTATACTCGTATTCTTCACCGAGCCGTCTGACATGAATTTGTCGCGCGACACGATGACAAGAGTATGGCGTAAAGGTCTATCACGGAGAAGGTTCAGCTGCAATATGTACGACGACCCCACATCATCTGCTCCTAGGAATGCCGTGGTTTCTGCCCTCTCGTATCTGCCGTGACTGAACCAGGAGCAGGGCACCCAAATGAACCTTGGGCTATCCTCATCTGCCGGGAACAAGATGGCTCGTTTGAAGTTTCCTCCGGTGCGGTAAGGAAGTCCTTCATGGACGCGCAGAGCAGCTTGTGGGTGTTCCAGTCATTCCTCTGGCACTTCTTCGAGCAATAGTTGGCGTGGCCGCAACGAGTACAGCGCTTGGAGCCCTCTCTTTTGCACATAGCACAGGTGAGTTTCACTCCGTCGGCCGTTTCTGGACCTGTCGCGTCTGGGGAGGATTCTGACATGGCGAGTATCGGTCAGACAGTTGTCTCGCGATTGAGGTGATGACCTGGTAATGTTTAGCTGAGCGGCACCGAAGATAGTTGGACGCAATTATAGAGGGAAACACATGGGTGATTGGACATGCTGCCTTACCTTGTAGACGACAGATGTACTGCCGACAAGAACAGTAGTAGAAAATGAGATGAAAGCTAAGGCCACTAAACGTTCCAGCAAAGCGTCCTGGAATAAGTTTGGGTCAATAAGATAGTCTGCGAAGGGAGTTGGAGGTAGTGATGAACACGAAACGCGCATCAATGATGTGAGTTGAAGAACGTTAAGTTCTAAGCAATGGTGGTCGAGTGTAAGGTGTCTCGATGAAATCATCGGCCCACACAGGGCAGTAATCCATTAACGCTTCACGTTCCCCTTCACTTTACCATCACATAACTCCCTCCCCAAGGGCTTGTAAGGCTTCAGTCAACATAAACGCCCTTACGGCGAAGAATGTGGGTGGTAACAGGAAATCGAACACCACCTTGCTTCCAATGCTGATACGCCAGTATCAATATACGTCTGGTACAAAACTGTAGAGCAAAAGCCCCTTGACACCAGCTCGTAGCAAATGAAAAGTGTTGATACAGACTAAGTACAATCATTTACTCTCCTTTGGAGGCGCCTCGGTACCCTTTTCACGAGCGAAGTATTCCCATTGACCTTGCGGTGCCTTGTCTTCTAGCTCTTCCCATCTATGTCACGTTAGTATCTCACTCAACATTGACGTATGGCCTCGATAGCCAATCGTCAAGGTAGGTAAACCTACACTTTGGATTTCGTCATAACATCAACCAACTTGAGCTCGCCTTCGGCCACCTGTATAACCTCTTCAATCAACCCCGCACCCAGCTGGTTCTCCAAATCTGCAATTCTAGAATCGGCGTGTCAACCGCGGTTCCTGCAATGGCTGTATGACAAAACCTACTGATGAGCTTCCAGTGACGGCTCTGGCTCCCACGTAATGGTCTTCTGGTCGCTTCCCGGTCTCGCCCTGCCGATATCCTTCAGGTCTGCTCTTTCGGCAGAACTTCTAGGTCCCTCCAACACTGGTGCACCAACAGTCTCCCCATCCCATTCCTCTTCCCGCTCGTCTGGCTCCTGCTGGTTTTGTGTGGTGACGAATGTCCTTCCCTGTTTGACGCTCTTTATATGTTTGCCGAATGTACCGCCCTCATGGTCAACCCCTCCTTCTGGTGTATTGAAGACCTCTGGATGGGCTGCTATTTTGGCCTTGGCCTTCTCCGCCCATTCGTCCCACCCTGGAGGCTTGACCGACTCGACAATCTTCAATCGGTGTTTCGTGAGCGCCTCGGCGGATTGGCGGTATACAGAGGTTTCCGGTAGTGCTTTCAGCTTGTCAAGCGTCGAGGTGTAGATGTACATGAGGGTAGACCGCGGCGCTTCGTGAGTGAACAGACCGGTCAGACCGGTCGGAGTACCAGGTTCGAGAAATCGGCCAGGCTTGACATTCGCAAGCAGTCTCACGGTGGACCTCATGTCTGCCGAACAGTGGACTGGACCAATGGACAAGATGTCGGAGTAGTCGATCGAAGCTCGAGTGATGTCCAGGGTGTCTCAGTCTGACGTATTCCGGCAAGCGGGTACTTGCCGGACCGATAAGGCGCAAGGCGGCACAGGCCAACTTCAAGGGGACACGGCTCCTCAGGCTGATCTCGAACAAACCGGCCGCATCTCTGCAACATTCTTTCAGATCTCACCGCGGTCTCGTTTGTTTGCATTAATAATATAATCTGAGGTGTGCACTGCAGTCCCTTTAGAAGCGTGCTTATTGAGAGCAGCCTCGAGCCCGCCGCCTCATCCTACGCGCACTTTACGACGTCACGACGCCCGTTGTCATAGGAGTCGACCGAGCGCATGTTTCACGATCAAGGAGCACAAAGAGGGTCAACGACGCGGTAGTCCCAGGACTTCGGCCTACTTAATCTCCCTCGGTATACCCTGCGCCGCCGTCGCTATCATGCGCTCCATTCTACAAACCGCGCTCTTATCCTTCGCTCTTCTATCGTCCACCCATGCGGCGCCCGATGCAGACTCAAGACTACAGCCACAGCCGGTGGAGGATGTATTAGGAATCCAGACTGCAGCACTGAAGCCGGTTGTTACGGGCGCAGCGGCGGGTGCAACAAACAGCGAGGCTATCTCAGACGCGCCGACAACTTTCAATGGAATTGAGGTGCCGCCAATGAAGGAGCTTGATGGGGGGAAGTTTGACGAGGATATAAAGGATGGCTACTGGTACATATCACCAATCGCAGTTGAGCTTGCTCAGTAGGGCTTTGAAGGCTAACACGCTTGCCTAGGTTTGTAAAGCACTACTCGCCATACTGCCATCACTGCCTTGCAATTGCCCCAACATGGCAGACCTTGTACGAATTTTACTACGTAAGGAGTTCAAACCAAACGATTCTAGTGCTGAGGCTGACATGATGCAGACCTCAAACCCACTGGCAACCAGCTCCCAATCGTCCGATACCCAAACATCCATGAATTCATTCCAGCGATACTATAACTTTCGATTCGCTTCTCTCGATTGCGTTGCTTTCGGCGACGCCTGCACCAAGCACGAAGTCAGGGCTTTCCCCACATTCTCGCTGTACAAGGACGGCCAATTCATCAAGAAGTTTGAAGGTGCCAGGGATATAGCAGGATTGAGTCACTTTATTGAGGAGACCTTGGAGACTATACGGCCTGGGTCCAGACCCAAGGATGGTGTTAAGCTGCCAGAGCCTGGGGCGCCCTCGGTAGAGACAGGCGTGCAACCGGACGTACCGTTGGAGAAGGATAAAAATGCCGCTGCCGGAGCGGCGGCAGCCGTGAAGCAAAATGAGAAAGTCGCAACTAAAAGCACCAAGAAAAGCGCCGACGCCACGGGTACTAAAGCAAGTCTCCAAGCCACTAAGGTCGCTGAGAAACCAACGAAGCCGAAAGCTGTCCCGAATCCACTGGGGACATCTGTGCCATTGTCTGCTGAAAGCTTCCAAAAGCTCGTCACTACTTCACAAGACCCGTGGTTTATCAAGTTCTACGTTCCCTGGTGCCACCATTGTCAGGCACTAGCTCCAAATTGGCTACAGATGTCCAAGGAGCTGCTAGGTAAACTTAATGTTGGAGAAGTCAACTGCGACACCGAACCTAGGCTCTGCAAAGATGTACGGGTGAAAGGATACCCAACTATACATTTCTTCCGAGGAGGTGAGCGCGTCGAATATGATGGATTGCGTGGTCTCGGTGATCTCGTTAGCTACGCAAAGAAAGCGTTGGACATTGGAAGTGGAGTCAAATATGTCGACGCGGCGACTTTCAAACAGATGGAAGAGACAGAAGAAGTCATTTTCGTCTACTTCTATGACCATGCGACCACAAGCGAGGATTTCGAGGCACTTGCAAGGCTGACGCTGAGTCTGATTGGCCACGCAAGGATCGTCAAGACGGACAGTGCCATACTTGCCGAGAGGTTCAAGATCTCGACCTGGCCGCGTTTGCTGGTATCCAGGGACGGAAGACCTACTTATTATAATGCTCTGGCACCTAAGGATATGCGCGACTTCAGGCAAGTCCTGAACTGGATGCAGTCGGTTTGGCTGCCCATCGTCCCCGAGCTTACCGCTTCCAACTCGCGAGAAATCATGGACGGCCGCTACGTCGTGCTCGGCATCCTCAACCGGGACCGACCAGAAGACTTTGTCTTGGACAAGCGCGAGATCAAAAACGCCGCGTTGGAATGGATGGACAAACAAACGCACGCCTTTCAACTCGAACGGCAAGAAATGCGCGACGCCAAACAACTCCGGATCGAAGAAGCCGAGGACCGCAACGACCAACGAGCGCTCCGGGCCGCCAAGAGCATCCGCATCCAAATCGGCGAGGACGACAAGAAACAGGTCGGCTTCGCCTGGGTCGACGGCATCTTCTGGCAGCGCTGGATCCGCACTACGTACGGCATCGACGTCCGAGAAGGCGAACGTGTCATCATCAACGACGAAGATGTAAGTCCCCTCCCTTACCCCCATAGCCCCCCCCAAAACCCCTCTTTTCATCCGCTAACCTCCCCCTCCCCGCCCCCCCCACAGAACCGCCGCTACTGGGACCTCACCGACGCCGGCGGCTACATCGTCCCCTCGCGCACCTCCATCCTCGAAACCATCCCCCGCGTCATCGCCTCCCCGCCCAAACTCAAACCCAAATCCACTACCGGCGCTTTCGAAAACGCATTCTTCCATGTTCGAGCGGCCATGACGAGTCATCCGTGGTTGACGCTTGGGATGTTGGTGGGGGTCGTGCTCGGGAGTGGGTTGTATGGGAGGAATCGGATTAGGAAGGGTAGGGGGGGATGGGTGGGAAGGTGGATTAGTTGGGGCGGGGGTGGTTTGCATGGTGGGGAGGAGTTGGCGGGGTTTGGGGCTTGTTGTGATCTCTATGGCCATGTATTATGGGTTAGGGTTTATGGTGTTGATGGCAATAATGCATTTTCATCGCGTTTTGTCTTGTTCTCGTCCCCGTTGTTGCTGCGAGGGTGGTGGTGGAGCGGACGAGTAAATGAGATGGTGAAGTGTGGGTTACAGGGGTTTGTGCGAGTTGCGTGCCAGGCCTATGTCCATATTAAGTGGTTGTCTCCCGCTAGCTGATGGGCCCCTCTCGATGCTGCAACAGCGGAAGCGATTTATCTCAACCTTGGAAGTGAATATTATAGGTAGGCACCCATGGTTTCTACTATCTCTGCTTCGAACGGTCCTCAAAATGTATCTGGGTTGTCAAGTGGTTGAGGGTGCCCCCCAGCTGAATCCTGCCACGCTTCTTATGCACACGCCTGGTGCGCAACATGCGTCAGATATTTAAGACACAAGGCACTCGAATCATATCTGCTATGCTGCCAGAATTACATGAGCTAAAGCGATAGCTATATGCACGTCCTAGATAGGGGCTATTGACCAATCGGTCCTCACTCGGTCTTTACGCTTGCTGAGGGCCGCCCTGGCTGTGTAACTGCAGATGGCAGCAGGGGAGATAGTAACTAGGAGACTACTGAAGACAAAGTGCATTCCGAAGCGCGGGTCTATTGGCATGATTTAGCTATGACGTTTTACAACAAGCTGAAGCTGAAAAGAAATGCACTCAACCACTATTGTGAGAGAAGTAGATCCAACAATCTGGTATGATGAGAAACTCAAACTACAGATCCATGTCTTGAAGACTCCCAGGTCGCGCAACCTGGCATCTCCTACGATGCTGACAGAGATACAACGCAGAGGCTCCCCAGCCCACAAAATTTTTCAATCACCCAAACCTTTTTAAACGCCACGCTAGAACAGCATCTCCCAATCGTAGATACAACCCACCACCGCGCACTCACCTCACCTCACCTCCCCGCCGGTCCCCCCTCTTTTCCCCATCCCCTACTCCGCATACTCTCCTCCACCTGCCCCCATATCCCCTCCACAACCTCCCTATCCCTCCACCGCCCCTGCGCCCCCTGACTCTGATTCCACTTCTCCACCTGCGCACTCACCACGCCGCGCCCCCACCCCTTGACTGTACTCGGCACGTCCTCGCCCCTCCACCCCACGTAAATCCCCAACACGTTCTTGAACAGGTCCGGCGGGCTCTGCCACTTGTAGCTCTTAAACTGCCACGTCTGCCCCGTGGTGAAGACGGCCACGACGCGGGACCAGTAGTCGGGTTTGAACTGCTCGGGGGTATCGACGAGGATGAAGCGGAGCGGGCGGGAGGGGTCGATGCTGGGGAGGAGGCGGGAAATGTGCAGGATGTTGGCTGTGGTGGAGGAGCCGGCCAGGGCGTTGTCCGGCGGGATGTAGACGCCGGAGTCGAGGAAGGATTTGATGTTGCTCATGCGAAGAAGAGAGGACGCGGAGGGGGAGAGCAGGATGATGGGATCGGGGCGACGGGTGGATTTTTTGGAGAGGACGGTATTGGACGGGTTGGTGGGGATGGAGGCGGTGGTGGAGGAGGGGTGGTTGGCGCGGGAACGGTTGCGACCGAGGAAGATTTCGGCGGTTTTGCGTACGTGGGAGAAATCCTGGGGAGAGTTAGAGGGGATGGTGGAAGGTTGTAGGGGAGGAGGGTCTTACGGTTGGCTTGATGCCTCGTAGGACGCTGTTTCTATCCCCCATTCTCCTCTCCCCGTTGTAGATCTCTTGCAGTCTCGGGTCGATTGTCTTGCCTGGTCGTCCGCCGACGGCGCCGCTTGGTACTGCTGGTACTCCTCCAGCGGCGCCCGAGGCGACTTGTGCTGATCCAGCTGCTTGCGCAGCGGTGACATCGGAGTCTAGTGGCTTGATGTACTCGCTCTCGTCCGAGGCACCTTCTAACCAAGTGATCAAGTCCAATCTCTCCACGAACACCAGATTCTGCACCTTTCCCCCGGCACCGCCCGGTGCTGAAAGCTCCTCATTCAGCTGTTGCGCCGAGGCGATGTAGTCCGGGATAGCCACATCTTTCTTCTGCCACGCGAAATAGATGCTTCGAAGGTCTACCGGTTTGTCTGAGGAGATGAAGCGCGTTGGGGTATCGAGTGGGAAGGATTGGCGATTCGGCTCGGTGAATTGTAGGTGGGTGGCTATGGCGAGGTTCTCAGTTGCGTCGGATGCTGCTGTTGCGTCTGCAGAGGTCGTTGGTATGGGCGCGCGGTTGGAGGCAATCGAGAGTCGGAGGCTGAGGAGAGGATCTGAGAGAGCGCCGTCTGTTGACGCCATGTGGCGTGCCGAGGATCAAGGAAGCGCAGTGCAGCAAACTCAAGGGTGTGGAGATAAAGCACTTGAGGTAGAGAATCGATGCACACTTCTTGGCGTTCCTCAGCAGCTGAGCTAAGGCTGATTACTAATCAACCTCGGCGTCATAGTTTATCCGAAGTCTATGTTTGGTCTTCAATGCGGATGGGCGGAAGCTTTAACTTTAAATTCAGCCCTGGCGCAAACCTTCGAAACCGATTCGATGAACATCCATTTGCGCAAAAACTTGAGCAACGCCAGCGCGAGCATTTCTCAGTCAAAGGACCAAAAGAAATGGTTCCTACGAGGGTCGAACTTATTCAAGGTTAGCTCAATGCGCGGTGTACTGGATTTGTAGGAGAATTTACCTCGCGACCTTGGCGTAACAAGCAGACAGCTATTAGCACCACGCTCTAACCAACTGAGCTAAGGAACCTGACTGCTGTTGAAGAATAGTTTCGAATAATAAAATATTACCCTAGAAACAATTTGAAGGTTCAGTGACTCGCTTCCAGTCTTAGTCTGTAATTCGTGTTTTGCCTTGGTTTCGGCTTTGTTTCTGATATTCTTGCAGTCCATTGTAGTTGACATAGTTCCATCGAATGTGTCCCAAGCATACTGTCACAAGTGTATGTCAGACGTTTCTGTTGAAATATCTGAATCTGAGAACAATTCGAGAGTGCTCAGATGACCAGCCGCTTAGAGATCACCACTCTGAACCTGCAATAGAAACCAGGTCTAACAATGCTAACAGATTTGCTAACAACAAGCGGGTCATTGGTGTCCAGTTGGTTGGAGCGTAAGAGTCTTCAGAGCATCTTGAGTTGGAGGAAAGATCCTTACAGGTCTTCAACAAGAAAGGTCTCTTCCGGGTCAGACATGTTATAGAAATGCTTTGAATGCGAAATCACAGCAGTTTCAGTGGCTAGCAACTGGGATCCTCTGCTAATCTCAATCACACGGCATCCTTTACATACAGGTCTAACGAATAGCTGAGGGTCTCCTACTTCGTTAAACATTTCAATTGCGCATTCAACTCAGCCTCTTCAGCCAGAGCGTGTGAGGGCCTCGTCACCCCTATAACATATCAAATTTGGTTCGCATAACAGATCATTGTTAGTTGAACTAGCATTGCAGGACTCCACGTAATATTTCTAATCTCATTGTGGAGGGTCCCCTAAGTAACCTATAGTCCATATATGCAAAGATCTATTTTCCGACCAACTTTGTTATTTACGTCTAAAGGACCACTGGTTCTACTATCACTTTTTATCTTTATACGCTCTCCGTCTATGTCTATAGAGGCTGCGAAGATTTTAATCTACACCTAGCTATGCGCTCCTATGGGAGAGGCCTCTGTTCGGTACACACGGCGCATTTCCATAATATGACATACACATGTAGCTCACTTACGGAGTTCACCATGGAAGATGGGCCCATATTTGATTTGTTATTGCGTCTCAATTGTCCAGTTGATACTGTAGGTCGCTATCACAAATTAGTTGTCTGGTAACAGCGATTGTAGCCCTTTAATTTTCTAAGCTGAGTATGTACTAGGAATAATGATCGGGCTGTTGACTGCGCATGCGCACTCCTACTGGCTATTTACTTTCAGGAAGGACCGGGTTAGTTTGGATGGCTGCAGAGGTTTTGTCAAACATATTTTATATCGCATTCTTGATGTTGATTAGCTGCCTCCGTGATGATCGTCTACCGTAAAGATGCAAATTCTACGTTTCAGTCAATCTGCTCCTTGCTTGGAGGGCTAGTGTTGGACCATTACCTCCTGAAGTGGCTGGCGACTACTATGTTTTTCCTTGTTGGCGTGGGGGCTCCTCCGGTCATTAAGCCCGGATAGAGGAAGCAACTGTGAAGCATAGAGCAATGTCTCAAACTACTGTTAGCGAGGGTTGCGGGAAGGGGGCCCCCCCAAATTTCGAAAATTGCTCTCCAATATCCACGGGTACTATGGGTGCCTTAAGATCGTCCTCCGATGTGTACTCGTAGATAAAGATACCGTACCCTTGATATTTGCGATGGGGCCCTCCGGCATCTAACCCCAAGAACGCACTATCACCCCTGTTTGACATCAGCTTCATTCGGTGATCCCTCCCATAAAGGAACTGGCACGAGGTGCTAAAACGCTCGAGGAGCAAAGTTCCGCAGCTGCCGCACTTGACCGCAGCCACTGTGGTCACTGCAGGTAGGAAATAGGAATGTGGTGGCAATGAGATCGTTAAATTGGGGGGTGTATTTCTTAACTGCATGTAATTAGGGGAGGCCGAAGCCCGCTACATAGAATGCTAGAGCCTAAATTAGCCCGATTTGGCTTTCATGCTCCACACCACCAGACCATTTGAACCTTCGCGCTATACTATAGTTCCTGGCATCGACCGATGGACGGCCTCGAATAACGATAGTGTAGCTGTAGAGTGCCATCTCCAACTAGAGTACCATCTTCGTCGCGCGGGATAGATCTGTACTACACGTGGCTCGTTTGTGGTGTCATTACCCGGGAAGCGTTCAAAGCGGCGGCAGACTAGGGCCAAACCCTTACCTACGATTCTTCACTAAGCGACGACACTATAGGTGTTGACATAAGAAACGTTAATTTGTGTTGGAAAGAAAGGCCTTGCCGAGATTAATGAGGCTTTTATATCCCCTCTCCTCCTTGCGGACATTACGGACATAAGACTGGAAAGAAAAGGTATAGTCTTTAGCCTATCGACACGCTAAGTAAGAAGGTCAGCTATCTTTTCTCTTCGTGTAACCGTGACAGCGACCCTTGGCAATTTATACTCCTTGACTCGTCACGGGGCCAAGCTTTGGGTAATCTTATCCAGCGAGTTCGCAGATTCGTCGAGGAGTACACCTTAAGGTAGCCACACGACCCTGTTACAATTCTAATAGTCGGGGCTGAGCAGAATGCTAGTGTATGGTTGATACGAACGAGCAGAGTCCCCTTGGATCCCTCACAGCGTGTACAACCCAACCAGTACTACTGCTTCTGAGTAGATGTATGTACTACATCTTAGAATTTGAATTATGCATCAATTGTAGCGGAGAAGAACCCTGGTCACCCGCCTCTTACGGAGCGCTGTGGTCGGGAATAATCGAGGGTTTTCCGCGGCTAGCCGCAAGATGAAGATGAGTGAGGAATGCTGGGCCAAGGGGTTTACAAATGGTGTTGGACGAGCCGGACATGGCCAAGGAATCGAGTCCATTGACGAGGCAATTGACAGGTCACTAGTTTAGCGGCGCAGGGCATGCTTTGCCTTAAGGTACCTTAGTGCACGACGAAAACCCGGGTGATGCCGCCTGGGATTTGGGTAGGGCGGCAGGGCGGTCCAAGCTCGATGGTCGATGCCCGATGCTCCGATGTACGGGTGCCGCGTACTTCTCAGCGCGTATGACGACGCCCGCGCGGGCTGGAGAATTGTCCCGCCGTAGCGATACCCTTTCTCGCCTTTGCACTTTGCACCAGGTGAAATCTCTCTCCAGCCAAACTCTCGTTCCCTTTTCTGCCATCGTACCATATACACAGCAATCCACCAAGAGCCAGACCAAGCACCCCGAGGCACTGCGAGGTCACCATCGACTTCAGTTACATCGACGCTATCGATTGTGGCACAGCAGAGGCCGTGAACCCCCACCGGCACCGGAAAAGACGAGGAAGTGGACGAGGAACCCCACCAGTCCAACACGTTCCTCCCGCCATATTAACGGTTTTGTGTGGTGGGAATCATTCGCTACTCTCTCCCTCACCCACCCGCCCTGGAGATCCACCTGAAACTCCTCTAGTGGAGACCTATCCTTTCACACCACAACGCACCCACGCGCACACCCACTTACATCCAATCCCAGCAGAGCCGCAATACCGGCTCCTTGCAGCTCGAGTTGTCAGGCACCGTCGAAGCTCACCAGTCGACTGGGGGAGAGAGGGAAGAGGGGAGAGGTGTGTAGTCGGTCGCGAGCGCGGAGCGCTGGTCATCGCACAAAAGATTGTCAATCACTGATCAGCAACACTAACCTAGCTGTGATTGCGACATCGCTTTTCACCAACGGCTCGCAACGACTCGAAATATTCTTGGCCGGTCACCACCGAACTTCAACCGAAGAGTAACGGTATACCAAAGCGCACCGGACCATCTTGTCAGCCATAGATCGTGCGTGGGGGACTATTAGCGGTGGGTTTCCTAGGTCATATTTTTTCCAGCGCCGTTGTACAGAAAAGCCGCGTATGGTGTCTCGATGAGCCTGAAGGAGATCACTAGCCGCCACCTTTGCTGCATTCAGCCTTTGTGATGGACACGCATTTCCCTGAAACTACAAACTACTATCAAACGAACTCCAGGCAATCCTTAGCGCCACTGTCGAGTCTCGAGCCGTATCCGCTACACCAATCCGGACTTGCCGCCCCGCACACTCTTCCGCCCCTGCAACCTCAACATGCAGCAGCTCTCTCTCCCGCCCATGACCTGTTCGGCCAGAATAGACAACCCCCTCGATCTTCACAACCCAGCAATGTCCCTAGTTCGACCACGCATATGGGCTCCTATGGCCATTATGCACCACAACCCTCGACCCGTTTCAACGGATCACAGCCGTCATACATCCAGCCGGCACAATCCTATCAAAGCTCTCAGAACTACATCCCGCAGTTCTCAAACCCTCCGTCATACCAGCCAAATGTTGCTACGATGCCACCGCAAAGCCGACTGCCCGACCTACGGCCTATGCCCGCCGGAGGTCTACACCAACCATCAATGATGTCTTCATCCTACACTCAAGCTCAACAACTACCACCACCTTCCTCAGTCGCCGAGCAAGAGATACAACCAACGCATGTTGTAGGCTCTCAAGGTCGGAGGGGGATACTTCCGAGCGCTGCCGGCCGGCCACCTGCGGTTGCTGGTGAAGGAACGGCTAGTGCAAAGTCCGCTGTGATACCGATAAAGGATGCAGATGGCAAATTCCCTTGTCCTCATTGTAGCAAAACCTACCTGCATGCCAAGCATCTTAAGCGGCATCTTTTGCGGCGTAAGTTTCACATGAGCTCTCTTTTTCACTTTACTGACAAGTTACAGATACTGGTGATCGACCGTACATGTGTATACTATGTAAAGATACTTTCTCTCGAAGCGATATACTTAAACGCCACTTTCAGAAATGTTCTCTTCGTAGAGGCAATCCAACGGGTGCTAGTCACCTCTCTCACTCTTTAGCTCATGTCAAGAAGTCACAGGCCGGGGCGAACAAAGACACCACTTCGCAGGTCGGTGGCCCTGACCTGCTTGGAGTATCACAAGCTTCTGAGACTTTCGCTATGCCTACCTTGTCGAATGTTTACGGGGATCACAATGCAAGATTACCTGTACAATCCAATTACTCAGGAAGCGATCAGTCATTATCCAATCCTGTCTCTAGAGCCAACAGTATCAAGCAACCGAGCAGTGGTGGTGGTAGAGACCGACGTAGCTTGACAGGCCCTGGTCCTGCTGGCTTCAATCGAAACAGTTTCACGTACAAGCAGGGAGATTTGAGCCCGGGACCACATCCCAATAGCACGGAGTCTATGCCATTGTCATTCTCTACAGATCGGAAACCAAATCAGCACCCAGGGCAAGGGCAAAATCAATCGCAGTTCGGATTTGGGTCGCAGGCAAACGGAACAATGAGAGATGCAACAGCTTCGCAAACATACGCAAGAGGGTCGTCGTCGCAAATGCAAGGATCGTGTCACAGTCAGGGTAGTGAATTTGAATGGCCTGCAATGTTTCAGCCGGGCGCGCAAGATGCATACATCAACCAGATGTTTTCGTCCAACGTGGGAGATCAGCAACACGGAGTCAAATCCGAAGCAGGCCTCATGAGTAACCCCTTTGCCAATCCTAATGACAACCAGCAGGAAAGTATGCTAAATGGCATATATGGGACGGCATCATCTTCGGCCACCGATGGAGGGTATGAAACTTCTCCCGCTTGGAATCTGGATCTTCAAGATACCGACCCACTTCAGAACAAGACCAACCTGCTGATCTCGTTTTGCTTCCCTCGGGGAAGTGACTTCTCACCAGCTGAGCAGGCAGAGGCTCGCGCCCTGAAACAATACCTCACGGCCGAGAATGTGAAGCATTTTGCCGAGCTTTTCCTCAACTTCCAAGGTCACTGGCCGCTCCTCCACATGCCCACTTTCGACTTCCTGGGAGCGTTCGATGGCCTCATTCTGGCGATGGTCTGCATTGGCGCCGTTTATTCAGACCGGATGAGTGTACCTGATGTACAAGCTCTCATGAGGCGTGCTAAGGTTGCAGTCGAGCGGAACACCCATGTATTCGATGATGACGGAGGTGAACGATATAGTGCTGCCTCGGGAAACCTCGATGTCGAGGAGCTCCAAGCGTTAACACTGCTCCAAATTTCATCGACTTGGCATGGAGATCCTGCACAACGTAAAGCCGCCCGGCAAGAATTCGCTAAATTCGCCACCTTTGCGCGGCGGTCCGGATCGATGCGACCCGCAGAGCCGGGAAGTTCTGCCTACAGCAGTTACCACCAAGTCACACTGCCGGATCACATGTCAGTCAGCAACTGGGATTGGACGGCTTGGCTGGAGCAAGAGAAACGGTCCCGCTTGATGTTTGCATTGTTCCTTCTCGATGCAGCTCTGGTGATCTACTTCAACTGCCAACCGCAATTCGATCCTTTCGAAGTCCGTTTGCCTCTGCCCTCTGATGACGCCGCTTGGGATGCAGCAACTGCCCTCGATTGCGCTGATGCGCTTGGCTTGAACGGTTCTGCTGCCCAATCTAAGAACGTTACCGGTAGTCGACGTCCGAAGCAGCCAGAAATGCATCAAGCGCTAAAAGCGTTACTTCATCCGACATACGATTTCCGGCGAAGGACGACTAACGTCTATTCGAAATTCATCCTAATCCATGCTCTACATGTGCAGATCTGGAACATTCAAAGGCAGCTCTTGCATGGAAACGTAGTCACGGGTATCCACGACATAGGTTATCCTGGCAGCGGAACGAGTACACCCATTTCACAGAATGACTGGATTACTACGGATGGAAGCAGTGGTCATACTAGCAACAGCAACAGCGGCCAAGTGACCCCTACAGATAGTTCCGGTCCCCAATCGCCTGGAACGCATCAACTGCTCAAGGCAACGACCAATGCGTTGTCGAAATGGAAGAAAACCTGGGATGAGGACATGGCTCTACAATATCCACCGATGCCTTCTGCAAGTAAGCGATTCGGGTTCTGCAGAGACGGCGTCCACTTCTTTTGGCTTGCTCGTGCGTTTTTACGGAACAACAGAGCGTCAGACTGGCAAGCCGCTCCGGACTCGAGGTTTTCGCAAGTAATAAGCTGGCTGAAGCAGGTTCGAAGATGGGTTGCATCGGACAATGCACAACGCGGCGAGGAAATTGGTTCCGTGGGCGATATCGACGAGAGCTATGGAGTGGAGAACCTTACCTTGGACATGAAACTTCTTTTCAAACCTTTCAATCAGCAATTTGATTCTCCGCTCTCGGACATGCAGACGACCAACAACAACAATAATCACAACGGCATGATGTGAGCGCCTTACGGAATGGACATTGCTCTGAGGCAGGCGAGCGAACCATCTTAATACCAGGAGACGCGTCGAACGCACCACGTATCATTGAGATGAACAAACAAGAACCTTTCCGAATACTCTGGATGCCTTATTGACGACCATAGATAGACATACATCCTCACTTGTTACGCAACAAAAGTTCTAGACTTTCCTTTTTGGTCTCTCGGCGCTCTCTCCCCGGATTCTCTTTCAACCCTGTCGTTGGTGATTGGCTACTCCCTTTTTTGACTTGCAGACGACTTGCGGTGGATGAATGCGCCACACGCTATAGACGGAATAAAGGCGGTAAAAAGACTCAAACGACATTTGTACTTATGGCACGCGGGCATGGTTGGCATTCTGCACGGCGTCTTCCTCTTTTTCTTGTTGAAGAACTTCATGTCTACAATATCGGCCAGTAAGGGCTGCGGAACTGCATATAGATGGTGCAGGGTCAGGTCGTGCCTTGAGACGAGAGAAATTCATCAGACCATTGCCGCCTGAGGTTGTGCCTCCATTACCAATACGATGAGAACGTCCCGACACGTGACACTTTTACCCCACATCATTACGTGTCATGCTGTGCCGGTGGCGTATGGCTACTTGAGAAATGACAACCTCAATTTGAGACACCCATCCACCGAGGACGCCCCCCGACGCCGCCAGACGTCTTCTTGGCGCTTGCGGGGTCCTCTCGCTTAATGTTCAAGGGTGTGTGGGTATATCTGCCCGGCGACCGGCCATGCTTCTCTTTTCCTCATCCTCCCTCCTTCTCGTGTGCGCGGCGGGCCTGATCTAAGCCCTTCAAGGCCTTACTCACCGTAACTCTAGATCGTGATGAGCCACAATTCAACCCCTCCGGACAGCATCGTCCAACACTTTCCATTTCCCGTCCGCCTGGATCGCTGTCCGCCTTGACTTGAGGCACAAGAGGCCGTGCATAGCACTGCCCTCTCCCCTCTAGACTTGCCTTAGCCTGTGATGGCTTTTGTGGTATTTAACTTGTGCTTGGTTGGTATTGTAGCCTCATTTGCACCGCATTAACGCAGGATTGCATGAGTGCCTTCTACCGCAAGCTCTTCTCGTTCCGACTTCTTTTCTTTCTGTGTACTTGCGCTTGTTTGGCCTTACCTGTTCTCTTCTGCCACTGTTGATGAAACACGTGGAAACACGCAAAAGATGATCTTCAGAGTGCCTGTTAGGCTGTTTCAGACAATGGACTTTCCGGATGGCTTGAGGTATTAAGAGACCCCGCTAATATTCTGGTAAGTTTTTTTGTGTGTGCTTTTCAGATCGACAATATGTAAGATGCCTCGAATCGATAGCCTAATGCATTATGCAGTATGCATGGCGTAAATGTTGCCTTAATCCTCACTCTGCTTCCCGTGCGTCCTTTCAATCTATGAGCTAGCATTAGCATGATAACTGCACGTCTACTGGTCTCAAGTTTTCCCCTCGTATCGTCATTAAGGCACAGAAAGTATTATCCTGTCAGAGAGCTCGTTATGTCCACGTTGTAAACCTCACAGCCTACATGCCTTCGGGTATCAAACCTTTCCAACCTGTTGCAATACCGGAGAGGGTGAAGCTATTGTTTCATCGCAATGGCATCCAGCAGTACCGGACATTATCCGCATGTTATGGCTACGGAAACCTCACCTCTTCTACAGAAAGGCGACACGAACGAACAGGCTATTCGCTCAAGTAATGACGAAGTTCTAAATACTGGATTGTCGAATGTCAATGTCGCGGGCAGAGCTGGGCAGGATGTGGGAAATCGCGAAGAGAACGACGAAAACACTTCGCTCACCAGTGCTGATCTTAAGCAAAAGATTATGTGGACCATGCCTGCCTTGGCAATCGGTATCTTTCTCTCTGCTGCAGACCAGACAATTGTGGTGTCTACCTATGGAAAAATTGGCAGCGAATTGCAAGCCTTGAGTAATTCTAGCTGGATTGCCACTGCGTGTGTATTCAGCTGTCTATGTCAGACCAATTTTCAGCTCACAATCTTAACATAGGTACTTCCTTACTCTCACCTCCTTTCAGCCTCTCTACGGAAGACTCAGTGATATCTTCGGACGACTACCGGCACTCCTCTTCTCCTTTGGGATATTCGGGCTCGGATGCCTCTTCTGTGGACTTGCACGGACAATGAATGAGCTGATTGCAGCTCGAGCGTTTGCAGGCGTCGGCGGTGGAGGTATGACCACAGTTGTTGCGATACTGTTATCAGACGTGATTCCCCTGCGCGATCGAGGAACTTGGCAAGGGTACAACAACATTGTGTTCGCAACCGGAGCTGGAGTTGGTGGTCCGCTTGGTGGTGTTATCGCAGATTATGTAGGATGGAGATGGTGAGTTGAAGGTCTGGGCTCTTCCTTCTGTCTTCACTGTTACTTACTTGCGCCAGGTGCTTCCTTCTACAGGTGCCTCTCACGATTGCCGCTTTCATTAACGTTTACTACGCTCTAGAATTGCCGGCAGAGGACTTGTCAAACCTGAAGGGCAAGCTAAGACGTGTTGATTTCATTGGTGCGCTGACCCTCATCTTTGCAGTTTTCACTCTGCTGCTAGGCCTTGACCGGGGCAGTAATGTCTCGTGGCAGTCGCCGCTGGCTTATGGTTCTCTGAGTGCATCTTCTGTTTTCTTTGCTTTGTTCGTCTTGGTTGAGGTGAGATTCGCCTCGGAGCCGTTTGCGCCGGGCCACGTCATTTTCGAGAGGTCAATACTAGCATGTCTTCTCTGTAATTCGTTTTCTTTCGGGGCGTGGCTGGCTATGACGTATTATCTACCTTTGTACTGGCAGGCTGTGGAAGACATCTCAGCCACTCAAGCAGGATTACGATTACTTCCTGGTATTGTGGCCAGTGTTTCGGGCTCATTATTTGCAGGATTAGTGATGAAGAAGACTGGGAGGTATTACTTGCTGACTGTTAGTTGTTACGCTACTTTCATGGTAGGGGTCGTGCCGATTCTCCTGTTTACTGGTTTGATAAAGAACTCTTTGTGGGGCATCTGGCTGGGTACAGTGCTTTGCGGATTTGCTAATGGTATTGGCGGCACGAGTACTTTGGTTGCGTTGAGTATGTCTGTATCCAATGGGCAACCTCCTCGTGCATGGGCTAACGTATATGCGCGCATATAGTATCAATTGCTGCACCCAAAGACCAGTCTGTTGCCATTGCTTGCCTATACCTCTTTCGCTCTCTTGGATCGGCCGTTGGGATTTCGCTGTCAGCAACCGTTGTTCAGCAGTCGCTACGAGTACGCCTGCGGGCAGCACTGCAAAGCAACAGCGATGCGGACGGGATCGTCCAGCATGTCCGACAGGACCTGTATTTCATCAACACTTTGAAGCCGGCAGTTCAGCGCTTGGTCCGCACATGTTTCGCCATAGCGACGAGAGAGAGTTTTATTCTGAATCTGGGTATTGTGGCCGGAGCCGTGGGGGCTAGTCTGTTCATCAGAGAGAAGAGTTTGGTCCGCTGAAATCAAGTCATTCAGAGAGCTAGGAGCTTACTCCGGAGTGTGTTGACACTTGGTGTGGTGTGGCAGATGCAGAGTATTCGTATTGAACCCTTAGTCTTCGTATACCGCACATTTGTGGAGCTGAAACAGAGATCGTGCATAGATCTGCAGAAATCCACTGCATGACCGGTCTTCTCCAGCATCCAATCACTCGCACCGTGTAAGCTTCGCTTCGGGACCTGACCACTCTCACGATCTTACAAAATCAATTCGCCGCTTAGATCAAACACGTGAGGCTATACGAGTCGACTAGGGCGCTTCCGCAAGGCATTGGAAAAGCTCTCATATGCAGGAAGTGAGACACTGAACATCATGCAGACACCATCGGCAACTTTGGCAGAGTAGAAGAGATACTATTACCTAACAGAAATACATTGAAGAAAAACAAATAGCAGATGTGTACGTATATTACTTCTGAGTTGCTCCGTAGCGTGCCTATTCAAAAACAGCCGTCATAAGATATCTTTAGCTGTTGCTTAAGCAATATCCTCGCCGACTTACCTCTCAATACAGTCACCAACCCGCGCCCGCCTCCGTTTTGGAGAAGACATATCGTCTCACCCAAACCCCCTACGGAGCCCAGCCGCCTCCGCGCCTCACATCCTTGTAATCGGAGGCGGCGTCACCGGCCTTGTCACGTCATGGCTCTTGCTCGACAAAGGCTACCGGGTCACCATCATCTCCAAAGAATGGGCCACCTTCACCAAGAACCAGCGTCTTACGTCGCAGATTGCAGGGGCACTATGGGAGTTCCCACCCGGCGGCTGCGGAAGCCCTACCAAGACTAACAATCTGGACTTGGCTAGGGAATGGGCGTTGGAGAGCTATGATGTCTACCGCGCCATGGCCGCCGACGCCAAGCTGGCCGTCGAGTTCGGCGTCACGCTCCGTATATTGGGCATGTTCTTCCCCTGCGTCATTGCCGAGGACGAGAAAAAGAACAAGAAGATGGGCGCGATTGAGAGAAGTGAGATCAGGCATTTCCGACGCACGCCCGATTTGGTCCACGAGCGCCACATCAATCCCCGCTTCACGCAAGGTCTAGTCGACGCGTACGAACATGAAGCACCGGTCATCGATACCGACCGTGCTATGCAATGGCTGCTGCACCTCGTCCGCAGCAAAGGCGCCCACCTCGTCACCGATCACCTCCACGGCGACCTGTGCGAACTCGAGCCCGCACTCCTTCATCGCCACCACGCCGCCGCCATCGTCAACGCCACGGGGCTCGCGGCCCACGAGCTCGCAAACGACCCCACCGTCTTCCCCGTCCGCGGCGGTGTCCTCCGCGTCGTCAACGACGGCTCCGATTTCCCCCAGGTCAATGCCGCCGCCGTCGTCTCGACTCAATCGGACGGCGCCGGCAAATATACCGATATCGTCTTCATGGTGCCGCGCAATGACCACGTCCTCATCCTCGGCTCCATCGTCCAGCCGCACGAGTCGCAGCTGGAGCTCGAGCTCCACTCGCCCGTCGTTGAGGAGTTGCGTGAGCGGCTGGAGGATTTCATGCCCGCGCTGAGGAATGCCCGGTTGGTGGAGGACTATCCGTTCGCGCAGGGGTTGAGGCCGTTTCGGGAGGAGGGCGTTCGGGTGGAGAGGGAAAAAAGGGGGAGGGGCGGGAGGGCGAGTCGGATCGTGCATAATTATGGGCATGGGGGGGCGGGGTGGACGTTGGCGTTTGGGTGTGCGGCGGAGAGTGTGGCGCTCGTTGAAGGGGCTTTGATGGAGAGAGAGGTGGCGGGGGTGAGGGGGCAAGGGGTTGAGGCGAGGCTTTGATCGGGGATGGGGACGAAAGTGTGTGTTCAGTGTCGGTTTGGAGAGAGAGGAATGGAATTGTGCGGATTGAGTCGGTAGTAGTGTGGCTTGAAAGGTTGGGGGCGCTTTGGGTGGTGTAGATATCAAAAGCGGGATTTGATCATCTCTTGAATCATTTTTAAAGGAGCGAAGATCCGGATGAAAGGGGCGAAGCGGGATTTTTGATGGCTGAGGAAACGCGCTGCTTTTGGAGTTACAGCTCACAGAAGAACTGCTCTCATGAGAGCAGTGAGCAAATTCCCCTTCCTACGCCGCCTTGCAGATTCATTGAAGACCCTGGTTTCAGAGGTTTCACCACACATTCAGACAATCATCTCAGTGCTGAAAAGGAGATTTTTGTTCAGCTTCAACACTTTAAATTGTCCTCGGCAAAGTTCTGACGTTCATGTACAAAGCTGCGCCGAATTTACATTCGTCATTGAGTTCTTTGATGTACGTCAATCACATGACAATATATCCTTTCACGCAGGACCTCTAATACAATCATAACACTATCATGAGATGGAACTTCCTGTTCAGGCTCTTTCCCTACAGTATATCAAGTAGCGCTTCCGACTTGCTCAACTATCGTTCCCTGGGTTGAGATTCTCTTCATCATCTGAGTCAACCCCGTCATCTCTTCTGCTCTTTCCTCATCTGTTGTGGACAGGTATTCAAAATGTTCTTCTAGAATGCCACATTGCTCGCTCTTCATCTGCAAGTCGTGAGGTTTGAAATTCTTATCTCATGATATGCTCAGTGACTATTACGAAGCTCTAGTTCATTCGTGTGAATGTGTGGACAGCTTGCCTTTTCTCTATCTAGTAGCGAGGCTAGTTGTCTGCTTAGGCTAACCGTAATTCGACTACCTAAGCCCCAAGAAGCTAAGCTAGGTATGAAAGAGAAGAAACATAACTGCATAACCGCAACAGTGACTCATGAGTTAGCAAGGTTGCTGATTCCTGGATCTCCTCGGTCATTCAGCTTCCATTGGCATATTCACTCTTGTATCAGGGCTCAATTACCAAGCGTGTCAGCGCTAATCATTACGGCTGCTCTAATCAGCTGAGGCATGACTGTGAATGATGTTTGCCTGATGAAGTAATGAATGAATTCCTGATAAGACCTTCCTTCAAATTCTGCTATACAGTAGTTCTTGAATTCCTCCTTATCTTGAGGACCTGTTTATCTCATAACCTGCTTGAAGGAAACTGTTGTGAGTCGCTGCCCTGCCAGCAAGAGGTTTCCCTGTACCACTCCTTGACTCAGGTGTCATGGAGGGTATTGTTTGGTATAGCACCTCCCTCGCCTCCGTGGTGTACTCCAGCATTGCACCGAGGACTTAGGTTGCACCGATAAACACTCCTTAGTCTTTCCTGTAGGATGTTAGCAGGGTCTGAAACCAAGGCGGAACAAGACTTACGGATTGAACTAGAGTTAGGGGGCATCAACGTTTGCAGGTCATGAAAATGCTTTTATTAATTGTAGCACTCTTCTGGAGCTACAGAGTCTCGCACGCAGATCCTGAAATTCCCAGAATGCTTCATCGTAAGGTGAACCAGAGAGGCCATGCAGCTTCCGCAGCAGATTAAGTCCTGGGAGCGATGTGACTGCTGGAAGACGGCTGTCGTCCTGCTATCTCAATGGATATGGTTCCCAATGGGTTGTTGTGCCTTGTTATTTTGTTGAATGGTTCGGTGCTGGATTTGGGTGAGTCCCATTCTACTGTGGTTTGTGTCTCCTCAATCATTGTAGCTAATAGTCCTCTAGGTGGGTAAACTGAGGTCTTGAAATCAGACTGTGAAAACCTGAGAATAGTTTTTTGAGTTTTGTTGATTTGCTGGGATGTTGGAAGCTTGAAGTAGACAGTGCAGTGCAAAAACTGAGAGATGCTGAAGACCCCCTGAACACTGTTGAGATGACGGTGAAGACTTTTCAGCATATCTCACGTGATGAGTGTTAAATTCTTCGCTTGGATTGTGATACACTTCTCATGGATAGCAGCAAGCTGAGTATCTAGGTGAAAGTTGAATTGATATTACATTATAAATAATAGGCTAGAACTTTCACTTTCAAAAAAGAAAATCATGTATCCTGTTACTTCTTGTAATGTCTTCAGCATGATATTATTGAGAAATCACCACGGTCCACAATCATGGTGGACAAGATGCTTTTGAGAGTACCAGATGTAAGGAAGTGCTAAATCATGTCCAGGATATAACATATTTGAAGTGACCAATCTGAGTATTAAAAACTTATGTGAAAGTTATCCATGAGACTTGGCTGGTTATGAAATTGCAAAGTTAAAGAAAGAGATGTCGTTGATCATAGAGGTCACGCTCATGAAGATCATCTTTGACGCGTTCAAGAGGGTGATGGCGCGGCTGGTTTTCATTCAGTCTGACTTTAATTTATGAGCCTCATCACAAATCACGCGGTCAAAGAGCCTGACACACAGTGACTTCAGTGACCTCAGCACCTCCTCAGACACGTCTGCTTCATCATCATCATCATCATCATCATAGTCATGCTCAGCGTCATTACCTCAGTGCCTCATCATTCACTGCTCAGGCGCAGCATCTTCAACGACTGTCTGCTTTAGTCAGGTCGTGTACGTGGTCAGCATGATCACTTTGATGATGATGAGGTCATGAGGGTTCAGGGCTTTCACTCATGCTGCAAAATCAGCCGCCTTAATGTGAAGCACCTTGCTCCGTTCAGACATGACGCCCTTGATGATGAAGCTCATGTAATACTTGATCATGAGCTCAGGGAAGAACTTCGTCACTTCATGCTTTCATGTTCCAGGCTTTGCCGGGTTCGTGAGGACGCGACGCTACCTAGTGTTGGTGCAATATTACACCAGGTTACACTGAGGAAAATTGTGAACCACATATCTTGACTTCCATTTTTCCTTCATATTGAAGAGAGCGGCTTCGTCACAAGTACGCCGAATGGCGCCGGATTGTTTCCCTGTGAAGTTTATTATACTTGTCCTAGCTCTTATTTCACGGTATTATCGTAAGTAGATTCTCTGGGTGACTGGTCTGAATGAACTGTAGGCCCTCAGTCTGGTGATGGGCGCGCTGTACTTATCGTGCGTTATGCCATTGACCAAGTGTACCCCACCGGCCAACCCTTGCGCTTCAGATGTTGCCGGTGACGGTGCATTGACTGGCCAGAGGTTGTCCTGCACTGCGGCACTAGTTTCGAGTCTTCCGCTGTCGCCAGCGGAATTGAGGAATTGAAGGAGCTTAGACCGCTGCACGCTACAGAGATAATATCTTCAGGATTATGGCATATCGATACTACTGCTGCCATGGTTTTCGTACCTCCCTAACATGGAAACTCCTTTCAGGAAGGACCGACAGCGATCTCAGGTGTCATCTGACGTATAACAAAGCCACTGCAGGAAGCATGCGCCAGTAGGAAGCAGGTGCCAGTGCGTTGCAGAGATATAAGTAGCAGTAGGCCGATAGTCCTAATACTTGGAGTTGGTTTCAGAGGTCTTGGCCTCATTGACAGGTCTAGGTATTGCCAGGAGCTTTGACGCTACAAAGGATTAGTGTTGATCATCTTTCCGAAAAGTCCCTCTTGTTTCGGAGACGCTTGGAAGGCGGGGGGCGGAACTTCGACCCGCGTAACAACGCGCGACAACCGGGGAGTCGAGGGCAAGGCCGGAGGAGTCGCCGCAGCCGGCGCCGGTAGCCTCCTCTCCACCCTAGCGGGCGGAGAGAGCTCTTCCGACCACCGTTCTTCAACCGCCATCGTCCTTGATGGCGTGCTTGCTAGCTGGTAGGGAAAGGAACATTTCGTGTTAGCTCCGTACTCTTATCTCTCGCGAGCAGTGTCCGAACGATGACTGGAAGCTTGGATGACGCAACTGCAAAATGCGTATGTACGTGCAATCTTTCGGGCTTGTATCCAGGTTCAAAGCAGTCTTGTAAGGTATTCGTTAGGCCTCCCCGATCTTGCGTCAACCTTCAGAATGTCTCGACCGCGACTAAGCGACGTTTGAGACGAGACCTGAGACATCTTGTCCGCCAAGAGGATAAAGAGAATGCACAGGAACATTAAGCATGCAGGAGTGATATCAAATAATGCTCTAGAGGAGACAACTATCGAATATCAACGGCGGGCAAGAAGAGATAATAGCCTCAGAAAGGTAAGTATAGACGTATTTTAAGCGGGCACTGTGCGCGAGAGTTCCAGCGCAAGGCGACTTCCAACCAAGTCGGAAGAAAATCTGGTTGGTGGAGGGAAATCGAAGCAGCGGATCAGACTAAAAAGCAAATGACAGATCGAAAATCGCAGCGACGGTAATCGGGAACGACGATGTAAAATTCCAAGAAGAATGAGGGAGCAAGACACAAGTTTGGAAAAGAACAAGTAATAGAGAAAGCGAAAGAGTGTGTAGAAGACTATGCCTCTGTGTTTTGTAGTGCTTCTAGGTCCATCGTGTCTGCTGCTCCGGTAGGAACCCTACCATGTGGAATCTAGTATAAAACCAGTCGGCAATGAAAGAAGCAGGTGAGGAGGTTATACAGTCTTGCTCTTCCCTTGAACTGCCAAAGTTGTGTACCACTTGTGCCCTTGTATATGTATTAATGGGAGCACTATCATCTCGGAACATACACCAGAACGCTGCATGGTTACTTGCAGCCGCTTGAAATGTGCCACAACTCATATTGATAAGGCGTGCTCTGTAACTGCTTAGCCAAAGATGGGTGTGCCTGTTGCCAGAACGAACAAGCAGTTGAATATCGGAGATAGTAATTCTACTAAGAGTATTCGAATGGTAGAGCTTCCTGCAGCTACCATCTAGTTAGCAGAAGCTAGTATAAGAGGATATGATATTAGAAATAAGTGTAGCCCAGCAAAGACGAGGAAGCCGCGGTGATGTGTAAGAAGGAACAGGCAAACGGGCGAAGACGCAGGTATTTGTACCCACGGATGACGAGCAGGATTGCCAATGCACTTCTGGTGAATGGCTCATTCCAGCACCCGGAGGGGTGCCTTGGTGGAGTGAAGCCTGCGGGTGAATGGCACTCCAAAGAGTCAGATGGGAGATTAGAAGCTGAGATACTGTGAGCGAACGCCGGAGTAAAGAGCCGGAAGGAGGGGTTTCTCAGTGGTGAAGCCAGCATAACATGCCGAAGTGCGGTTCTGAAGGGTGAAGTCTGCGTCTGAAAAGTTGGATGGAGTATCGGCTGTGGGAGGCTGGGGTGGACGCCGGAATGAAGAGCCGGCAGGAGGGGATTCGACTAATGAAGCCAGCATAGGATGCCGGACTACGCTTCCGAGGTGTGATGCCTACTAGTCAATGAAATCAGAGGAGCAGGAGGGAGTATCGGAAGTGGAAGACTTCGGGTAGACGACGGGATATGGAGCCCAAAGGAGGGTTTTATGTGGTGAAGCCTGTAAGTGAATAGTATTCTGCCGCACTAATTCTGGGGTGGCGGGTGGGCTATTACCTGTAGTCGTAGTAAGGGTGAATGTGTAGAAGCTTGCATAACAGGATAGCCGACAAGGAAGTACGAGGGGAGCCTCCGGTGCACTTACATGCCTCGTCGAGCACGAAGAGAAGGCAAAAGAAGTACAAGGCCAAGCCTAGGGTGACGCTCAAGATAGGCAAGTCGAGACAAAGGTCACCAGTACGCTTTGCACGTGCGACAATCTCGGGAGAATGGAGGCGAGGACCTCCACTGCTGTGAATCCTGATCCAGGCAACAAGAGCATGTTTAACAGCTCTGCCGGTGCTATTAGGTCAAACCTAGGATAATGCCTTTTAGGCATCAACGCCATAGCTCCTTGCAAGAGGCCATACAAGTCCCGGTATCTGCCTCATAGTACAAACAGAAAAGTAATGTAGTGCAGAATCCAATTCGCCAAAGTCATGGATATGGAGGTAACTCTATGCCATGGCTGCCCCATTAGACCGTACTGGGATGTGGTTATCTAATGCGTCATAGCGTAGTATGAACTCCCGCTGTGTTACCGTCAGTACCTGTTAGGTGGAGGGCCGATGAAAGACTCACCCTCGTCCTCTGCCACGTGTAGGGGTCGAAAAAGATGTAGCTCCCTCTCTCGGCTCCTGGGCTGATGGGGGTTGGGTCTCCGTAGTTCACGTCTTTCGTCAACCACATCTTGGCATCCTTGTGATACCGCCAGTTGCGGTTCGTACTACCATGGTCAGAACAAATCTAGTAACGAGGATCCCGGCAGGCCTACAGCTCCCCAGCAGCGACTTCTTGCATGACATCGCGAGGCATCGTGTAGAACATGTAGAACAGCGTCTCGTCGGAAAAGCTAGGGACCTTGGTATCGAGCTTGTGGACGTTGTGGACAGTATAGCATTGCGGCAGAGTGAACTCGGGCTGCATTGGTCTCGAACCTGACTCGGCGAACGGAGAGGCGAAGGTGGGGTACAGCGGACTACAATAACCGCGTTAGTACTGCTGCCCTTGTATGTTATGCTCATGATCATGGAACCGACTCGGAAGAATTCAAGTCAAGTCCCAATTGTGTTAGATCTTGTCCGATCGCAAGGCTCGCGAGGTCCTGGTTGTCGTTTCTGACCATTGCTAGGATTCCAGCGAGGCCGAAGCGGTCTAGCTCGCTCATTTGTGATAGCGGTAATTGATCAGGAGTTCGGACGGTGCCAGGCGAGTCGATGAGGTCTCCACTAAATCCGCTCTGTTGTTGCTGTAGGCGCGACGATGTTTGTTGTGACTGAGAGGGTTGACGCTGTTGTTGGTGCTCAGTGAACGATCCAGGTTTGACTGTTATCTGAGAGTCCTGTAGCCCTGAGAATAAAGAGTTGTTGTTGCCATTCTGGTTGAGTCTGAAATTAGCCTAATGCGGATTGTAATCATCATCACTTAATGGGTCACATCTGATGGGCGCAAGATGGAATACCCGCTTACGTTTAGGTCTTGCTCAGAGAGAACACCGTGGCCTTGTCGCATTGATTCAGCAGGAGACCGAGCAGTTGAGATTGCTGTATATAGAGTATCAGCATCTACGTGAATGTCAAGCCCCGATTCACAACCCACCCGCAGAACCTAGCGCACTAGGTGACAGAATTCTATCAACGAGTGTAGAAGACCGCCCACTATCTTGCTGACCAGCGGATACACCTTGTCGGTTTTGTATTTGATTCGATTGTGGCGCGAAAGTATTGCCATTGGTGTAGCCGCCAAAAGCAGCGTTTTGCATCAGATTGCCCCTTCTATCTTGTCCAATGTCGCCATTGTCATTTCGGCCTAATGGAGGAAATTCGTCAATACTGCCGGTCTGTGGTTGGCTCGAGCCAGACAATTGACCAACACCACCCTGACCGCCGTGGCGATAATCGTCTAACCTATTGGAAAATTGGGACCCACTAGAGAATATGTCTTCCGTAGTCTGTTGTACTTGTTCTTGAGGTTGCTGAGGTGGTTGTTGTTGTTGAGCGGGATTCTGCAAATCAGCTGGCTGCTGTTGTTGGGGCCGCTGGACAGGGGTGTGTTGAGTGGCTCGTTGATTGGCATTGGCCCAGACAGCTTGACCAGGGTTCTGGTATTGTGGTCGTGGCGCGCCAGATAGAGATGGAAATTCGCTGTGACCATCAGCATTAAACTTGACACCGTCTCCTGCAGACATACGAAAGATCTAAAGGTGTAGCAGGCTGAGAACCACCGATTGTTTGCGCGAAGCTCGTCGTGGCCGCACTTGTCGGTCTTGCTTGCGGGGTTGGTAGCCCTGGTGCGCCATTTACTGGCATACCAAATCCCCAAGTGGATCCATTCCCTTGAACATGCGAAATCAGCCCCTCCCTTTTGCAGGTCGCGTTTATAGCCTCCTGAGGGTTGCGCACCTATTTTCCCGTTTTGTAGCCTTCCCGACCCTAATGGCGCAGTACGAGCTTGCGGTGCTTGTTGGCCAGGAAAGCCAGGAATACCTCTGAGAGGCTGCGGACCGGGACCTAAAATCCCGGCAGATGCGTTAGCATCTGTTGCCCTATTCTTTCCAGCGAGCACTGTAGCATAAGTGGAACGAGGTCCAGTAGGTGGCTGGCGACGAGATGGAGGACCTTGACAGGAGGTGGGGGATTTCTCGCATTGTGTAGGAGGTACGCTAGCTGATTGATCGAGCTTAATGCCCGGTGGGGGGCCATTGCAAGGCTGGGAAATGTCCTGTAGCCACGAATCGACCTTTGGGCCAGATGCTAAAGTCAAGATAGACTTGAGCGGTCGGGGGCCTTGAATGGTGACAGAGGCATCTTTGGTACTTCCAGCGCTGGCGAGAGTTTCAGCAGTCGACAAGCCTTCCATCATGATCGTGTCGCCGCAGGTTGCGCTCTGCCTGTGAGTGGCCATCCTTGGGGCTCACAAGCACAGAGGGTTCTGGTCGCGACATGGGGATCTCAAGAAACACAAGACGTACCTGGACGGTTCATTGCTCCGATCACGTACCGACGGTGAGATGGGGATGGGAAGGTGTGCTGAGGAGGAAGTGCTTTCCTAGGAAATTCAGAGGTGAGGGGCGAGAGGGTAGTTCGGAAGAGGTCGTTACGGCACAGTGGCTCCGAGCGGAGCTGTATAGGTGTGAGGTCCGTTTTAAGGCTAGGGAGTTCGCGCTACAGCGGCAGCTACGGCAAGGTCGATCCACGCTTCAGCCCCGCCTGCTCTAAGAGCCTCTTCAGCCCCGAGGCAATCACCTACCTTGTACCTCCGTACGCTCAGCAGCAAGTCAATAGTAATGGTGATATCCAACAATCTGACAAGCCATCCCCACCACGGTGTCATTTTCGCAATTGCATGCTCATCGAGGTTTCCCCAAATCCCAAGTGCGGAGTGCCATTAAATATAATGTGCCTAATGTAGATCTGCAACGCGGCCTATGCTACAAAAGACACGATGGTACACTGACTGACAACATATCTTCCTAACTTGATGGAAGATTGACATAGCAAGTCAATTAGCCCTACCCCTTGACTCAGATAGCTGCGCTGCCCGAGGCTGTCTTCAGCCATCAATACATCATGCACGGGGCTCCATGTAATTTTACTCCACGAGGACTTGTAGACCGATCTCAAGAATACATATGTTTGAGTAGTGGTTTCAGACGGTTTGAAATGTACAAGCTGCAGAGTCTAGGCTCCTGACGCCGCCGCTGTTGTGCGGGGCGGCTCTTCGTACTCCTCCTCGGACAAATTATCCTAGAGACTGTTAGAACCTGAATGGTAGAGTGGGCTGAAGTAGTATTTACCTCCATGTTTTGTGGCGTATATGGCGCCTGTCGGCCGCTGAGGTCGATTTCGGGGTCGTCTCTTCCAATTTTGCGAGCATCCTCCCATGCGTACCATCTTTCCGTGAGCGCGTGCTTGATTGCACGTTGTGTCATTCGAACCTCGGAGCAAAGTCAGCTACAGCGCGCTTCGTCTTTGAGCAATGTGCGCGAGGTCCGAGTGGGAAGTAATCGTGATTGTGACAACTTACTTCTCTCTCTCGCTCTTGGGATTCGAAGTCGCCATATCCTGCTTCCAGCCTTGTACGCTCGTGTCTCTCCGTTGCCAGTCGGTTCCGTTCCTTGACACACACCCACCACAGACTATGTAAATCTTCCCAAGACTTGTGTCGCAGTTCCTCAACGGCCCAGGCTCGACCTTGAGAGCGCGAATTAGCTCACGTATCCCATGAAGTCATCATCTTCAAGCCATACCATGCGCGCTATCCTCCTCTGGCGTGCTCAGTACTGTTTTGGCCTTGTTGAAGAACCCCCAGAGACCGTGATCTTCATCGACCTGGACTTTTGACCTCTTCTTGGGGTCCAATACTGGTTGTGGTAAGGGCCACTTCGACATTGACACAGGGTGCTTTAGTCCTGTCCGACGGAGCGCCGAGACACCGCGGTTAGGGTTGTTGTCCTTGTGACTTTTTCTAGGTTTTTGTGGCTTCCTTGGATATTGTTTCGCAGCTGACGTCGAGAATTGGGTCTTCGTTGTAAGGGAACCCCATTGTAGTGCAGGGATGAGGAAAGCCGGAAGGACTTCCTGATGACTCAAGAAGCCAGTGTGCTTGATAAAGCGCAACAGGGTAGTTTTGGTCATCTTGCGGTGAGAGCACAGCAGGAGCACAACAATCGAGTATCGAGTATGGTGTACGGTCTCTGCGAGTGGTTCGTGATATTTCGGTAGGGGGTCGCCTGGTCGGCACTGCTGGTAGGGCAGAGCGCTAACGGGAAGCTCCGTCACGTCATGCCCTCATCCAATGGCAGCGTGGGGTACCACTATTTCTGTTACATGTCCTCGCCGAGCTCTGTCCATCGCTGTCACTCCTCGCATACACACAAACCAATATGGATGAGATAGCACCCGAGTACGATGTTGTGGTGCTGGGAACCGGTCAGCCAGTCCGTGTTGATCCACTGTTTTATCAGACTAACGGCTTTGTTAGGCCTGACGGAATGCGTGCTCTCTGGGTATATTTGCCATCCAGTGCTCCGCGGATTCTCATGAATACTGACTTCTTGCTACAGTGTCCTCAGTGTCAAAGGCAAGAAAGTCTTACACATCGACCGCAATGATCACTACGGCGGGTTTGTTTGAGCGCTTCTGATTTGCAGGCCAATAGCTGACACTATACTACAGCGAAGCTGCCTCTGTCAATATCGAAGCAGTAGGTAACGTCGTTACTAAGATAGGATTGCACAGGCTAACAAAATGCAGCTGTTCAAGAAATATGGCAACTACGCGAAGGGCGAAGAGCCTTGGAAGAAGTACGGCCGAGTCAACGACTGGAACATTGACCTTGTACCGAAATTATTAATGTCCAACGGCGAACTGACGAACATACTTGTATCGACGGATGTAACAAGATACCTCGAGTTCAAGCAGATCGCTGGGAGCTATGTGCAGCAGGGCAACGGGGCCAGAGCAACAGTGGCAAAGGTCCCCTCAGACGCCGGAGAAGCATTGCGCTCACCCTTGATGGGCCTGTTTGAGAAGAGGAGGGCAAAAAGGTTTTTGGAATGGGTCGGGGCATTTAAAGAGGATGACCCGGCAAGTTACGGCGGTAAGGTCCCAGTGACTGATGGAAGTGGCTGCGGCTGATCAGTAGTCCTTCAGGTCTCAATCTCAACGCCTGCACGATGAAAGAGGTCTATGACAAATATGGCCTCGAAGCCACGACAAGAGACTTCATCGGTCATGCAATGGCTCTCTACCAGACAGACGAATATATCAATCAAAAGGGCGCCGCAAAGGAGACAGTGCAGCGTATACGGCTTTACGTCAACTCGATGGCTCGGTACGGAAAATCACCTTACATCTACCCCCTTTACGGTCTAGGAGAGTTACCTCAAGGTTTTGCTCGTCTATCAGCCATCTACGGCGGCACATATATGCTTAACACCACGATTGATGAGATCACCTACGACGGCAGCAAGGTTTCAGGTATCAAAGCAACGATGCGGGAGAGAGGCGACGAGAGCGAAGGCATGAAGTTTTCCACCAAGACAAAGAAGATTCTTGGCGACCCCTCCTACTTTCCTGGGAAGGTCCAAGTCGTAGGCCATCTGCTTAAGGCTATTTGCATCTTAACACATCCCGTACAGAATACGGATAACAGCGACTCGGCACAGCTCATCATCCCCCAATCACAAGTCGGCCGCAGAAATGGTAAGCTTAACCGAGAGATTAGATGACAACATGCTGATTCGTCTAGACATCTACATCGCCATTGTTTCATCCGCTCACAATGTTTGCCCCAAGGGCTACTACATCGCTATCGTTTCGACTATTGCCGAGGGCTCAAGCAATCACCACCTCGAGCTACAACCCGGTTTCGACAGACTGGGCAGGATTGAGGAGAAGTTCATGGGCCCGGCGATACCGTTGTATGAGCCTTTGGAGAGTGGTATGAACGACAACATCTTCATATCGAAGAGCTACGATGCCACTAGTCATTTCGAGACTACCACAGGTAGCTGCTCCTTTGCTGTCCTCCTGATAGTACCTATGCTAACAAAGCCCGGCAGATGATGTTAGGGATATCTACAGGCGCGCAGAGGGTCATGAACTTGTGGTGGAAGGCTTGCGGGAAGGTACAAACCTCGTTGGCGAAGAGTAAACGAATGGCATCATTTGTTTGTCATGCTTCTCATGAGTGATGATCACTATTCCAGGTTTTGGAACTAGACAACCATTAGGGCGTTGTGCTTTCGGCTCGCTCTCGGACCTGCAGTTTTCAGCCTAGGTCTTCACAACAAATTGGCAATTCGGGCGTCATCTATTTGTGGTCTTGACTCGTGTCTAGTTCCAATCTCGTTGAAAAACTCTGGCTTGATCACCTACACCTCAAAGTCTGATACCTTGCCTCCTCCGACGCGAGTTTGAGGTTCACATGCCCTAACGCCTGTTTACTCTATTTCTCAACTCCTTTTTCGGGGTGTCTGACAACCCACCCTCCTTAGTCCTACGTCACCCTTTCAGATTGCCATCTACAGCTCTTTCTACCTCAACCCCCATACTCCAGTCACTTGGAAGGGTAGGAGTTGCTCTCAATTCCAGATGCATGGTTTCTAGAGCTACCTAAGCAACTCTCGCGTATTGCCCTCTCTCCATGGATTCCTTTGGTATCCGGCTGAGCTCATCTAGTACTCAGGTATTACCGAAAAGGGACTATATTCGCCGGACTCACGGTCAGCATAGGCCAGAAACAAGAACTCATTCTTCAGACGGTCCAAGCAATTGGGATCACCATCATCTCAGATCCCTTATACCAACGATACACCGGGCCACTACAGAGACCATGGCGACGGATTCGACTGTCTCATTCGGCAGGTCAGACTCTTCCCCCCTATTACAGTTTCTTTTGACCAAGACGGTGCTACAGTCTCCTGACCAATGACATGGTCAACATCTATGTCGGACCAAAGGCCAAGTGCTATCACCTGCACCGGGAGCTCCTCCGCTCGGCATCCGACTTCTTCCGCCGCCATTTCACCAAACGCCAATCTCCATGCGCCGAGCCCGAAAAGGACTGCAGTTTGGCTGACATCGACCCCGCAGCTTTCGAGCTCTTCATCACTTGCTATATCAGCGCACTGTCGATGCAATCCCACGCCCTCAGTTGACACGACGTACAGCCCCCCATATATTGATTGACAATGACAGCGACGACGACGATAAGCAATCCGATGACTACGTCTACTACAACGAGCCCTACTATGCCCTTTACTTCTTGTCGCAGCAGTGGGCGCTTCCGCAGCTGAAGAATCTGCTCATGGATCGCATTCCGGGAGTACAACAAAGCCACGCAGACCGTCTGCACCCCGTCGCAAATCGAAGACGTATACAAGCACACGCCGGCCCGTTCTCCCTTCCGCCAATACGTCGTCGAGCAATTCATCTTTCTGAACACGCTCGAGCCTGCGGACGAGCATGGTGTGCAGATCCAAGAGCGCGTGAGCGTGAGGGCAGAGGGGTTTCTGCTGGATGTCTTCAAGGCTGTACGGGGGACGAAACGCAATGCTTCGGCTTATGCCGATCCGGATAAGAAGTCGAGGTGCGCTTTTCATGATCATGAGCTTGATGGTGGGAAGAAGTGCAGTGCTTGATGAAGATGGATTGAGAGCTGCCGGGACACGTGATCGTGAAGTTGCTGGAGGCTGGGCTTTTCCTTCAATTACCCCGTGGGTGGCGGGATGGGGGGCTCGTCGGAGCTGGATCAGTCGCTTGGATATCTGTGGGATGTTCGTGTGTCTGCTTGGAGGATGTGACTGATGAATGAACAAGCATTTCTTTACATTTACGAAGATGGTCCCCTGCCGAAGACCGCCACTTGTTTTATATACCCGCCTGATGGGTGGTTGCCCGATGATGCCCAGTTTCTATGCCAGAAGCTCTGTTGTGAGAAGTCCCTCTGTCCAGGCTGATTTACTCATCGAACCAGTACAGCTGGTATGGTGGGTGATGCGAGGGGATCTCCAACAGCGAATCTGTTCCCCAAACGGACGAACGACCAACAGCCTCCATCGATCTCAGCAGTCGGGGTAAAAGTGTAAACTTATCCTCGAATGAATTCGCCCCTAACATCTCTACCCTTAAACCCTCGATCTCTAGTCTCACACTGCCAATATTAATTCCACCCGCCCTCGGAACCAATATTCTACAACCCTCTTCAACCTTCAACCGTATCTATAAATTCCACTTCCCACCCCCTACCCGCGCTCCTACACTTCTCCCGCCACGCCTTCCCCACTCCATCTCTTCCAACCCCCAATCCCTCTCATGACTCCCCCACCCGTCCCCCGACCTTCTCCCTCTCCTCCATCTTCCTCCGCGCATTCAGAATCATCTCCTCCCTCCTCCGCTGCAGCAAGGCCTGCCTCTCATTCTTATTCTGCGACCACCCTTGCTTCCCCTTCGACGCACCCTCCTCCGCCGCCGCCGCCGCCGCCGATGGGTCCTGATGGATTTTCGACGCGAGGTTGTACCGGGTGATGAGATCGGGCTGTGACGATCTCGGCTGAGAGGACGAGGTCGTGGTTGCGGAGGGGGGAGATGTCGATTCAAGATTCGGCGGTTGGAACGAGGGCGGTGGCTGTTTTTCATCAAGGGGGATCAATCAGTAACGTCGTCCTTTCGAATCCATCAACTATTGCCAAAACCAACGAGCAGCAGCGAGCGCAGTTCGATCCATCTCATTCGCCCCCCCCAATCCCACCAATCCCCAACACCCCTCCCTACTCCCCCCCTCCCTCTCCTTGCCCCCATCACACAAAAGAGAAAAAAGAAACAACCACCACTCACAGCCTCCAGCCCCCTACCCCCCAAAATCCGCTCCGTCGTCCCCGCCACACTCCCCCCGTTCCGCCGCAAATCCCACGCGATCTCCCGCCTGCCCACCTGCGGAAACACCTGCGCCACTTGCTCCACCAGTCGCGTGTCCACCGTTCCCGCTCCGGCCCGAGCCCCGCGCGGGCCGCCCACCCCGGGGTAAGAGTCCTGCGGGCGGGGGTTGGCGGGAGAGGAGGAAGAGGGGGAGGAGAAATAGTAGCGTAGGAGGAGGACGGAGAGGAGGAGGAGGAGGAGGAGCGAGGGGACCGAGAGGGTGGTGGTGCTGGGGGGGTGGGGGGCGTCCATGGAGGGAGGTGGGGTGGGTGGATGGTTAGGTCGCAAGCGCGCGCGCGCTGGATGGGGAAGCGTGGGAGGCGGGGGGGGACGAGATGGAAGCGAAGGAGGATGGTAGCGGCAGATGGGTGTCTCGAACGAAGGATGTGCGCCGGGTGTGTGTGTGGAGCGCGCCGGCCGTCTCGAGTCTGAATGGAGGGAGTTGGGTGGAGAGTCGAAGCTTGCTTCTCTCGTCGGTCATGCGAGCGAGGTTCGTCACTCGAGTGTTACACTACACTAGAGTCGACACTCGTCCAGCCCAACCTCGGCTAACTTTCCCCTTCCTCGCACCCTGCCCCCGTGCCACGCTCTGCCCTCATCGACCTCGCACTTCGCAATCCCCAGATCCTTTCGTTACCTGACCACGCCCATGCCACCCAGCCCACGCCGCCGTCGTCACCCCAGACTTGCATCCCACGTCCCACACAACCCCCGAGTCCCCTCGTCCGTGCCATCTCCCTTCCCTCCTCCGCACCGGCCAAACGATACCGCCCTGCTTTGCTTGTTTCCCCCCCCCCAGCGCCGCCGCAGCCACACACGTGCCGCCGAATCGAATAACCCGCGCCGTAGTAGATCCAACTATATAACCCCCCCCCCTCCCTCCCCAACTCCCCCTTCCAGCTCGCTGCATCGTTCGTCCTCCCACACTTCCTGCCCTCTCGTGCATCATTCCCATACTCATTCCCATACATACTCCTCTCTCTCCACTCATTCACCCCGACCGAACCAAATGGTTCCCTTTTTTCCCAAGACACAGCCCCGCCCTGCCTGCTGCTGCTGCTGCTGCTCAGCCCCCCCGCGTCTGCGGCGCTGTCGCCGTGCCCATTCTTTCTCGATGCCTGCTCAACCAGGCTGTTGGTAACCAATCCGCTTCGGCCTGGCGGTCGCCGAGGGGAGGGGGAGGGGATTGGATTGCCGAATGGGGGGGAAAGGCATGAGCATTGGCAGTAGGGTGGTTGGGCATGCGGCAGGGCTGTGCTGTGCTGCGACGGGTTGATCGAGGAACGACGGAGCGGCGTTTTTTGGTAAGGAGGATGGATGGATCAGCCTCGCGGGGCATAAGGGCATCGGGTCGGAAAGCAACAGCTACGGTCGGAGATCTCACTCTTCCATGTATGTCATTGATATAAGCTCGCGCCTCGAAGGCAACGGCTACGATCTTAGCTCAAAGCAATGGCTACAGTCGTATCTCTCACTCTTCCATGTATGTCATTGATCTAAGCTCGCGCCTCGGAAAGCAACGGCTACAATCTCGTCTCTCACACTCTCATGTCATTGATATAAAGCTCGCCGATGCCATGTAGCCTATCGCAAGCGTACAGAGCGAGTCGAAAAATCATACACAATCTATAGTAGTGCCTGCCACGCAGACGCCATGAAAAAACCCACAATATAAAATTAATCCAACCTCCCCGAAAAAAGAATCTCCAAGAAAAAAGGGCCGCCGAAAAAAGGTAGTGAATAGCCCCACCCGAATGCATCGATGCAATAGTGATGATGATGATGATGATATTCGTGCAAACAAAGAGACGCAAACAAAATAAACACCCTCCGGTATGCAGGTATCGTCGTTCGTTAAAAAGTGGCCTCCGAAACAAGCACAAAGGAGTGCCCCCCACCCACACAACACACCAGATGGACCAAAAAACCACGCCGGTGAATAAAATTTCGAAACCACCGATCTAAGCGAAAAGAGCCAGCCGGTGCAAATGCTCCCAAAAATGTCGTCAATGCCGAGAGATCATGCCGGTGCAAGATGCCATCCAACGAAAATAATCCGTCAGTCACAGAGGAAGGGAGGGAGTCGGAACCGCCAGGGCACCAGGCTGCGATCGGTTTGAAGGCGGGGAGATCGAACTTGCTTTTTTCTCCAAACATGCGCGCGACAAAAACCCGCCGCGAGAAAATTTCACCCTTCCAATCCCCATGTCCGGTCGGACGTCATCATGTTCCAAGTGAGATATCCCAAACATAGCCGCTTCGCCAAGCACGAGGCCGGAAGCGCGCGCCTATTTCACATGCTTGCGTATTCTCAACCCTGCTGGCATCGGGGATCCCGATCCCTTACCGTGCGACTCAGCGCGCGCGCCACAATACAAGGCGGCGACGCCTGAGTGGCGGTGGCGACGGGCGCTTGAGCCGCGACGGTATGATCGAAGTTGTGCTCACGGAGAATTTGGGCGTATCGGGGCTCCTTGAGGAATTTGGGCACGGAATCCTGATGGACCCGTCAGTAAATTTGAATGATGGCGGTAGGATTTGCCAAACGACTTACGCTAGACATGAGCTTGAAGACGGACGCTTGGGCGTCCCGGAAGAGCGCGACAACTTCCTGCAGGCTCTTGAGCATGGAGTCGTCATCGCCCACGGCACGGGTCATACGCCCCGCGAGGCTGTTGCGCAGGTTGTGGTCAATGTTCAGCTCACACGGCGAGCCCGGTGCCAGGAAAGCGTTGTAAAGCCCTATACACCATTAGCTCACCTCCACTTGACAGAATGGGCGGGCCAGCGTACCGTATGCAGCTGCCAGATTCTCCCTGATGGCGTCCAGTCTCGTAAACGACTTTGCTCGATCGGCCTGGTCGTAGCTCTTGGTAAAGTCCTTGACTTCGAGGTAGAACGCTAGGTTCTCTTCGCAGTGCGTGTCTCGCAGGTACTCCCGGAACAGTAGTCTCAAAGCCGGGTCGTTGACTATGACGTTGAGCCGATGATTGTTTGAATCTCGCGGTGCCGCTCTCCCATCATGCCTGGTGCTTCCGCATCCTCTCGATGGCGCTTCCGCGTCTCTTTCTCCGCTGCTGTTACTGTTTTCCCTGGTGATCCATCCCGCAAGGCGCTGACCCTTGGTTGTCAACCCGTATATTGCATTCTTCGTAGGTTGAAAACTGGTTGAACCTGAGCTCTGGGTGGTGTACGCTTTATCCTCCACAACGGCCGAGATCAGGCCATGTTGCACGAATAGGTCGGCGATTTCAAAGGTCTCCCGGCGGTCTATGGTCGTACAACAGTCCATCAGCCAATCGACCGCCGCCTTGCCGGTGAACGTGTTATGCACCACTTGATCGAAAACCCTTCGCTCCCGGGCCATCTTCACCCCTACCAGACCGTTGTAGTAGTCGCTAAGGGAATCTGAATCCGAGGTCGAAGTGTTGGTCTTGATATTTGGACCGTCTTGCCCAGCGAAGCGGCGGAATATGACTTCAATGGTCGCCTTGTCATGCGAAAGCTTGTCTGTATTCCCATCTCTTTCCAACGTAACCAGTTGCATCGTATTCCGAGATGAATCCAGAACTTCCAGGACATGTCTTTGGTTGATTCCATTCCGCTGGCAGAACCGGGTCAAGATGTTGATTCCTTTCGGGGTAAGTTGCCATACGGCGCCCTTGAGTGGGAAGCTCGGCACGACTTTACCATCGGCAGATTCGATCAGGCGCGCATCGGTGAAGCGTTGGCAAACAGATCGAGCCATCTCTTTCGCCATAGAAAAGGTAGTCGTTGTTGTGGTGGTTACGATTCGCGAGGGGTCTTTTGGATCCGGCATCCGGTTTGATTGGGAGAACTTCAAGGACCCGAGGTTGTTGATGGCTTCTTCCGATGTGAAAGTGTGTTCGATTTTCTGAAAGCGTATCCTGTGTGGAGTCAAGGGCAGGCTGACCATGAGGGTGGAAAATAGGTCTTTGAAGTCTCTCGAAAACGGTCGCTCCTCGTCCGTCATGCGGAGGAGCCTCGACGATGTTTGGTGCATCTTCTTCTGTGGCAACTGCCTATTCGGCCCGGATGATGCAGAGGGTGAAGGAGTTCGCTCGAGTTGGCGCCGTCGGTCCGTGGGGGCTGTTGCGCCAAGTCTCCCGTTTTCCGAAGAAATGCCTTCGCCTGACGGCCGCGACCTCAGTGGCAAGCGACGTTCTGGTGGCCGGTTTGGAGATCGTATGCTTTCTTGCTTGTTCGCCAGCGGCTGTGTGGTCGGCGGGGCGAGAGCTAAGCCTTCCTTGATCGAGAGGCTGCTCGAAGAAGACGACGAGTGCAGCGAATGGGAGGGTGTTGCGGAGCGAGGGACTAAAGTGGAAAGCGCACCGGTCGTTTTATCGCGAGCTATGGATGCGAGGGACATTCGGCGTGTTGGTATGTCGCTAATGTTGGAAAGAGTGCTTATGCTTATGGGCTCGGGCTCTCGGACGAGCGATGTCTGAGAAGGAGTGGTGGTATGATGTCGTCCGACTAACGATGCATAAGGTGCGATGACTGCATGCGCCGCCGACGGTAGTGACGACGAGGGAGCACTCTTCTCTTGGCTATCGTCGAAGAGTTGGTGTAGGATGAAGTTCTTCGACAGAGGTTGCAGGACGCTCGAGAATCCCGTCATGTAAGGCAACCGGGGGCATTCGGTGTTGTCGGGAGAGCGCGGGCGAGTGAGGAACTGAGAAGTGGATTCAGGTGAAATTAAAAGAGCCAGGCGTGTCAGGGTCGAGTGGTTAAGCGGACATGGAAGAATGGAGAGAATGTCGATTCGGTATGGTGAAGGGTACAGTGGGTAAGGTAAGATTGAGTCAGCCGTAGTCAGGTATGAGGTACCGTATGATCGGTCTCTGTCTCCCTGCTTGTCCAGAAGGCAGAAGGCAGAAGGCAGAAGACCCGAGGCTGGAGAACGGTAAGATTCCCAACGTAGTGGATGAAGTAACAGGAACGCCCTTTGCCCTTGTGTTCGATCTCGCTGAGTGCGAGGTGCAGCTGCAGTAGTACTGATACGGAGGTAGAGTAGGTCAGGGTCAAGGCTTGATGGGAGAGGCGAGTCCAGGTAAGGCCAGGTCCGGTAGAGTAAGGCAAAGTCAAGTATGCTAAGGAATCACGGTGAAGAAGGCAAGGCCGGGACTAGACGACTTGGTCTTTCGGCAGAGGCACTGGGAGTCTGGGACAATGGTGCCAAGCCTGTGCGAGCCGTGCACAGGGAGGTGGAGAAGGAAGTTTCGCGGTACTCGTGGTAGGGAGAAGGGAGGGAAGGGGAGGCACAAACTCTCGTGTTATGTGAAAAAGCTACGAGGTACAGCGACCTGACCTTGCGCGGAGAGGCAGCCGGCCGACGAGTATACCACCACGGTACCCCCCAGTGAGTAAGCTTAGTGCCTCCGGACGAGTCTGTCTTGCAGTCGCCCAAGCCTTCGTCCTTCTCCCTTCTCCCTTCTCCCTTCTCCCTTCTCACTTCTCACTTCTCACTTCTGGCTTCTGGCTTCTGACTTCTGACTTCTGACTTCTGAGATGCAGCGAGAAGGATTGCACGGGGGATTGGGTGTGTCAGAAATGGATCGGCGTGCGAAAAGCCCCAATGCGCCCAGGTAAAAATGGTGGCCAAGGTCAAACACCACGCTACGCCATGAGGTCCAACCCCTGCCTTGCCTGCGGAACCCCTGTCGTCCTGCGCAGCCCCTGTCCTCTCTTGCCCCCTCCGCAAACTCCCTTCGCCTGCCCCCTGTACCTCTGTGATGCAGCCAAGGCAGTGAGCCACGGTGACGCTGAGACTCTGCCACTCTGGGAAGCACGGAGCGCAGCGAATGGTCGACGGTGCGACAGCGGAGGTCACGAGGAAGAAGGATCTAAGGCATTTTCTAGGCAGTTCTGCCGCTCTGCAATCCTTCCCTGGCCCCAGACGACTTGACTCCTGCCTCGTAAAACGTGGCGGGGCGGTGAAGACGCTGAATGATTGGTCGCGAGTGTTGCGTCACGCACAGTGACTCGCGCCCTGTCAGCAGACTCCATGCGAGCCCGATTCTCCTGATTCGGGCAGGTGAAAGTCGTGAGCTTGACTTGACCGTAGCCACGATTGCATGATTGCGCGCAGCGCAGCTGAGGTGCCGGGCCACGGAGTCAGCCAGCATCCGAGCCAGCAGATATAAAGCCCGAAGCCCTGCGTGATGGATGATTTGCGTCAGTCTGCTGGATAACGCAATATGCAGGTTGATGGATGTTGACGGGTGTGTGCGATTATGCAAAGGCAGAGGCAGAGGCAGCATGAAGCATGAGGCATGAGACAGAAGCAGCACCCAGAAGCAAGCTCAGCAGCGCCAGCGGCAGCAAACGATTAGCTGGAGCACGCCGAGCTGGAAAGGAGCATGCAAGGGAGCCTTAGGGAGAGCAGAGTACCGTCTCGTCGTTCTCACTCGTCGGTGGAAGAAAAAGGTGGGGTCGTAGTGCGGCGGCAGCGCTTGACTCGCAACTGCTTGGCCAGATCCTAGTGTGCGATCCAAGGCATCTCCGTGCAAGCGCTCTGCCAGTCTAACCGTCTGACCCGGAACTTGTCCGTAGATCCATGCGTTTGGGGGCCAACGGGGCAGTCCACGCGCAGGAGCAGTCGCAGTCTGCTTTCTTTGTCATGATGATGTCTTTTGACCTCATCTCCTCTGGGCTGCGACGAGCACTTCATACCGAAATCAACAGCAAGGTTTGATGTACGTGTACCTCGTTGTTCTTCACACTAATACATGGGGCATGCGATTGGAGGGGCAGCTCGGTTTGACTAGCCGACTGCGTACCGTTGAGCCTACCTTACCTTCTTCCGTCCATTACGACTGCGACCTCATTATTAAGACCTGTCGGTTTGGGATTCGGCTCCGTAAGGATGGAAACTAAACACAATGGGCTAGAAAGTAGAATTCTCTGATAGAAACGAGATATGGGATGATGTGGAGGTAGACTTCCCCGAAGGACCAAATGGGTGCCAAGGACCCTGACGAATCCAGCTGGTGACTCTGCTGAGCAGGGCCACTTGCTGGGCACAATGTCCAAAAGCACCTGATATCGAAATGATGTCGGCCACGCCAATGAACGAGAGGGAGGCTAAGAATCCGCTGACCGCCTTCATTGCGGCTCGGCTCTCAGGAGCCTCAGACAGCTGACAGTGAGCTTAGCTGGTTACCGCTATCAATAGGTCTCAAAGCCCCAACCTCGCAATAACCTTACGGTTGCGGAGGGGCCTCTGAGTTTAGGTGGCAAGTCTTGACTCTTCAGACCCATGGCATCATGGCAAGTCGATACCTTGAGTTTTTCCAGAACGATTTCGCCTCGTGAAAGGCTGGATTCCGAAGTGCTAAGCCTGAAACCTTGCCGCATCCATCATCGCCTAAGCCTGAAACAACGTTTTGCTGACTGGGATGGCCGAATGCTATTCGCTCTCCCTGTCTGCTTGCGGCCAGCCCAACGTGCTGATAGTCAACTCCACATTGCTCACCAGACCTCTCAATCGTCGGGTCTTACTTGTTCCCGGGTCGGCTGGAGTCTCGCCAGCCCGATGCCGAGGTCAACAGATTTTTCGTCTGCCGAATGCGAATGGGGATGCGAAGGGGAATGAGAAGAAGCGCCGTGGTCCAGAATTGCATACTCTGAAACATGGCAAAAACAAGCGATATCTAATTAAAGGGCTTCGGCTGACAGTTGTCGTGTTACCTGACGTGCTGACTTATCAGTTATCAGGCTGCCAGCGTGCCCCAATTTCCGAAAATTTGTGTGAAATTCCACTTACACGCGACGGTCCTACCGACCGTCTGCTATTGCGGCAATTCCAAAGAATTCGTTCGACGAGATTATTAGTTACGTGGCTCACACCCAACAAATATGCAATTCATTACAATTACCACGAATGGCATACCGAGCCCCAAGCCGAAAGGCCATGAAGTCTCCACGTCGCATGCACCATTTCTGCCATGGCCATGCGGAATTGCGGGACAATAATGTTCGTCAAAGCAGACATAACCACGTTACTTCGCACGACGCCAACGATACCAGTCCGAACCCAAGCGACATCGACATGGCTACCAGGATGACTCCTGTTACATCGGTTCTCTGGCACCTCTGACAGTCGACAATAGAGAGGTTTCGCAAGCACTTGTTCCGTTAACAATAGGCTTAGCGGTGTGTTTCCACGCCCCTACTAGGGCTTAAGTTCTCAAGTGCCTCGAACCATCTCCGGCCAACAAATGACGGGCTCGCAAATTGTCGGCCGAAGTACTGCCAAGACATGTGGTAGGCCAGGCTGCATTGCTAGCACGCCAGCATGAAGCTCACGATACAGCGAAAGATTACATGGGTGCCTCGTGCTTTCTCAGATGACTTGGTGATGCAGGCGGGTAAGGCCACGTTTTTCAGGTAACGTGGGGCGGCGGGCCTGAAAGTTGGTTGGCTCGAATGCCGGGATGCGACACGGGGAGTCATGGTGTGGATCCATTGATCATCCCCTGTACGAAAGGACGAATCATGTCGCCGAACCGAAGATGCTCCGCCCGGGGCATGATGGAGGCAGAGATCGACAAAGGGAACCAAAATTGCCCATTCTACGGAAGGTAACGTGTCACAAATCACAAGTCCACACCTGGCTCTGTGACACGGTTGATCGCAATCCGGATCAGCGGTCACACTCGACGGTCGCTCGAACGGCCACCGAGCACGGGACACGTGATACAGGGATGGCCGGTTAAGCATAGGGTAGAATGCGGCAGTCATCAATCCTTCGCACTGCCGCGCCATTGAGAAAACGGCAGGCAGCAATCTGACCCGATCTCGGACCGCGTGCTGTGACGGCGAGCGCACAGTGAGTTGCGCAACGCAGGCGACTGTGCAGCGACAGAATTTTCCTTGCTTCCACGGCGATCCGAGCCAACGCGCACCATGTACCGCTCCTGCAAGTGTGTGAGGAGCCTTCCGTCAATCAGCACCGCTCACGACATCAGGCCCCATTCGCTTGAACGCTTCTGACTTGCTCGCTATCCATGCGTGCCATGCAAGAGGTCGAGCCGGCCACGCGACAGCCACGTGGAAAAGATGGACATGGGGGTGCAAGCAGACATGCAAGCCCAACGCCTGCCAACAGGCTTCAATTAGTAAGGTAATGTTGTAGGGACGAGGGGATGGGCCATGGGCCATGGGCCATGGCGAAGCCCGGACAGACGCACGCTCCCCCAGCCTCCAATCGTAGGAGGGCGAGTCCTCAGATGCAGGTGGGTTGGGAAAGCGAAAGCGAGCGGGCGTGAAGATGGTCGCATGGCGGCCACGTGGAAAGCAATAAATGTAGCGGCAAGGGTGGACGAAGCAGCTGCCAAGCAGCAGCCACCGACAGAGAAAACGAAAAGCGACGGCGTTCCCCACATATGCCGCATGGATTTGCGACTCGCTACCGTGATAGGCGATGCTAATCATCATAGTGCAAGGCTTATGATGTACGTCTTACGGAATCCATTCTGCAGCGCAAGGCGTCGAGGAGTCGAGGTAAGTCGCACCGAGCTCTCTTATGCAATGGCAATTGGATGAATTCATTGGATGAATTAACTGGATAAATTAAGTGGATGGATTAATTGGTGAATGGCCTCAGCACTGTGCGAACTGGCCGGCCATGCTGGAAGGCGACTGCTGCAACTGGCGTGATGACATGGACAGCCTCTCTGTGCCTGCTGCATCAGTGCCGCCGCGGCCAGGCTGCCGCTCATGGGATATCCGAATCGGGAAGGTGGGTCTTGTCGACAAATCCCTTACCAGCTACGCGAGCGGCCGAGCCAGCTTGGCCACCTTACCGGCACGGCTCAAGGCTCAAGGCTCACGGCTCACGGCTCAAGGCTCACGGCTCACGGCTTTGTAAGGGCTCAGGCCGGCTTACCTGACCTTCGACCTCGTGGAAGATTCATGGAATCACGAATCCGAAATCACCATTCACTAATCAATACACTAATCACGACACTAACCACGACACTAATCGCGACACTAATCGCGAACCACGAATTACGAACCACGAATTACGAACCACGAACCACTCATCACCGCCGATGCAGCGGCTTACCTTACCTTCTGCATCCACCTAGCCAGCCAGATGCCAATCCTCCTCCTTCGACGCCAACAGAGTGCAGCGGAGGGCCCGGCGTATGTGATGCATTCACCCAAACCACAGTTGACCCGCAGCGACGCGTCGAATCAAGTGCGGTACCGTCCTCGTTGCCCTGCCCTCGACCGTGGGATTTGATTCCGGGGCAACAGTGCCTTGGATTGCGCTCATGCGAGATGCTGCATTGGGCCATCCGGTTCCGGCATCCGTGGAAGCGTGGAAGCGTGGAAGCGTGGATGCGTGGATGCGTGGAAGGGTGGATTCATCGTGCGTTGGGCACGGTAACACAAGCTCGATGGGTGACACTACGGCTTCACGCTTCACCCAAGCTCAGTCAGCGGAGACGCTTACCGAGCGTTTCAGCAGCACAGAGGAACGCCATCCCCATCAATCCTCATCCACCACTGCACTTCGGCCATGAAGCGATGAGGACGGTGTTGTCAAGAGGATTCACGTGCGCGAATTCGTGCGCTTTGAGAGGTTTGCCGTTCGCAACTCGTGGGATTGCTTCATGTTACATTCATTGCCCATTTGCCTGCGTTTGGGGAAGCCCTCGCTTTTCTCCTTTCAAAACGGGCCAATCAGAGGCGCAGGGCATTTCATGAAGGAATCATATGGACCGCAGGAGGATTTCTCCTAGCATACATGCTTATATTCGCCACGCTTATACTCCGTTCGCCCAATAAGGAGTCCGGAGGATTGGGCTGATATATCCGTCTCTAATCGGAAGTCATACCAACAACAAGCATACTGCAAAGGAACCCAAAACATGAGGTAAGCTCCTTATGATGGATCAGGCCTTACAGCTCCTATACGTGTATGAAGTACGCCCCCGCTTGCTCCGGACCTCACAGACCTTTCGACTCGTATCTTCCCTCATCAGCACCGTATGAGGTCCTTACACGTACGTGAAACGATCAATCTTACTCCTGCCGCTGCCACGGGCTTGCCTTGGGGATTCCAACACATAACGAGCCAGTACAGGACCAGCCATGATAGGATGGACCAAGGGTCGAAGACGCTTCCTTCTGGAGAATGTCATCCTTATCTTCCTTGATCGGGACTTCTGCTGACCCGCCACTGAGGCCATGGTCGCGTCCTGCGGATCCGGGGAAGATGACGCTGTATCACGTTTCTTCCCTCTCCCGTGACCCAACCCTATGACCTTCATGTCCACATGCTGCCATCACGATGTCGACATCACGTTACGTCCATTCACTTTACGTCCGTAAGACAGGGTCACCGTGCCTACGCAAAGCTTGCCCTAATGCGCCAGCCATCATGTAGAGTCTAGCCGAGCAGCTCAGCCTGCCATGCCACACCAACAGCAAGAGCAGCGTCCCCGGCGATCCTCGAAGCGACACTCATCTCTTGCCACCCACGCTGCAGTCATCCGGGGGAGGAGCAGGGCACGAAGAAGGAGGCTGTCATGCGTTCCTGCTCGGCATGCCCAAAAGTCTCGTAATAGAATACCAGTGTGCTTATACCAGATGTACAAGCACAGTCGTCACGGACATACCACCCACCTCGTCCCAAAGGACCCAAACACCCCCTCACCTTAGCATTATTTAGCTTCGTTTCCCACAAGTTGGGAATTAAACCCTTGCTACCATCGTAAACACGACCCATTCCCCACCATGTCAGCATCTACCCACCTCCCGGTATCATTCTTCGCCCGCACCCGCACGCGAGCTCAGCACCTCTATCCCCCGTAGCAAACACCAACCCTGACAACCCAAACCCCCAGCATCTTCCCCCACGAGCCAAGAATAACCCTCACCGACATCATAACCTAAACATGGCCCTTCATTTCCCCGACATGTCACCACCATACACCCCTCCCGGTATGATCATTCCCCCCTCGCACTCACCCGCACGCGACCTCAGCACCTCCACCCCCCACAGCAAAGCCTCAACCACCAACCCATGACACCCCCAAACCCCCCAGCATCCCCCCCAACCCACCACTCAAGAATACTCCTCGCCTATCCATCATCAACTCAACTTGCCCCCTTCCTTTCCTTTCCCCAACCTCTCAGCACCTACCTACCTACCCCCACCTCCCCGTACCCATTCTTCGCGCGCACCGCACGCGAGCGGGGAACCCGCCACGCGGATTCGAAAAAACCCCCGGTGGGAAAGGGGAAAGGGAGGGCGCTTGCGGGTGAGGGGTGTGGTGGGTGGGGGTACGCCACTACTGAATGCAGGGCACGCTTTCTATAGTTGGAACGCGCGCATCCGGAAGAGGAGGGGGGGGGGGGATGAGGCTGCGTGGGTTCGGACAGGACCGAGGTGGTGGCGTGGCGGAAGGAAGGAAGGAGTTGCGTTGTGGGCTGTGTGCAGCGGTGGATGTGGATGGGGATGTGGGTGTGTAAGCGCTAGGTCGGATGGAGGCAATGCTGGTGCAGTGCAGTTTTCCAGCCACAGTGGATGAGGAGATGAGTAGAAGAGAGAAGAGGATAGCTCGATGGGAAGGTGGGATGGAAGCTAAGCTGACGGAGGAGGAGATGAGGGAGTGATCAAAACTTGCTATTAGATCTGCGTGCCTTGTGTCGTTGGATGTATAAACCCCGTGATGTGATGTGCATCAGAGTCAAACCTTCCAATTGGGCGGCGATGTAGAGTAGGTAGGTATACGTAACTCTGAACCAACTCCCCTCTCCATCTTGTCCTCGCACAAAACGCCCCACCCCATCCCTCAACCCCGCCCAAAACGCCCTTCTTCCTACCCATGCCAAACCCCAACGCCACCCCCCATTCTCCCTCCCCTCCCTTCCCTCCCTCTCCCACCCCCACACCCCAATCACCTCAAATCCGCCGCCCCCAGCACCTGCACCACACTCGTGCCCTCCATAAACCTGGTGCGAAAAACCCGATTCGCATTCTGAAACATGCCGTCCTTCAAACTCACCACGATAAACTGACTCCCTCTAAACCTTGTCTTGATCAGGCGGCCGATGTTTTGCGTGTGCGACAGGTCTAGCGCGGCGTCCACTTCGTCGAGGATGTACATGGGCGCGGGGGAGTATTGCAGGAGCGCGAGGATGAGGGAGAGCGCGATGAGCGATCTGGTGGGACGGGGGGGGTTAGTGGGGGTTGGGGGGGTATGAAGAGAGGGGAGAAGGGGAAGGAGAGGAGGGGAAGGAGAGGGAGAGGAGGGGAGGGGAGGGGAAGGAGAGGAGGGGAAGGAGAGGAGGGGAAGGAGCAGAAGGAGGGGAGGGGAAGGAGCAGAAGGAGAGGGGGGATGATGATCGGAGGGGTTTAATTGAGGACAGAGCGAAAAGAAAAGCAACGAACCTCTGTCCGCCACTCAATTCCGCCAAACTCTGCTTCCACACTTTCCCCAAACACACCTTCACCTCCAACCCCTCACTGACCAGTTTCCCCTCCGGCGGCTCCAACTTGGCAAAACTCCCCGGCAGCAACTCGGCAAAGATATTGCCAAAATCCTCGTTGACTTTCCGCCACGTCTTCTCCAACGCCTCCTTCTTATACTCATCCAAACTGCCAATCGTCTCCTCAATCTTCTTTTTGTCCCGGATGACCGTCTTCATCATCCCCTTCAACCCGGCCTCCTTCTTCTCCACCGCGTCAATCGTCGCCATCACTTTCGGGTTGATCTTCCTCTTGAGCCCTTGCGACCTCTCCGTCAGATTCCGCAGACTAGATTTGCATTCCGCGATGTTTTGGCCCTTGAGGTCGTAGGGGGTGTGGGGACGGGCAAAGTTGTCTTTTTCGTCGGCGATCCAGTCGTGTTCTTTTTCCATGGCCGCGACGGCCTGCGCGGCGGTGAGTTGGTCTTTGGCGAACTTGTCGATTTGATGGGCGAGTTTTTGGGCTTCGAGGCCGGATTCGGTGATGAGGGAGGATTTGGAGCGGGAGGTGGATTCGAGGGCTTGGAGTTCGTCGTCGAAGCCGGTGAGTTTGGCGCGTTCGTCGGAGAGGTGGGCTTGGGCGATGTCGTGGGCATCCTGGCGGGGTGGTTAGCTTGTTGTTATTTGGGGAGGGGGGAATGGGAGAGGGGAACGGACCTTGACTTGGGCTTGCTCTTTCTGTAAGGCCTGAGTTTCGTCGGCTTGAGCTTTCAGGGTGGATTCCACTTCGACTAATTGCTCTTGCGCGGCTGCGAGGTCTCCGCCTGATTGTTCGGATTCGAGACGTGCGGCTTGGAGTTCTTTTTGGAGCGTTTTGACGGCTGTGGAGTTCTTGCTTTGGCTTCTCTTGAGCGTGTCGAGAGACGATTGCAGCTCCGCTAGCTTAGAGTCTTTGTTGTTGCTGAAGTCGTTCATGTCCTTTTCTATGCGCTTGATGTCCTTGGTGGCTTCGCTATGCCGTGTTTTGGCGTCAGCGATGTCCTTCTTCAACTGCTCGATATTGGCCTTCATTTCCTCGACAGCCTGAATGATCTAAAAGTCGTCAGTATTTAATTTAGTACATACGATAGACAGGCGTACTGATGACGATGAATTGCTCCCAATCTGTTCCTCCGTCAACTTGATTTCGTGCGTCTTCAAGTCCAGCTCTTGCTTCGTCTTCCTTGCCGACTCCAGCTTTTTCTTCTCACTCGCCATTGTAGCTTGCAAGTCCCTGAGAGCAGTTTCCTGTGCCGTTAGCTCCTTCGTGAGGTTATTCAACTTCTGTAGCGTCACAAGCACGCCGCTGGAGTTTGGTGAGCTACCACCAGATAACGTTCCTGAAGGGTCGTAAACATCCCCCTCGAGCGTGACACTTTTCATCCGTACTGCAGGATCGAAGGTTACACGCTTGGCCGTCTCCGCATCCTCGCAAATGAGTGTCGACCCAAACACGTAGTCCATCGCAGCTGACACCTCCTCTTCGTAGCCAATGAAAGACAATGCAAGATCGACTTTTCCAGGTGCGAGCTTTTGTGCGGCCCCGATCTTTTCTGCGGATGCTCTGAAAGCGGAGATTTTATTTAGGGGAATAATCGTAACCCGCTTTCTTAGCTTGCCATTTTGTAGGAGTTGGGTGCCAGTCTCCGCCGAGTCTACTACGACGTTGTACAACCGACCGCCAGCGCAGATCTCCAGTGCGGTGCCTGCCAGAGACTTCTCCTTGTCGAGCGTGAATAGCTGTGCTACTAACCCCTTTACCTTTGAGCGGTCAAAGCCTGGCGATGGATCAGTGTAGCTGAAGTCAATATTAGCAACTTTCCGCTTCATGCCGTCAGCCTGCTCTCGAAGATTTCGTATTTGCTGCTGTAAAGAAGCCTCTTGCCGAGACATCTCCTCTTCTCTCCCAGGCTCAAAGCCTAGCTTGCTCAGCTCCGACTCCAATTTCTTGGCTTGACTCCGTAGCCCTTCGAGATCTCTGAGGAGGCCAGAGTTTTGCTCTTTCGCCTTCTTCGCCCTGGGCTCGTCTTCTTTGATCCGCTTCTCGAGATGCGAGATCTTCAGTTTGGCTTGTTCTTGCTCAGTGGCGGCAGCACTGACACGATTCCGAGCATCCTGTAGCTGGCCTTGGTAACCGTTCTCTTGTCCTTCTCTCGAGGCTACACCGGTCTGAAGCGTTTGTAAAAGTTCCTCCTTGGTGTCTACCTCCGCAGTCTGCTTGTCCAGCTCAGCCTTTGCTGCGTCGTATTGCGCCTGCAGCTTGTCGTAGATCTTGCTCTTCTCTTTAAGCTGCGCCTCGAGCTCCTTTACCGACCTTTGTACTCCCTTCCGCCTCTCTTTCTCCTCTGCCATACTCGAGGTCTTGAGATCTAGGACCGTGGCTAGGCGGACCATCTCGTGCGAATGAGTCTTGACCTCGTCCTCTAGCGCCTGGAACTTTCCGCCTTTCCTTAACTCCTTCTCCCTCACAGCCTTCACCCTCTTCATATCCTCTTCCAGATTTGCAATCTCAGTCTTCATCCTCGCGGCTGATTCTTCGAGGTCCTTCGCCCTCTGCTTCTTGGCCTCCAAATCACTCGCCGACTGCTTCAACTTCTCCTTGTTCTTGAGGTAGTCGTGCGCCACTACCAGCCGTGTGAGTCTTTCTAGATCGTTTTGCGTCTGCTGGAAATCCAGGAAAGCCCTCTTCTCTGTCCTTAGCTTCTCCAGTTTCGGCTCGATCTCTTCCCGCAGCAACTCCGTGATCTCCTGCACCTTCATCTCCTTCTTGGCCATCGTCTTAAATGCCTTGTCCCGCCTATCCTCAAACATCCTCGTTCCCGCCGCTTCTTCGATCATAGCCAGGATTTCCACTGGCTTCATGTTGAGTACCTTCGTGATACGCCCTTGCATGATGAGGAAATTGGGGTTGTTAATGTTGAGTTGGACGGACTGGAACAGGTTTTGAACGGTCTGTTGTTGCGCGCGGTGGCCATTGATGAGGTATTTGCTTGTGCCACCGAGGACAATCTGCCGAGTCACGGATATTTGCGCGTATTCCTCAAAGCCGATGGGCGACTTCTTCTTGTCGCGATTGTCGAAGACGATGGTTACGCTGGCCTTGGTGACACCGGCTTGTCCGCGCTTGTAAATCAGGTCCTAGATTGTAAGGATTAATCACTATGCGCTCCTCTTTGACATATTCCAGTGACCGCTCATACCTGTAAATTTTGCGCGCGCACAGTGCTCATGTTTGTTATGCCCAGGACGAAACATATTGAATCGAGGATATTGGACTTTCCGCTACCATTAAGACCGGTGATGGAGTTAAAACTCTCATCCCAGCCGCTGATGACTGTGCGAACAGCGTAGGACTTGAAGCCGTCGATGACGACCTCGACGACCCTCATGTTGGCGGTGTTTTGCAGATGGTCGATGGGCAGTTCCAATCTTGCTGGCGCACGCGTCTTGTTTACAACCAAAATAGAGTTCACCTAGTAGTCATTAGCTCCCGCCCGAGAGCCGTGTCAGCCCTGTTTTATTTCCGTCGGAAAACCTTCCCTATTTGAAACCAGGATAGCAGGCCAATTGCTAGAAGGACATCAGGTTAATCGACTGGAGCAATTTACAGCAGTCCCAATGACGGTCTCGTGTGTTTGGCTCACTACAGCCGGCTTCTATCACGCGATGATTGGAACTTCATTGGTAGGGAATTAACTGAGCGGTGTGTACGTCATTCATAAGAAGCCGTGGTCAGGAATAACAAGCCTGGAAAGCTTACCTTATGTCCACCCGATAGAAGAGAGGCAAACTCCTCGCAGGTACTTCATGGCGCTATACCGCTGTTCGATGACACAACAACGAAAGTGACACTTGCAGATCCTTGGGTTGAATATTATAGAGATCAATAGCTTCTACCACGTTCGTCAAGAACTTCCCAAGCTGTCTTTGTTGTTTGATTTATCGAGTACACCGCCTGCTAAAGACTGCCACCTACTCCATCCATACAACTGCCAGCTGCCTCTGAAAGACCCGTGCCATCCAAAAGCGTACCGCTCTACCCCTCCCCCAACATCTACCACATAAACCTCTGCACCCGCCCCGGCTCCTGCGCCCACCGGAACCCCCAGTATAGGAATATATACCCCGTCGCCCAATTGACGGACAAAAGCCAGACCGTTTCGATCCAAAGACGGTAATCGTGCTGTTCATATAGTACTGCTCTGACACGCGCCTGTAAGCTGCGAGATCTCCGGTTCGAGGCTTTCCTCCCGGACTGCTCTTCGAGATTCGGAAGGAGACTGGGGAGGTGCAAGCGCCACATCAGCCAGGGAAGGATGAAGTAGCGCGGCTCGACCAGCGGGGCGGTGATGACAGAGACGGCGGTGGCGAGGAGCCAGATCAGCACGAAGCTAACGCGGTTTCCTTCGATGGCTCGCTCTTGAGTGGGCGGGAATACTTTCCTTTCTTCACCCCTTGCTTTGGGGGCCACTCTTTCCTGAGTTGATGATATGTCAGACGGCCCGCCGAGAGCGATTATCGCGGCCCATGCGCAGAGGAAGTAGATTAGTACCGCGAGATATTTGACGGCTGGGTGGCGGAGGAGAATGCGGAAGACGTAGAAGACGTAGTGTCGATTGTCGGCTAGGGTGAAGGGGTGGATTAGGGTGTTGAAATGGACGGTTGCTAGCATGGCTGCTATGATTGGCACAGCGATGATGACGCGGGGTAGTGCCTGGTTGGTATGTGGGTAGCGGAGGAATTTTGGGAGCCATCTGGTGGGTATGATGCGTTGCAGGACTTGGTGGTGGAGAACAGGGAGTGAGAAGAAGACTATGTAGGGCCAGATGTAGAGCATTTGGGTGAGATGGAGGGAGGCAACGTGGTTGTCTTTATCGCCTGTAGGGCATCAGCTGCGTCCCAAATTATTGATGCAGGAGCTTTTTACCAAGCACGACACCACCGTTCCAGAGAACGAAAGCACCGAAGGCGGCGAGGAAGGTCAGGTAAGGCATAAGGGCACGCAGCACAATGCCGAAGTTGGCGAGAATGCATAATGCAATGGAGCAGGCGCTCTTCAGAGAATCTGGTGTTCAAGTATCAGCATTGGTCTACTGGAAGCGCGAAATAATAAGAAACCTTCGAAGTAGGCCTCGCTGACCAGCGGATCATAGTATCGAGCATTCGCCCCATTTGCTCTGATCACATCGTTCCATGCTGGTCGATGTATAACTCCTCTTCCAAGCCTACGAATCACCTCGAGTCCCCCTAAGAAGACCGCAACCCAAAAGATGTTGGTTTGCCTGAAGAACAGAGAGGAAAGCCCTGCTATCATAAGACCGGTCGTCTGGCGATTCAAGAAGAAATAGTAGGCAAGCAAAACGGAACCCACGGAAAGGACATCGGTATAGTACAGCCCGTAGAAGAAGAAAAGAGGAGGAAATAAGCATATATTCAGGGTTACGTGATCAAGCTCAGATTCGTTCCACTGTAAGAATTGCTTCGTGCGTCTCCGGCCCAGAGCACCGCCGCTCTCGCGCACATGTCTGATCTTTCGTAGCAGACTGCGGACGAGACCAAATATCAAGACGTTAGCGGCAACAAAGTTGATGCTTCGAAGCCCTGACGTGATGCTCGAAAGCCTGCCTTGTATATGCAAGATATAAAGATGCACATAGGATATTATATATCTTTTCCAGTATCAGCACCTATATATTTGCCCCAGCACTACGACAAGAAAAGGGAAGGGAAGGGATCTCACAGGCCTGGAGGCGTGGTGATTTTCGGGTCCCAGATATGCCATTGACCCCCCCAGTAGGCTTCTGCCTGCCGAACGTGGAATACTTCATCCTGCGGAGCTTAGGTTATGGAGATACAATCTGTTGTTTTGCGAGTGCCTTACGAGATATGGTTCTGGTACTGTGGCGTTGACTTTGTAGTGCCAGTAACCAGATGCTATTAGGAGAACAATGTGCGCAATGACTGCGCTTCGAGTCGGGCGAAGCAAAAGCCTCTCCAGGCGCGATGCTGGCATGTTCTGGATCTGCGGGCCTTGTTATCGAAATTCCATCGTGGTTGATGGGCTGTAATATCAAGTTGTCTACAAGATCTTAAGATTCGCGAAAACCACTTTACACGTCGAGACGACGCGTTCCTCATCCATTTCAACGTCTTGCGAAGCCGTCAATGGATCTATACACACCAAGACCACCAACATAACACAACAATCCTACTGCCATGGCGCTCCCCCTCCCACCCGGCCTCACACCGCCCGAAGTCGCCTTTCTCTGCGAAATGGAGCTCGTAACCGTAATCCCCCGCCAACGGCTCGAAGGGCTCCAACTACTCGGGGTAAGTCACCCCCCCCACCAATTGAGCCCGCAAACCCCACCGGATGTCCCAACACAAACATAGTCAGAACCCTAGGTGTCAGATGGGATTCCTCAAGCCCACCAACAAGCTAACGGACACGCATCAACAGGGTCCCCTCCCCCCCCTGCAC
>KK106984.1:4460254-4557415 GCA_000611775.1 Umbilicaria muhlenbergii
CCTCCCCCCCTCCCCCCGTCACCCTCGTCGTCCACCACTTTCTCCCCCCCCTTCCTCCCCTCCTCCACCGCCTCTTCCAGCCCCCACCACCTCCCCTACCACTACCTCGAACTCTCCGAACTCCTCCTCTCCGCCGCCGCCGACGACTTCCCCGACCCGGACAACGTCCGCAGACTCCTGCGCGACTTACGCGAGTGCCGCCTCGCGAAGATTCGGAACGGAGTCGCGGTGCTGGAGGGGGGCAGGGAGGTCCGCATGGATGGGGTGGGCGGGATGGAGGTCGCGGAGGGGAGGGCGTTTGTGGCGGGGGTGGTGGATCGGTTGAGGGTTGTGGGGGGGTCGAGGGAGGAGGGGAGGAGGGAGAGGGAGAGGGATGAGAGGGAGGGTGCGGGGGGTGGGGCGGGCGGGGGGGAAGATGAGGAGGAGGATGAGATGGAGTATTGAGGTTGCGGGGGGGTGGGAGGGTTGTTTTGGGCGGGGCAATTGAATGGGTTGGTTTGGGGATGGTGAGCGTCTGAATGCGGATGAGACGGAAAGAATGCCGTGGCTACTTGAAATGATGTCGGCATTATTGGCAGGCCTCAGTGCAGGGATCTCCTCGACAATTCATCAAAGGAGTCGATGTCCAGGAGGTTTGGATGTGGAAAAGTGGAGAATTCGACGAGTCCGTGTGTTTGTGCACTGAACGTCTCTCAAAATATCTCTAACTCTTTGAGTAAATAATCGAGAAGGTTCATATGACCCGTCCGGTGTAACGGAAAAAGATACACCAGTCATTCAAATCCAATACATCATCGATACCTAGCCCTCCCCGCTGTCAAATTTCCTTACACCACCTCGCCATGACCCCCCCCAACCCCACCACACTCGGCGCAATCTCCTCCAACCCCACATCAACCCTCCACATCCTCCCTGCCCTCCCTCCACCCCCATTCCCACTCCCGCCTCCAACCCCAGACCCAGTCCCCACAGCCGGCATCACCAGCTCCAAATCCACCAACTGCTCCCACGCCCCCATCGCCACCTCCTTTCCCCAAATCTTACTCCCCGCCCCAACTGCCACCGCCCCGGCCGCGCTCGACTGCACTTTCACCCGCGAAGCCATTTGCTGGTACTCGTCGTAGGCCATGTTGAAGTTGCACACGTCGGTGTCGAGAATGATGTCGAGGCGAGCGGCGGCGATGAGGAGGGAGAGAGCGAGATCGCTGAGGCCGGAGAGGAGGTGCAGTTTGGAGTCGGGGGGTGTGAGGGGGTCGGAGATGAAAGAGGCGCCGGTGGGGATGCATGTTTTTGAGAGGGAGGCAAGCGGAAGGATGCTGGTGGTTAGGAAAGACGGGATGGATTTGGTGAGGTGGTAGGTTCGGAGAAGGTGGTGCGTTAGCTGGGTGGAGCTTGCGAAGAGTGTGGATATGTACTGGTTCCAGGCGTGCTGGACCTTTGAGAACTGGGAATCGCGAGGTAGATAGTTGTTTAGAGATGCGTTGGGTTCTGAAGGTGGGTCGAGAACCATCAAGGCGGACTTGGAAATATCTTGGAAAGCTGGGAAGCTCTTGGGCAGTGACAGGTGGACGTAGCGATGGCTGAAGCGGCTCTTCACTCTTTTCTCGAGACTTTCCACCACATCGACCCTAGTCGTCAGACCGAGTACAGCAATCGGAGCTTTCCTAGCTTGAGCAATGTCAAAGAGGTTGTACAGCAGCGTCTGCCGAGGGTGGGTGGTGAAAAGATCGAACTCGTCCATGACGAATATGACGGACTTGGCAGCTTGGTTTGCGTTGACCTCTGCAAGCTCGGCCGGATGAGATAGGAGTGCCAGCAACGAAGCCAAGGTGTCGGCATAATTGCTCCTCATCCCCATCGTATCATCTTCGACTTCCATCTCCCTACCTAATTGGCGCCAGCTCTCACGTAGAGCAAGTTTGTCATCTGTATGGACAAAGCCATTGAGCCGTACAACGTAAAAGTCCTCGCGATAAAGAGCAGCCAGATCCGACAAGACCGTTTCGACAAGATTCGTCTTCGCGGTACCTCTCGCCCCAATGACCAGCATGGAGTTTCCCTCCCCTGCCACGATCGTCTGCTCTACAAGTTGATGTACTTTCTGGTACTCAGCATCGAGACCCACTAGAGGCAAACGCCGCTTTCCAGTGAGGCCTTCTAAAACATGTTGCTTGAGTGCTGCCAACGACTCTTCACTACCTTCTTCCTGTAATAAATTGCGAAGGCTCTCATTATGGTCGTTGAGAGAAGTCCGACTGTCATCCACTAAGACTGGCTGTTCGGCCGAGAGTATTCGGGGGCCGCCGGGGGTCAAGTGTGCGTCTGATACCGCCTTCGGGGGTCTCCCACGCTTGCTCACTGGTGTGATTGCTATCTCCTCCACTTGCGTAATGTCCTCGGCGGTAATAGGAACCGGTTGCGGCACCTCGACAGTTTGGACAGCTTCCGGTGAATCGAGATCGGCGGGAATGTCTTTGAAGCCGAGTTGAAGCTCGTCTTCCGGTTCCGCAACGTTGACCACAGCAGAAGCCTTCTTTTTCCGGCCACGCGGGCGAACGGAGGACGCTGTCGGTGTATGTTGAAGTGTGATTGATTCTGCCATCTCGGTGGAGTACCTTCTTGGCTTCCGCCGCTGCCTTCCGCTAGATCTCCCTCTCTGATGACTGGCAGAATCTTCATTGTCGGGTTTGTTCTCCTCAACTCCATCCTTCATCGGAACATCCAGCCCTCCTTTCCTCTGATGTCTAGTGGTGCCTAGGTCTACTGTTCCAGTTTCAATGCCAACCTCGGGACTATATATCGACAATTCCTCCTCTTCAGCTTCCGCGGACCTTTGTGCCCGCCCCATGCCAATGATCAAGGTGTCCTCTCCATCAGGGCCGTGAGCCTCATGTTCCCTTGCAATGTCTTCAAGCTTGTCGCCTTGTGATGGAGCATCCACCTGCAAAGAACCTGATCGAGCTCTGTATTTCTTTCGCTTCCTCTTCGAGGGTGTCGAAGGGGTCCCCACATCATTATTTACCGTGAGGTTAACCTTTGACATTGACTGTCCTTTCTTCGTCCGCACACCACGCTTGGACTTCAAAGGGGTATCATCAACGGTATTCTCTTTGGAGGCTAGTTTTCTCAGTGCGGAGGTCGACTGATAGGCAGAGTCTGCAAAGGGGCCAACGTCTATTGCATTGGGTTCGGTGCCGGCATCGCTTGACATAAAGTCTTGGGTATCCCCCACTATAGCATCCTCTGTTGGTGAACGAGAGCTCTGGGCATTGTAGCGAAAGGGCGAGAACCGGCCTAGCATGGCGTTTCTGATGGCTTGCACGGCTTGTGGTGCCGATGGTGACTCTTGGGGGTCGGGATGATCTATCTTCCTCCTCTTCGCGGACCTTGGGGATGCTTCTAGGACTGTCATCTGTACCAGTCTATGTATCTAGCCTATGCAACTTCTGAGGGTGGTACCAGGAGTTGGGTGCATGTGGAGATATCGTAGATGTATTTCGAAGGGCCACTTCGGCGCTAAATTGGATGAGCATGGTATGCACGCGACGCGACAGCGTAGGGCTGAAGATTGGATCTCGGACTGGCCCGCATAATTCGCCGGGCGAATAGCCCAGGCTCGGGGTAGAGCCCAATCACGAAGAGAGCTATGCGAAACATACGGCCTAGTGGATCTACAAAGTCGCCATAGAAGATGTTCTCTCAGATCAATTTCTAGCAATTTAATTGAACGGCCATCCATCGTTACCCTGCGATTGTCGCTTGAGACATAAGGGTGTGACCCCTATCTAGTTTCCATGCTCCCTTTATACGCATAAGTGTCACGGACCCGGTTATACCTCCTACTCCGTATAATCTTTGGAGATTAGATTTCATGGGTCCTTGATCTGCCTCTTGTTTTCACGCTTATGGCATTTAAGCTTCCTATGACAGCTGACCATGTTAGTCCTTCGACCTCCAGGCGCATGGACGAAACAAGTGCCAGTCTCCCGCTGGAGGCGCTCTCTCAAAATCACAATAGTGAAAGCGATATCGTTATCATGGAGTCTATTGCAAGTACAAAATTGTTGGGGCTATCATGTAGCCTTGAACAGCTATTCATGCCCTCCGTTATTAATATTCACGGGCGACAACGGTTTCCTGCCATAGGCAACAAAACTGTTTGAAAATCAGCCTCGACCTCCCTGCGCATAAAATGTCAAGCACAGCTCGGGGTGACTTACACGGGCCAATAAGTGTGCACCTTCCTCCTCCTCCATTCCGCCCTCACCATCGCCAGCAAAACTTCCATCTCCCCAATCTCCCAGCCCAGAAACCTCGTAAAAATAGCTACCGAAATACCGAAAAGACCCTCCAGCATCGCCAACAGAGCATATTGCCCCGACTCCCGGAGTTTCTCATCTGCAGCCCAAGGGCCGATGGGAAGTTTGAAGTTGCGAATTGTCACGTCTACGAATCCCGCTTCTTCCATGGCCACTCGGAGCTCATCGCCGGTTAGTCGAAGTTTTTGGCCTGCTCCCTTTAGTGCACCCTCATAGAGAAGATCACACCATTTGGTGATGGCGCTGTTGGGTGGGAGGGAGGAATCATCAGTGTTGGTTTCGAGGCTGAATTCTTGGCTTTCAACCCAGCCGCCCGGCTTTAGGGTGCTGAGATTGTCAGTGCTTTGCCTGTAGGGTTCAATCGATAATTCTGGAAGATCTTACTTGTAGCTCTCTCGGTAGAAGTCTGCCCAGCTTTTGATAGCGAAGCCGTTCATGATGCGTGTGTGGATGAGGTCAAAACTGTTGGGTGAGTACGTCCAGGGAGTATCGGTAACGTCGTTGATCTCGAACTGTGCGGGGACTCGTTAATAAGTTGGTGTGCGAAAGTGCGAACAGAGCATGGATCGTTCACCTGAACGTTGGGACAAACGCTAGGGCTACCTGTCAGTACCTGTTGGATCTATTGATTGAGACTTCAACTAACAAGGTTGGCTGTATGGGGCTTAAATCGGTCCCAATTACTAATGAACATCTCAGGTTTTAGACAATGGTGTTAATTTTTCAATTGTCTTCGGTCTCCTTACCTGTGGCAGTTGGATATGCATCCCCTGACGCAGAGTTTATCAGTCCTAGATCATCGTTCTTGATATATACAGGCATACTTACCAACGTCCATGGCCCAGATGCCTTGCGTAACATGTTAGGGTAGGAAGTTTTCCGTCTAGGTGGAAACTTACCTGTTCCGGTGCCAAAATCTATAATACGCTCAGGTTTGTCACCCACAGGGGCAAAGAAAGGTTTATTATCGAAGAGTATTCGAAGTCCATGGTATTGAATATCCATTCTAGGCGTGTTAGTTGTGCATTATAATATCGTGCAGGAGAGCTGCGTGAACCTGTCCTGTTCTTCTTCGTCGTTTGGAAGCACATATTCTTCGCCACATTAGGCTCGAACCGGGACGAAATGTTAAGGAAGGCTTACTGCCAGCTTGGTACTATACGAAATTCAACACCAATTCTCGTCTAAAACCATAGTTTATAAACTTACCGCATGATAAGTTCTTCCATGCTCCTGCTCGTAGGCGAATACACTAGATGAGATAGATGCCGTAGATGAGGCACTTGGGGAGCGTCAGGTCGCCAGCATCGCGGGTGCTGATTCACGAATTGTGACAGCAGCAGAGGGAGCACTTACGCGTCATCGTAGGAAGAATCGCCGGCGTCACTCTAATTGCCGGCCAAGCCAATATCAGTCATGAGCTCATAGTAGGTAATAGGCTCTGCAGGCCACGTGAAAGGTGTGGAAATTAGACTTCCATACGGCATGGTCAGACAAGGCATGTACCACCCCATTATCATCCATGACCTCGATGGATTGCCCACGTGATACAGATTATACACAGTAAAGGCGGAGAAGAAGGTTACTCCTGCTGCACAACACTGAACGGAATAAGAAGTAGAAGGTACAATTTGCTTAGATGATCAAGGTCAACCTCCGTACTATCCAGCACATGTAAGAATGCGCAAATGATAGAAACAATGGCACGACAGAAGAAGGAATGTCAACGTTAGTCTCGCCCTTTATGCTTCCCCGATCGTGTGCACACCCAAAGCAGTGTCGCCGATAGGGGTGCCGCACGCCATGGAGCGCCTAAGCAGCGTGAGCAGGCCGGTACACCAGACGACTGGCGGGCTTATCCGAGCGTCCTCCATGAGGGAACAGGGTGGGACAAAGAGCCTGGTCGTAGCCTGGCGTTTGGCGTAGGATGAAGCGGTCTTCTGCAAAACAAGAACACGTATCTGCAACGTAATCAGTCTGTGCTGTCATCGGGCTCGAACTTGACTTGAAGGCATCGACTAGGTAGGAGGGACAGTCGTGGCTTTAACACGAGTGCACTGGCAACAATATTCACGGCTTGACAGGCTATCACTACAGTACGTGGGACGAGTACCCGATCGCTGCACGCCACGGGCTTGACGTTGCGCCTTTGGCGGGGAATCGCCAGCTGTAGCGTGATTACGCACGTCTAGCGTGTGATAGCCGGCGGTACGGCGCACTTCCGCCCGTGGATGGCGCGAACCCTAGTCCGGGCGCAAGGTTCGTTGACCAGTCATTCATCAATCATGCACCCGGTATCACCACTCGCTTCACTCGAATCTCTCGATGCACTCCTCCGCATCGCCTCCTCGACCCGTTCCTCCTCCACCCTCAGGGACCTGTTCCCGATCAGACCTTGACCCGACCAGGACATGATTTACACCTGACCAGGAACATGATTTCCACCTTACCCGACTTGGCTCGCTTCTGGCCCTGTGTTCGTCTCGTCCGTGGTTCGTAAGCCTTCGATTCCGATTGCCCCCCCGGGTACCGCTTCCAGCTCATGCACACCGCAGCAGAGAAATCCCGCGTTGCAGCATGCAGCGTCTTAGCAAGCTCGGCACCGCCAGCGCATGAACGATTGGTCATGAACCATTGGCAGTGGATCAATACCCACGGACTGAAGACGAAATCCTTCCATCGGCCGCATCCCATCGACTTGCTCTTCCATCCCTGTTAGGTCACACAATTCACGTCCCAGGGCAGAGTGCGATACTGAGACGAGTCCGGAGAGTACCTCAGCTCAAATCCTCCTACCAAGGCGACCATTCCGAACTCCACCTTCCAAGGATCAAGGTCAGCCGAGATGGCTTTGCCAATGGCAGGGGCAAGTACAGGCCTGGGCCTAAGCGCCATCGCAATTGCTTGCGCCGTCGCCGTGTTGATCGTCGCTGGTGTTGTAAGCACCGTCCGCTCCTATCGTCGCCTTCAGCACTTCAAAGGTCCCACCTTGGGATGCTTCTCCGATCTCTGGGTCTTCAAGGCCACAGTGTTGGGCAATCTCAACCAACAGACGTCCGCAGTCTTGAAGCAATATGGTAGGCCTTGTCATTTAGAATCACCGTCGAGTTACCAAGATCAGTCAACCTGTGACTGACCACGATCGTGCCTCAGGACCTCTTGCCCGGATTGGCCCCAACCTTCTGGTCACGGACGACGTGGATCTGCTGCGACACATGAGTGCTGCCAGATCAGTCTACACCAGATCTGACTGGTACGATGGCATGAAGCTGGACCCAAACGTCAACAACGTCATCTCGGAGAGAAATGACCAGAGGCACGCGGCACTTAGGGCGAAGATGTCCGCCGGGGTATGTTTTTGTCGCATGCAAAATGCTTCTTGAGCTAGAGTACTCGACTGTACGCTCGACTGACCACTTATGGGCAGTATTCCGGCAAAGAAAACCCGGAACTCGAGGAATCCATCGACGATCGTGTACAAGACCTGGTCAAACTTATCAAACGCAAGTACATCTCAACCGGCACAACTCTAAAAGCGCTTGATTTTGCGCAAGTCGCACAATACTTCGCCATGGACGTGCTTACCGATGTTGCCTTTGGAGCTCCTTTCGGCTACCTGGACAGAGATGAGGATGTGCATGATTACATCAAGACGATCCGCGCGTTCATGCCTGTATTGGAGCTAAAAACCAACCATCCTTCGCTAAATGCCTTGATGAGCAATCGTCTCGTCATAGCCCTTCTCGCACCCACAGCTCATGATAGGACGGGCATGGGCAAAGTGATGAGGTAAGTAGAGGCCCCCTTCATATGATGCTCGTAGTGTTGACATTGTTCAGTGTAGCGAGAGAAGTGGTGCAAGCTAGGTATGGGCCAAAGAAAATTGAGCGTGACGATATGCTCGGGTCGTTTGTTCGCCACGGCTTGAACCAGCAAGAAGCAGAATCGGAGAGTCTTCTGCAGATGTAAGATTCCTACTCCTAGCCTCTGCTTGAGAGGAATATGCTGATGTTGTTGATCTTCAAAGTATGGCCGGTGCCGATTCGACCGCAACCGCTGTCCGCTGCATCTTCCTTCACATTCTAACGAACCCACGTGTTTACTCTCGACTACTCGAGGAAATCCTTAGCGCCGAACAGTCCGGCAGAATCTCCAATCCCATCCGCGACGCCGAGTCAAGGCAGCTGCCGTACTTACAAGCCTGCATCAAAGAAGGTCTCCGCGTCTGGCCACCTCTAACGGGTCTCATGACTAAGCGCACACCTCCGCGTGGCGATACCTTCAAAGGCGTTTTCATCCCAGGGAACACCGACATCTCTTACTCGGCGTGGGCTACCCACCACAATTCGAGGATCTTCGGCGAGGATGCCGAGGTGTTTCGGCCGGAACGATGGCTCGAAGCGACCGGGGAGACCTTGAACCGAATGGAAAGATCGGTGGAGTTGGTTTTCGGAAGTGGTCGCTATGGGTGTCTGGGCAAGAATGTGGCGTTCGTGGAACTCAACAAGGTCTTTGTGGAGGTTTGTAGCTGTGGATCTTTGACTGTGAGTTGAATTCCGCTGACCAGTATCAGCTTATCCGCCGATTTGACTTCTCCCTGGTCAATCCCATTGCTCCGATGCAGACGAGATGCAATGGTATCTTCCTCCAGTCCGGCATGTACGTCCGCGTCACAGAACTCAAGCCCTCTGATCGCTGGGCATAGATGGAGATTGAAAGGAAAGTAGGAAAGTCACTATGGGTCAGCTCAGTACATAGGCTTTCGGTGGCTAGGGCTCTAGGACTGAAGGGGGCATAGCGCTTCTAACTTGTTCATACCCGTGCTGCGATATTTGAGACTAGGGGATTACAAGAATGATTGAGGTGGAATTCGAGCATGAGGAGCTGTTGTTACTTGCCTGGAAACCCCTCTACTTTGCTCGTTGGATGTTTCATAGCTTCTTTCTTACTTGTACAATAACGCCTGCATCGACCAATATGCTCAGAGAACAACTGGGAGGTCAGTGTCCGTTTATGCACCAGCATCGTTGATGAATATCGTCTGGAAAATTTGGCGACCAATACTTACTACGGCCATGCGAGTACACCTCGCACCCTCTTGGGCTCTTTGGGCTGGGAGTCGTCCGAATCAGCGAATAGACCTACCACCCGAAACCTTGGCCAGCCCTTACCGGCCCAGCTTCACTCCCCACGCTAGCAGATGCATGAAAGCAAACAGGCCCCCTAATACATTGTTAAGCATAACAGACATCTCCTTGAATAAATATGCAAAACTCACCGAAGAAAACAGAATGCACACTCTGCTCGACCCCTTGGTATCACTGCGGCCAATGGAGAAAAGAGCGTCCGTCACCGGACCCCCCACGATCTGTGCAATGGTATCGAGCACCGCAATCGTCGTGAACGTCCGAGCATTCCTCGTCTTATCCACCAGCTAGCTGGCGAGCCCTTGTAGCGCCGCTTCGAGCCCTTGGCCCGCGCTGTCGATCGCAATCGCTGGATGGCGGTTAGAGAATGCGATCTATGACCAGAGAAATTATCTTAGCTTACCGATACCGAGAACAACTGGAGTTCTGGCGGCCCAGACCGCCGAAGAACAACCGCTATGTGGAATAGGAAACTGGACTTTAGTACTTTCGGATCGAGCTGTTGGGCGTGCACACTGTGGAGCAGAGGGGAGGATGTCAGGTAGGGCGGTATGCCTGCGGTGGCTAGGGAGGCCCGTACGGCTTGCGAGACTTGTAATTAGGCTGTAAGACGGAGGGAGAGCGGGAATCGCGATGAGGCGGAGGGGGGCTAGAAGGTGTCGCTTATGATGGCGACTCTTTCTATGACGAACGAGATCAGGCAGAGGAATAGGTTTGGGAGGAGGGGGAGTTGGAGGACTTCGGTGAGGGGCCCGAGGGGTGGGGCGTGTGCTGAGTTGGAACACTGGTGGCGGTATCAGAACCTACAAACTCCGATGGTCCTGAACAAAGCAAAGACGGTGCAGGTGGAAGATAGTGAAAGCACTCAGTGCCGCCCGATTATATCGGCGACGGATCCATAGTTGATGGCAGTCAAAAGCCCTAGAGCATGGAAATAAGCCGACAATGAAAACAGGGCTGTGAAAAGCTACGCGCTTGGCATAGACTACCAGGAACAGCTTCGAACAAAATCTTCTACCCCATGATTATCACAAGCATATTCTGTATCGGCGCCAGTTTGCAAGGACGCTCATCTGTATCCCTCGAATTATGGGAGATTGAAATCGGATGCGAGATATTGTATTCACGGCATACCTCTCGCCCGATTAAAGGCACAATAGGCACTTGAAGTAGGAAACAGCACACTGGGCACTTGAAGTAGTAACGGCACAATGAGCGCTTGAAGTAGGAAGGAAGAGAAATTGACCGGTAGGAGAAGCGCGAAAGGGGAAAGAGGAGATGGGTGGCCTTTTGGGGAGAAGATGATAAGATTTGTAAAGATGGTCTTGCTCCATATTGAGGTATTACTGCCGCTTGGGTGCGGCGAGTGGAGGGTAGAAATTAGAGGCGGAAAGGGCTCCTCTGCTTCGGAGGAGAGATATTTATCGGCGTAATGGGTGGAGTCGGTAACGCATTTCATACACTTGGGTGCGGATGCGGAGCAAAGAGTGCTGGGGGTGGTCATGGTCATAGATTAGAAGAGGTTAAGATAGAAAATAGTTGTGGTAGGATTGCCGGAATGACACCGCTTCCGAGCCGACCCTGCGGCGTGCCGAGATACATGTATTGCGTGCCGTCTGTGTGAATCTGCTGGAAAAACCAGCTAACCTGAAGTCGCAAAAATTTGGTTGAATCTTGCTTGTTCATGAGTACACCCAGCTCTTCCGCCGCAAAGCCAACAATGTTATACAATCACATAAACATTTATCGGTCCTGGAAGAAAACCAGTTCGTCAAAGTCCGCCTCACCCTGTCGAGGCTCCCAAGTTGGCCCGTTCAGCTCTTTCCCAATCGCGCGCGCCTTCTCCTCCAGTGCCCGACTCGTATCTTTTTCGCCAAGCGTTTCGAGGATACGGGCTAGAAGGTATTGCGTCCGTGCAATATGACCTAGGTAAGCTTCCTCTTTCTCCATCGTTTGTAACAGTCTCGCCGCCAGGTCCCTTGGAGGTGATTAGTAGACTACTTTTCAGATGCTACGGTGGTACTAACTTCGCTTGGTGGTAGTCACCTCGGCGGGCACTGTGCCAGGCAACCTTATACATAGATGTGAAGACTCCAGGTGACAAGAGGCCATAGAGATTTTTGCTGATGCTGTAAGCCTCTAAATGCTTTTTGTACGCTTCTTCTTCCTGACCGAGAGACTGGTAGAGATTCCCTGCTCACGTGATACGTTAGTGGTATAAAACCGAGCGGACGAGTGTCTATTACCGAGACCGAACATCGCCCAGATTGCTCTATGATAGCAAAAAATCAGCAGACTGGGACCAAACTATCAGAAGACCCATTGAAGCGACATACTGAGGCTTCGCGAATACCCCGTCGCCGAACCGTGCCAGTATCACCTCAAATGCTCGCTTGAAATATTCTTCAGCCTTCTCAGTTTTGCCCATCTTCGCATAGCACCATCCATAGTAGAGGTATGTGCAGCTGATGTGCTCGGTGTCGTTTCGTTCGTTTTTCATGCGGATATCAAGGCACAACTTTGAGTACTGCAGTGAGGCCTCATAGTCTCCTAGGGCGATCGACAGCATGGCAAGACTGCCATATGAGGCGGCAATGGTAGGGTCATCGTGTTCTAATCGGGCGAGCCGAAGGTCCAGGGCCCGCTTCGTCATAGAGACAGCTTCCTCGGGTGTGCGGGCTGGCGCAAGTTTAACTATCTTGACGTGCATCCAAGCTTCAAAGTGTAGGGCATGCGCAAGAATCAAACCAGTGTCGGAGACCGTGACCTGCTCGCAGGTCAAGCGAGTTATCCGCAACATGTGCTTCGAATGCTGGAATTTCCCGACTTCGAAGGCATTGCTGGGATGCGAGTTCAGCATTGGTACTTGAAAAGCAGGAAAATCTAGGGATTGAGCCTACCGAGCGACATGCATAGCCAGGCTGGCAAAATCTTCGGACATCGATAGACGCGACTCAATTGCACGATCAAACTGGACTTTAACGTGAGGCAGGTATGTTTCGCAGACCGACCAGCGAGCCTGCATATCTTCGCAACCTGTTGATTCAATAAAGAAAAGTCTGGACAGGATGAACGCAGCACTATTACAAGCGGCCTGCTTTCTTTCTCTAGTCATTGATTCGTATATAGCAGTATGGATCCTGGGGTCGACGGACATCGTCTCTTTCACATTGTCTCTGCTGATCAGTGAGTGGTGTACAAGAGCATTGCTGGCTTCACAGAAGGCGCCCATAGTACCATACTCATCATCCGGCACCTTGCGCAAGCTAATGAAAGGGAAATCCGGGACATTATCGTGGTTCATAAACATGAGGATGCCGATTACAACAAGCGCTGGCACGTTTCCCTCGTCCATCAGCTGTTTAACCGATGTAAGGCAGGAAGTAGCAAAAGTGGAGTCATCGCCGCTGGCCATTTTGCGATATATCTGCGGTGGAAAGTAAGATTTCAGCATATGAAGAGCCGGTAGGAGGAACTTGATCACTATCTTATAGAAACGATTCATCGGGCACATACCGCTGCGTTTCACCAATATCCATGGCAGTCTGTAACATTGCCTGCGGATGTTTCACAACCACATAGGACCCCAGCGCCAGCTGCGATTCAAAGATATCTGATTGGTAGAGTCTTAGGGTTTCGGAAAGCATGGTTAAGTCGTTCCCCTGTCTTGCAGCTCCCTCTGCCGTTCGCACTGCCCTCGGATCGGCATACTACGCTCATCGTGATGTTCATGTGATCAGGTTGTTTCGCAATGACTCCCTGTACATCTCGGAAGCGGATGACAGCACCAGATTGAACTTCAGCACGTGCGCACGGCTTCTTTGACCCTCTCTGCGGCCTCGGCGAACAGCGCATCAACATGGTGAAAGAGTGTTCGCAAGTCATACTTCGCGGCCTGACCTCGTGCCTAATTTTGGACTGGGCACGTGTCAGCGACGTAGTCCCGAGGTTGTACCCAGGCACTCGTGGCACTGCTACCGCTACTCCAAAACTACTCCACAAGGGCGCCAAGAACGAAGACTGTTGAAGCCTGATATCCGGGTGCTGTCTCATGATGGTTGTCGTTGCCTGCAGACAAGAGGTGGGGATGTTTTTGCCGGTCAGTATAGCAGACGCCTCGCTGGCATCCTGTGAGTGTAACTTGTTCATTCACGCCCGGTTTCAAGCCGGCCGCGATACTTAATACCCATATGCTTTACACCAGAGCTACAATTGTATCGATACTCTCCTTGAACGTTTAACAACAGCTAAAATTATCCATTACCTGGCCGGCACGTTGCACACTTTCTCCACATTTCAAGGAACCAGTACTGGGCAATTTTTTCAAGCGCCCATGTCACGCGCACACATTCATCTCAGTTCTGGCCAGTATTATGCGTATCCTAAAGAGATCGGGGTAAGTCTGCCCTACTGCATTGTGTCCCGGAATGTGCATTCGGGTATTAGACTGCTTATTCTCACTGCAAATACAGACAGTTCCATTTGTTCTTCCAGCAAAGCTGTCGCCAGTCACTGTCATTGCAGGGACTGAGGTGAGGATCACAGGATCATGGCTTGAAAATGTGATAAGCAGCTTCGAAATCAAGGACGATGTCTTCTCCAGAGTCTTTCTTGCTACTATCATTTTCATTCAGTCAACTCCACAACCAGCTTCTACGAAGCCGGAACTAGATGACGGAGCCTTCGAAGTGCTGGATGAGCTAGGGGTGAATCAATATAAATTTGGCGGCTATCAACAGTGGCCTCAAGGACCCTACTTTGTGGAGGGCCGCACTCTATACGAAGCCTGGAAATTATATCCAGGTACGTCAGAAGTATTTTACCTCACCACCGTTCTCGACCCTGAGGACTCTTCTTCGTACGTACTTGTCGAAGCAGTCAGTGAGTCATGACTGATGTATTCTTAAGTTACATACCTCTCAACACTACTGCTTTCGCTCCAGTGAACTCAGTGGCAGTACCATCACGTTTGTATTTTGAACGTACCTCGGAGAAGCCACTTCACGGCCTACGAGCAGCAATAAAAGACATTTATGATCTCAAAGGCGTTAAGACTGCTGGCTCGAGCCGTAGTTACAACCAACTATATCCTGCAAGAGCTCAATCCGCACCTCTTGTGCAAATAGTCATCGACAAGGGTGCTATCATAGTGGGCAAGACTAAGACCACAACATTCGCTGACCGCGAGATACCTACCGATGATTGGATTGATATCCATGCACCTTTTAACCCTCGCGGAGATGGCTACCTTGTGCCTGGTGGCAGTAGTGCAGGTAGCGGGGCAGCTCTTGCATCATACGACTGGCTGGATATCGCGATTGGAACGGACAGTACGTTTGAAAATCAGTCTGATATATTCATCATTACTAATTTGAGTCCTTGCGGCAGTGAGTGGCAGTATTCGCTGGCCCGCTGCTTACAGCGGCCTGTACGGCTTTAAGCCGACGCTCGGCGCTGCTGCAATGAATGGCATAATACCGAGTAGCCTGTCAGTCTCAGACGTGTTGCATCGTGAAGATTCTAAGCCTGAACCCAGCTAGCCAGTTTGACGTCCCTGCGTATCTCTCTCGCGATATTCACTCCGCAAGTTGGTTTGGCCGAGAGTGGTTTGGCCATGATCGATTTCCCGAGCCGGATCAAACCAAGGTGAGCGCCGTCTTCTAGGGCTCCGTGACTACAAACGCCAACTTTGTTCTGCTAAGGAATTTGATCATTTCTTTGACAATAGAAGCAGCTACCTTCCAAGCTTCTGTACCCGCTAGATTATATTGACCCTAGTCGTGAACGTGCAATGACGACCAACCCCCAAGTCTTGAAGGTGTTTGAAGACTTCGTCTCTAAGTTGGAGAAGTATATGGGCGTCAAAACAACACCGGTAGACTTCTCAGAACTGTGGAGCCTGAAAAACCCCCTTGGAACTGGTGAAAGTTTCGATGATTACTTCCTCAAGGTACGCTGTCGAGCTCCATTGTACATTCTAACAATGTTCACTCGAGCTGATGATATGAGTAGACCTACGAGTATATTCTCAACTATGACTCGTGGCATAACAATCGCCATTCCGTGGAAGATTATAAGACTGCTTTTGGCCCCGATCCTTATCTTCCACCAAGCATTCTGAACAGATGGTTGGTTGTCCTCCCTCAGCTGTTGTAACTATATCTAGCTACTTGCTCACTTTGACTGCTCAGGAAATTCGGTCAAAACATCTCCCAAGAAGATAGGGATACGGCTGTCGCGCAGATCGATGTTTACAAGAAGTGGTTTGAGGAGATTGTTCTCCGGGAAGATCCTGACACGCTGTCTTCTGCGGTCCTAGTCCTGCCATGGACCCCTGGTTTTGCCAACTACAGGGATACACCAAGACCGTGAGAACCTCCTCGCTCAAGATTGTCAGGTGATGGCTAAGCTTGTCCTCAAAAGCTGACATGCTTCTTCTAGCGTTCCAAATGACACCTTTAGTCACGGCTTCTGGTCATCCTACATAGCTAGTTTCACCACTGGGTCGGAACTTGTTTTTCCAAGTAGGTATTGGGTGGTACCCTCTATATTCCTAGCCGTGCTGAGAATGACGTGATCTCCAGTTGGCACTTGGACCTACGAGTCAAAGATTACACATAGGGAAGAGCGTCTTCCTGTTTCCGCCGGGATCGTAGGAGCTCCAGGTATGTCCATCTTATCTCAAACATGTGGAAACACAATTTTCGCATTGCTAAAGAGAAGTACAGGTGCAGACTTCGCAGTCCTAAGCTTTGTGCAAGATTTTCTCCGCGCTAGCGGCATGCCTGATCATGTGGAGACGGGGCCAGAGGTTTTCAGGAGGGACATACCGGCCACAGATCGCCCTTTTCAGCATACACTCTGAAGGCTGGATGACCGGCCCAGTGAAAAGGAATCGGCGTGGACGGACCGGAGGGGAGGTGAGAAGGAAAAGCGGGTTTCGAGCACTACATCTGAAGCAAATTATCCTCTAAAGCTTATGGTAGTGGCTCACTCAGGAAAGACAGATTCTTAAATTGTCTTTTATTCAATGCTATTGGATGCCTGAAGTAGAAGTATCAGACAATACCTTAGTCATGAGTAGAGGGATTGCAGGACTTGGCGAAAATCAACTAATAGGCGCATGAACAAAGTGAGTGGCAGTCATCAGCCGAGGTTCCCCTCAACTACCTACTTCCTACAGCGAGTCAAATCATGCGTGCGGTCAGCTCATAAGGATCACAGCATGCTGGGTATATCTTATTGCTTGTTGTACAGTTTTAAAAGGACTTCCAAACATCCCATGATTGGTGTACATAAACGGTGCATGTTGTATGCGGGGGACAGCGCGTAACCCTCGCTCTTCTGACGGGAAACAGGCGAGTGCTTCCTCGGAGGTGAATCAGTATTTTGGTCCTCCGACATGGTTCTTCTGCCCCAGTGATACTGTGGGTTGGGGCATGTTACAGAAGGTAGGCACCAGAGTTCAAGCTAAGCAGCAGCCTACTTTATCAATGGATGAGTCCTCTAGGGTATCTGGAAGCCTGGAAGCGTTGCTTGCACTTATCGAGAGAATAAGCTTTCTACCGCCAAGGCTTGCATGTGCTAGCTTACTGGTAAGACCGACGTCTCAACATCTTTCCACTTCCATCTTCTCGACACTTCACCTTCAATTATGTACCTACTGTTGCATAGTCGGCTTTCAGGCTTCCACACCTCAAGGTGGCCACGACATGGTAACCTGACTTCTGAAACACGGCCTGTGCCGTACTCGGCGTGCCAGCATTGTCGCACCGTGCATGTGAAGCCATGTGGATGCCATCCCCTTCCCCTCCGCCTTCCCCTTGTTACCCTCTGCGGCCATCATGTGCTTCGGTATGATCTTCTCGCTGAGGGCTTCACGGAGTTTGCGTAATAGAGAATCCTTGACTCCCCGCGCAAGTTGCCCGCAAATCCCGGTCCGTATCTTCCGCGCTGTTTTTATCTAAGTTCAAGCATCCTTGCATCGTGAGGACTTACTTTCGAGGCGCAATCATGGTCATCAATTCCGTCAGATTGGAGACTGATGGACGTACAGTCAGTGACATGGGTCAATGCAAGATGAATGCAAACATCTCCGTCGGAGATACCCTAAGGTGGCCTTTTACCTGTTCGTTCATGCCATGACCGCCTGGATGTGGGAAAGGGCCATATTTTAGGCTGCAGTCGACTTGTCCTTCATCGAATGAGTGTAGTGAATATCCATCTGAGGCTCTCCTCAGATGTGCTTTTATCGTAACCTTTCGCCCAGTTTTGCTCGAACCTTCTATGTCTCCGTTTGTAACATCTACACCTGCGATCTTCTGATCCATATAGTAAACATATTATTACACTCTGTTATAATGATTACCTATAAGTTAAAATGGCCGACGTCTCCTGCCCTGTGGGCGGACTGTCATATACCTGCGCTACCATTGGCCCAACCTTCCTAGGATGCTGCGACATCAACCCGTGCCACGATAGCAATTGCCCGACGGCTAGCCTCTTCCCCATGGGCTTGGGCGACAAATACACGTATGTTCTCGGCCGCTCCTGCCCAAACGGCAGCCCCTGCCCAAACGGTAGCAAATGGTGGATATGTGCGGAGCAGACTCCGACCTTCCAAGGCTGCTGTGCAACTGACCCATGCAACGGCGCTGGATGTCCGGCACTCATTGCAGCTGGCTTAGCTGCAAATATCTCGGAGACCGCGGCCGCACCAGCAGCATCATGGTCCACCTTAGAGACGTCAACCATGGCTGGCCAAACACCCACTATACCTCCCAGAGCCCAGCGTCCGCCAATACATCGATGACGTCCATTTCCACCTCTATGAATTCTTTTACCACTACAAATACCTGTGCCGGAGCCAAACGGAACATTATCATTTCTGCTGCCCGTATTAACTTCGCGTCTGCCATTCCAAGTCCGCATCCATCTCACACTGGAGCCATCGCGGTAGGTACGGATGCGGGTGTCGCCATTGTTGCTCTAACAGGTGCCCTCATCTTCTTCCCCATGCGCCGGAAAAGCAAGACGGACGCACAACACAGCTACGAAGAAGGCGCATCTCCCGCTCATCCAGCTTATAGCCCTCAAGGGTTTGCGTACGAAGACTATCCAGCCACCGTTCTAGGTCTGTGACGTACTACTTCTCCGACCTTCCCTGCAAAGTCCGACTGACCATAACTACGTGTAGAACATCCATTATACGAACCCAAGCTTGGCACTGCGGCCGTCTACGATGAAAAAGTCGACGGCAGACCACTCATCGAAGTTGGTATTTTTGATTCACGCCTCTCGCTCACTCCCCGCTCTGGACTCTTTAGCTGGGATGTGCGGGACGGAAACAGACAGTGTGATGATTGCCGGTCTCGCCGCATTTCACGCCGCCTATGGTTTCTGGAGCTTGGACTTAAGTCGCTGATACTGCGCGATGGTCTTGCGGGCGGAGTGCCGGCCCGGGGGGAGGTGAGGCAACATGGAGGGAGGGAATAAGGGATGGAACGGCTTTGGTACTTAGCCGCAGGCGGAGTGGGTGATTATAAATAATGAGGATCGTAGACATTCATGCGTCTTGTGCAGAGTATATCATGTGCTGCTACAGGTGACATGACTACACAGATTCGCTGATACAGTGTTAAGGGATGAAAGGCTGCTCTTTAAAAGTGGGTAGTCTGTGATTCGAAGTAGCTGCAATGCTGTATCAACCGCAGGATATTCCCAAGCCTAAACGCCCCTATATCCCTATCAATCGGTGAAAGCAAAATTGGCCCAGCAGCGAGTCATTGTATTAATGCTGGCTACTCTGCGGGCTGGAATAGAGACCGCACTCAACTGGCTGGAAATTTCCTCCTTTCCCCTGAATCAAGGAATTGGCTTTCGGGCAGGGTACATTCCGTCACCAAAAGGCCCCAACGTCACTGCTGCTGAGCAATGAAAATGAGCGAGATTCCACACTGTTTCACTTGGCTGGCACGGCTGGTACGGCTGGCTTGCTGGTGCACAACTTGATTTAAAGAAACTATGCCTGCCGCTGAAAGATCTGAGCTGCTAGGTCTCCGGATAATAGTGATCGAGAGGCGCCAAAATTGCGTTTGAACGTCGAAAGAAGAGCAAGATTGGATTGGACTCGATTTGATGTACTTGTATTCTGTGTATTGCTAACGTCAGAAAAAGAGCAGAGCGGTCCTGATAACTTGTCCAAGGGTTCTCCCAAACTACGATGGGAGTCATTTGAAATGTCAAGGCCTTTGAACATCAAGGTAGAAGAAACAAGAGCGTTCACAAGGTGCACCGGTGCACTCATCGTTTGGCCCACGCCTCGATTCCCGCAGATAACTCCTGCACAAGATGCTTGTTCGTCGCGTCTTCGGTATGCACCACCTTCACCCACTGCAACCAATCTTCCGCTCTCGCCCCGGCGCCCTTGAACAACCCCGCAGCGACATCCGGCAGCGTCGACCGGGACTTGGGGAACAAGAAGACCGTCGCACCACATCTGGAACAGTATTCCCGACGCGGCCCGCCTTCCTTCTCCGCTCGTGTCAACGTGCCCACCCCGGGAGCCATGGGCTCGCCGTTCGCTTGGAAGATGTTACATTGTGGGATGATAACCCACGGTTGCACGTCGAACCCGTTGGCTTTTCGGCATGACGTGCAGCTGCAGAGGCCGGCGGCGTACTTGGTGCCGTTTGCGGCTAGCCATCGTGCTTTCTCTAGGGGCATCCCCAGCCGGGATTCTTCGGTGGGGCGCGTGATGTAGAATTCGACGCCGCCGCAGTGACATCCGGCCTTGAGTTTAGGACCTTCGCTCTCTGAGCTTGAGCGGGTTGTAGTGCCGGGCCAGGCCGCCGGTAGGAGCTCACTCTCCTTCCCGGGCTCTTTCCATCGGGGCAGCTCTTGCCCATTCCAGGTCGGAAGCCATACGCTCATCCCACCATCCTCGGTGTCTCCCACGAATTCGTGTCCCTCGAGCCCTACCTCCACCGGCAACTCTTTCAGCACGCCGGGTGCTACCCCCCAGCCCTCCTTATCCAAGTGGTACATGTGTGAGCCGCATTTCTTGCAGAAGTACTTCGTATCATGCTGGGTAAACGCGTAGGCCGTCAGCTCTTGAAGATCCGATGGGGAAGAAGCGATCGGGAGGTAGTAGGCCCAGAAGCCTCCGGTCCAGTGCCGGCAGCTGTTGCAATGACAGGCGATCTTCTGGATCACGGGGCCCGTGATGGCGAGTGTAACAGTGTGGGTGTTGGTGCCGCAGTAGCATGAAGCTTCAACCAGAGGCGGGCTCATCTTGATCGCTCTTGCGCTCTGTCACGCCTAGAGGTAGAGGTTTGTCATGCATCTTTCACCGTTCGCTCGGCCATATGGCAATGTGTCCGAAGGATTGAGGGGCAGTGAGAGTCGGATTGGCGTGGCGTGGCATGCGTCACAGCTGAAGGACCGGCGCTCTCTCCCATTTCTTCCCAATTCAGGATTGTTCAGACCTACGGCCAACGAGATGGCCTCTCGGTCGACGGGTGCGCGCCTTCTCGCATCACACACGCCTTCCGGCAGCGGACCGATATGTCCAGCTCGGTTCGTGTTGGTTCAGACTGGAGAAGAGCTCGGGACGAACGTGGCCGGTTTCGGAGCATCTCAAAGCGAGCGTGCGTCTTGACCAACCTGACACCCTACAGCCCCTACGCCCTAGATCACAATTTAATGCGCAGGTCCTTCGTGCTGAACATCATGACCTCTTTCAGCTCAATGACTTTGAAGGCACGTACGAGTCAATGGATCGCGCTTACACTCATGCGTCCTTGATGTCTGATCCGCACGCACTAATTTCCACCCCAGCCTGAAGCAGAGCAACACGCGAGGAAGTCAAGAGGACACTTCTTACGGCTGTCATCCGTAGGGATCGCTCACCGTTGCAAGCCTTTTCACTATTCCCATCACTGTCGGGTCTGCGAAGGTTGGACGTTGGGAAAAGCGTCTTCTCAGACTGCATCCAATTTGGAACAACACAATACGCTGGTCTCGTGTGCTTCTTGGGCATAGCGGTGACAGGAGTAGACTGGAGGATGTTAAGTATTACTCCGGTACAGGACAGGACATGAGTATGTTAACGGAGACTAGACTGGAGGAACAACAGCGTCGAGAGCCTGACGAACACTCCCATCACCAAGAAATCGAAAGAGTTTAAGCATGTAGGGGTAAATGGGGTGGTGAACCTTATTGCCCGGTTGTCTCTTCGTTCTCCGCCTAGTTGTACGATGGCTTAAGACTTTGACCCTCATGGTCAAAGCGGATAGGGAGGGCCGGAGACAGCGGTTCTTAAAGCGAGGTCACTTGGTCCTCCGGAGGAAAGGGTAACAATCATACAGACAAAGCAGCCGCCAGCATATGCCACAACCTCCAATCATAGTCCATCCCCCCAAACCAGGTCATGTATCGGTACTCTACCGTGCCGAGGAACGAGAATGTGCTCTGCGATTTGGATCTTGATGAGGCGTCCGAACCTCGGCAGCTCCGCTGATGCAGATTTCAAGCCGGGAAACCAATGCTGCAACTCCACAGAATCAAAAGACGAGCTAGTTCTGGGATCCGGTGGGGTTCCAGGTGTGCTTGTCCAAGTCCGAAGTGATAACAACAACCAGCCAATGAAAAGCACGAGGAGATGGAAAGCTCGCAGATGGCGGGCTTTCTGCGTCGAAATGGCTTTGGTATCGTCAAATGTTCATACAATCCACACATGTCAAGGTGGTCAAGCGGCAAAGGCATGCAGCATACTTGTTCGACTGCCAATTGCCAATATGCATCGATGCAGGGAGCTCGACGGAGATGGCGTGTCTCGGACATGTCGAAGGGGTTGGGATGCCTCCTCATGCGGATGGTGCCCCACACGCCTGCCGAGGTTCGATGCATTGCGCATTTCTCTAAGAGGCCATGGCGGAAATGACCATATCCCGATCGAGACGGCAATGACGCGTGGGGGAACTTCGATCGCCGACTGATTGGCGGAGAGCGCGACAGGGACGCTGAGCGATACCTATGCTTAACTCTTAGTCTTAACCGCGGCTCGGCGATCTTCCCCAGATCTTGTCGAATCCCTGCGCCTTGGGCTTCCTTGGCCCCTTGACCGCCTCTGCCGACTCTGCTTGTTGTTGATTACTCCCAATGCTAATGTGCACATCATGGGCTGACTGGTCAGCGGCGCCCGCCAGGCTTTGCGCCAGAGCCTATACGGACGTCAGAATGCACTCCACGTCTTCGAACGAGACACGAAGTGTGTGGGAGGGATCCGAGTATTGTATATAAGTCTGTCCCGGGCTCCCCTCAGATATCTGTGTCTCAAGTCAACAACCGTTCCGAGCCCTAGTTCCCCGAAGGCATCAATCATCATGTTTAGCACTACCCTAGTCTCATGTCTGCTCTTGCCTTCAGTTTTGGTCAGTGCGTATCCAGATATCGCACGTCGTATCGCTCTTGCACAGGAGGCAAAACGTACGAGGACCCATGAACACCTGGCTTTTCTCCAGTGCACTGACGTTGCTTTACAGGTCAAGCAGTCCCTCCCATTGTCCCCTTCCCGGAGTACCCCGGCACACCCAACCATGCTCTGTATAACAAGTTCAATGCAGCTGCCCAACTGGTCTCTGTATCTGGCGACCACGCATGGCAGGCCCCTGGTCCCGGCGACATTCGTGGCCCCTGTCCTGGCTTGAACGCGGCTGCGAACCACAATTACCTCCCGAGGAACGGCATAGCGACATATGAAACTGTCCAGACCGGGTTGCTACAGGCGTTCGGCCTCGACCAGACAGCAACCCAGTTCTTGCAGCAGACGACTACCTTCTTCGATGGCGATCCGCTATCCCAGCGCTGGTCGATTGGTTACTACTCCCCCAAGACTGCTGCTCTTGGGACCTTGCAAAGCTTGATCGGACAGGAAAGCGGCATCTGCGACTATGGGCACCTTAAGAGCGAGGGCGATGCATCCATCACTCGGGGCGACTTCCTGGCACCAACCATGAACTCCAACTGTGCTTCTTATCCTGTCTTCTACCAGCAATTGCTCGACCTGGCCGCAAAGCGCAATCAGGGGAACATCAGCGCCCCGGTTCTCGCCGAGCACCAGCACAACCGAAAGCTATACTCCATCGCCAACAACCCCAATTACTTCTCTCCTGCGTTCGCGGGGATCGCCTTCACCCCCGCTGCCCATACGTTCGTCTTCGAACTCATGGCCAACCATTCCGCAGAACACCCTCGTGGCCTACTGACTCCAAGCGTGCTCGACTCCTTCTTCTCCTACACTCGCGACAAGAAGGGCAACCTCAAGTACACCTATGGCCACGAACGCATCCCCAATAACTGGTACCGCCGCGCTCTTGACGACACGTGGACGCTCCCGGATATCCTTGCCGCCGTCGCTTCCCAGTGCGCCGCCTACCCATCCACCTGCAAAGTCGGCGGGAATACCCGTGGTGTCAACACCTTCACCGGCGTCGACCTTGGCGATATCTCGGGGGGCGCCTTCAACGCGGCGTCCTTGACCGATCCGACCACGCTGGGCTGCTTCATTTCCCAGAATATACAGGCCGAGGCCCCGACTTCGCTCGAGGCGGTTTTCACCGGCGCGGTGTTGACGCAGGCGCTGGCGCTCATTCCGACAAAGTTGTTGCCGGCGCTGGCGCCGTTGGGGGTTTGCGCCAGTTTGCCCAAGGGGAAGACGATCTCGGAGTACGGGAATGGTTTTCCGGGGGGGAAGATCCAGAATAGTGGGCCGAGGGCGCAGAGTCAGTAGGTTGGTGGACTTGGGCAGCGAGATTATTTGATGCGCTCATGTATGATTGATGTTTGCATTTTAGCATAGCATGAGGCATTAGTAATGGTTGAATTTGGTAATTCAATATACTCGTTGCTAGACACAACCCATGAATAGAGAAGAGAAAACCCCCCACCGCAGCACTCGGTGAAATCCAATATACAGGCGTGTATACAATGTAAGTGGCAGTCCTCAGCTAAGGGTCGCCTCCACTATTCATCCGATGTTCAGAGTACTCACACTTTCAGGTTTCATTCCACAGAGCATACCCTCCACATCTCGAGAACTCAGGGAAGCCGCTGTGATAGGCCAATCGCCGGTTAACCCCGGACGCCCACATTTCGTCTCGTCCCTACTCAAGTAACTCCTTGTGGGCTAGTCTGTTGGTGCTTGGCCCAGATCGGTCTGAGGAAGGTTCCCCGCCGCTTCCGAGCTGCCAAGCTACAAGCGTGTTGCCATCGACTTGTGGACACAGCGAATCGGCTCCGTGTGCACCATTTGGGGACGCTGGGCAATCGGGCTCGACGCTTACATCGCTTCATTGTGTTCTACCACGCTCTGGAACTCTCGTATTGTTGCTCTGTCGATGCCTACTTAGGCCCTAGGCTTGCAAGAACATTGAATGGCATAAAATAGGCGACCACCGCAATGAGCAGATGCTATGGTGAAATACAAGGCATGAAATAGATTAGACGACAATGCCAATGTGCAAAACGCTATAGCAATTCGAACATGGACGCTAAAACGATTGACCAACAGTTAACTTGCACAAGTGCTGAGCTAGAATTGCGGATGGTAGCCAAGATAAAATTGAGAAGGCTTCGCCTACTCGGAGTAAGCACTAGGAGAACTAGAGTCTTCTTAGCCTCAGGAGCCTCAGCTATGTTGCATGTGGAAAATCGTTCGTCCGCCCCGCCCTGCAGCAGCCAATATATGCCCGTAGCAGGCATCATGCCTACATGCGCTCGGCCCGACTATAGGCGCTCGGTCAATGTAGGCGAGCACCGAGAAAGCCGATATGGGGGGTTATTTAATGTGCCCTGATTTCTACGAAGACTGCTTGCTTCTACACGTTCATTTATATCAATTGGAGCGGTATTTAGCTAGATATAATACATCTATATGGCCTCTATATCGCCCCATTGCAACAAGACCGACTCAAACGATCTTGCTATACTTCATGTGAGCATCATGTATGGCCAGTGTTCGGGTATGGAATGGGCAGTGAAGGGGTTCCCATGCGTTCGTTAGGAAGGCTGTAGCTACGCTGGGAGATCGACGAAGGCCTTTGGGGTCTCGGCCATAGTTGTGTAGTGGACGAGTAATGAATACACCAAGGAAGGCCACGGCGACTTGAGCTAACAAGAGATCGTACAGTCTGTCTATTATTCTTCCGTATAGAATCCTTTCCAGTAATAGACATGGACTTGCTATTGAAGATAACCGGGGTACACAGAAGTGTTTATATCAGATCTCGTCAATGGACCGCACTAGGTTAAATGAGAGCTTGGGGGACATGGGATACTAGGCCAACAAAAGAGATACACTTGCAGATAGCCGGGGCAGATTCTCAGTCTCTCACACAGCAGATCGCATCCATGGCATCTTAAGGGGCGATTATCTCAACCTTGACGCCTCCATGCCAAAGTCCGGCCATTTCAGCCAAAAGGTCCCCTTGGGCGGCACGTCTGCCGAGTTCCATGGAAGGAAAGTCAAGTCCCATTACTAAGTACGAGGTTGGTTGAGGAGGCACTAAGTACCAGCTCGGTGAGGCCAGCATTCAGAACCACCTACTACCTGTCCCAAATCAGAGCTTTCTCCAATTATAAGCAAGGACCGAAGGAGACGGCGGAGCAAGTTTTATACGCCTTGCGGAAAATCCAAGCCGAAATTCAGGTTTTAAGTCCTGATACTCCTATATATGATAACATGCTTCGAGAAGTCTTCCTTGGATCTTTAAGAGAGGACCCATACGGCCCAATGGTCTTTCAAATTCGAAATGAGGTGGTAGAGTCGTCTATTGCCAATGTCCTACGCCAACTAAAGGAGAAGGAAATGGAAGACGCCTCGAATAAGGCGGCCAAGAACGCCACCGCCAATGCCGCCAAGGCAGGAAGCCAGACAGGGAGCCAGCAGTCATCCAGCAAGGACGACAAGGACAGCAAACGGGGGAAAACCTGCTTTCAGTGCCAGAAAAAGGGACATTTCGCCGCGAACTGCTACGCTACTCATACGAAAGACGGGGAAGAATTACCCCTGAACGGTGTTAAACCACCCCCGAAATCGAAGGCCAATGCAAGGCAAGCCTCCGAAAGTTCAGGGGGGTCAGAAACTTCGAAAAAATCGAACAACCAGGACCACGAACCCAGCGACGACGGCAGGGCGTGAAGAGCGTCGGCCATGGAAGCCATAGCCAGCCTGGAATTACCCCCCGGCTGCTGGATAGTCGACTCCGGAGCAAGTCATCATATGACCCCGGATAGGAGCTTTTTCACCGAAATTCAGGATTACTCTACGGACGTTTGCTTGGCCAATGGAAAGTCGATAAAGGCGACGGGAATTGGCAAGGCGGAAGTTTCTTTTGAGGGCAAAATACTCACCCTAAAGGACGTCCTTTACATCACAGAATTGGACGGGAATTTGCTGTCGATCGGAGCAGCCAGTAAGAATGGGATAACCGTGGAATTTGGACTCGAAAGAGTGCTTTTTAAGCGCCAAGGAAACGTCATTGCCACGGCAAGCCAGCACGGTTCAGTTTATATACTGAAATCGACAAACGGGAAAGTGGCCTTTAAGGTACAGACCTACCAAAAATCGAAGAACGGCCTGGCCGCTCCAGCGACAGCAGGGGGAGCACCGCCTATATTAAGGCTCACTCCGGAGCCAGTGGGAGCAGGTCCAGAGCAGGCGGGTGGCTCATATGGAGCCCCTGCCCCGGAGGAGGTTTTGAGGCCAAATACCCAAGAAAATTCCAAAAATTAGAACCAGACACAAACCGAGTACTAGAAGTGGCATCAGAGATTCAGACATGCAGGGGCATATCACCTGCAACGCCTAAAATCATGTGTGAAGGGTATAACCCGCGATTTACGCCCTGCCGAAGCGGAAAAGGACTGCTCAGCATGTCTACACAGTAAAATGATACGGGTACAGAACAAGGCTTCAATATCAAGAGCTCAAAAGCCTTTGGAACGAGTCTTTTCAGACATTTGAGGACCATACCAGATTGATAGTCTAGGTGGAAACAGATATTTCGCTACATTTTCAGAAGAATATTCCCGTTATGGTGATGTTTACCTACTCCAGGCGAGGACGGATCTTTATGCAACGTTTGAAATATGGAAGCTAAAGGCAGAGAAAGAAACAGAAAAGAAGCTCCTGGTCTTTAAATGTGATAATGGCGGAGAATATGGCAAATTGGCCAGCATTTGGACGCCTAAGGGGGTAGAATTAGAATTTACCACCCCATATACACCGGAACAAAACGGTTACGCTGAACGCCTAAACCGTACGATTACAGAGGCCATTCGGAGCATGCTTTATGACTCACAATTGACACCAGAATTTTGGGGTGAAGCCGCCAAAACCGCCGCCTACCTACGAAATCAACTCACATTGGGGGGTAACCATGGGGCAAAGACCACATACGAATTATATACAGGGTCTAAACCCTCCGTTGGACATCTATGACCATTTGGGTGCGTCGTCCATTGCCACATACCAAAGGAAAAACGGGCGAAATTGGAAGACACCTCTTATAAGGGGGTTTTCGTTGGTTATTGCAAGAGCAACCAGCAATTTCGGGTCTGGAATCCTTCGAAAAACCTGGTAGAAATCCATACCCATGTTCTCTTCCTTGAGAAAGAGAAAGGAGGAAGTTTGTTGGCAAATTGGGGTAGCTTTAAATGTACTTTCGTGCTCCGTACCTCAATTTCCAAGTGCTAGTCCATCAAAAGGGCAAGGGGCTTGGCCGTTGCGCGTCGCGATACGGGTACTTATGCAGCCATGCGGCGTTTTCATTTTGTCATAGTTCGTTGATCACATCCGAAGTGGCCGCTCGAGGTCAAGAGAGTATTTCGTAGCTACATATTACATGGCAGCTACTGTTAACGCGGGGAGCCTCTGCTGGCCGCAGCCGTGTAACGTTACATTTGTGTAAAGTTACGTTCCCATCCCTTTGATTATGGTGGGCCGAGCTAATAGCCGCAAGGTGTGTCGAGCGCTCAAGGGAAGGACGGTCCATCTGGGCCTCAACTCGAACGAGAGAATAATGTATTATAAGTTATGTAGATAGGGGGAAAGCCTCGCTTAATTTTTCCAAATCCCGCAGTTGCGTAGAATGCATCTCACCCGCGTAAGGTAATTTCAGGCATGTAACACCTCGCTGCCCTCACCTCACTGTCATCATGCTGCTGTCATCCTCAACTCATGGAGGGGAAAGAGGAGAGTTTCACATGTCTAGAATTAAGGTCATTACTAAGCAGTCACGTTAGCCACTAGTAGCAGTAGGATTTAGTCTACTCGCGTAGCATATCATCTTAAGCCTCGTGTGGACGCCTGCATTTTAAAGCTTGTGAGAAAACAACAGTAGTGAAAATTGTTAATTAAATTATTGTATACAAACTCAAGAAGCTCGAACCTACCTTCTCCAAAATAATGAAATATTTGACTGAAATATAAACAATATGTTGTCACGGGACAGTCTGCTCAGGCCGGTTTTGCTTAGCACAACACACTTAATGAAAGCTTGACAAATGAACAATTACAACAAATATCAGAAAACCTTTGACTATAGGATTATACAGTTTAACTAAGTCTCTGCCTTTGTATATGAACACTCTTTTGCATCTGTTTCTGTTGTAGAGTTATTCAATAATTTAGTTAGAATACTGCTACGATTGTAACATTCATTAATTGTTGTCGGCAGCCTCACCTTGGCACTGTGGCGGCGACTAACCACAAAGCGTTAGTAAAAAGTAGTGGCGCAAAGTCGCCTGAGGCAAGCCGGTCCTCTTCTCTCAAGTCATACAACGCAAATGCAAAGGTTCCATCTTACGGTCTGGAAGGACGCTCGAATCCTCCAGCTTCAAGCAAGTCATTCATAGGGACACATCAGCAGGCTGCGCCTAGACTGGGGTGTTGTATTTGTGTCGACATTTCCATCGCCTTTTTATTCTTAGCAGCACCATTTTCTTTCGGCGCAGCAGCGCAGCCTACCTCACGCCTACGGTAATTTCGTACTCACATTACGAATTCGTGTATCCACGCACTGCTGTGTTGTACTCCTAGAGGTGATCAAAGCCTTGTTCGTTATTTGATGTCGCAATGGATCCTTGTCCGCTTCTTGTTAAGTTGTTCCTTCATTGCAGAGCTGCATTCTTAGCCCTGACACTTGCGTTCATCTGCCCCGCAAGCTCTAAGCCTTTCTTAGCCCACATGGATATACCAGCATCACCCATCTTACATACTCTTGCATGATTCTCTGATTTCAAAACTTACCACTAATATTGAAACGATAATTCGAGAGGGGCATGTTAGGGATGAAGGTGCTGTGCCTGGCATGCATGCCGACCCATCCCCGCCACCTGGTAAAGCGAAACACTCAAAAGCCTTGCCGCTCCAAATACCCCCACAACCTGTCGGATAAACCCCCAGATTATGGACAACTATGGAGATTTGATTACCCTCGCCCATGCTTCTCGGCGGTGATTCGCCGGATGAGCATGGATTAGACCTTGCAAGTGGTGCGGATAAAGGATTCAGAGATCGGGGGAACCCCCTGTGATACATTAAGGCTTGGTGCCTCAAAACTAACGGCGAAGCGTACTGTGCCCTGACGATCGCCAAGCAAATGACATGCCCTTTGACCAGTTGGCGTTACCCATGGATTACTTATATACCTCGTCCACCGTAGTGTGAAAGGCCGTAGCTGTCCCTCCATCTTTGCCATATGAAACAATGAAGCTCTTTGCTATCCTGACTGCGCTTGTGACTGCAGCAGCCGTTGCACCTTCAGCGAATGATATTCGTCAGTTTCCATCTCCAAAGGCCTAAGAGCAAGGGACACTGATGAACGCAACAGTCTTGCCTTTCGTTTTCCAGCCATTGCCATTAGGATCCATAAAGCCGCAAGGCTGGTCTGTTGTCTGAACCAGTTATACTGGTTGTTGTTGCATGTGGAAAATCGTTCGTCCGCCCCGCCCTGCAGCAGCCAATATATGCCCGTAGCAGGCATCATGCCTACATGCGCTCGGCCCGACTATAGGCGCTCGGTCAATGTAGGCGAGCACCGAGAAAGCCGATATGGGGGGTTATTTAATGTGCCCTGATTTCTACGAAGACTGCTTGCTTCTACACGTTCATTTATATCAATTGGAGCGGTATTTAGCTAGATATAATACATCTATTTGGCCTCTATATCGCCCCATTGCAACAAGCTATCGTACTGAGCTGAAACCATTCTGCGAGCCGAAGCTCATTCTTACTCACCGCAACTGGTAAAATCTTCATAAAGTGGCTTACATCGAGTAGAAGAAGGTATCGATCGCCATTCCGTACCGCTGTATGCATCCCTTTCAGTGGGAAAGTCAAGCTTGGCTGCGTTGAACTCACTTTAGCCTCAAGATGTTCTGATGAGGTGGTGTTCAAGGAACGAGCTGAAGGGTTTGAGGTACTTTAGGTACCTTACTTTGACGGAGTGCGGAATATCATACGCAAGCTTCGGCGGGAAACAGTGCCGCTTTCCACAGTGAGCTTCTTACCGCCGCGAGAAGGGTCCTCATCAGCTCACCCTCATGTCATTACTGAATGTCCACTACTTTCTCCTACCTCCTTGTTTTTGGCTCTGTGGTAAGTTATTATAAAAAAGTACCAATGGTCAACAGCTATATACTTTTAATAAGATTTTGATCATGGAGAGCTTCGACTTCAGAGACTAAATGATTTGTGTGAATGGTCAGACAGCGATCAACACAAAGAGATACATCTCTCCAATGTGAAAATGAGAACAGCGTAGAGTGCATTCTCTACTTTCTACTCCTGGCATACCACAATATTGCCGGCACACCTTCCTGGTCCACCAAGGTTATTTGGATGAGCTGTAGGATTAACACCAACGGCACCGTTGCCGGTACCGCTAGGGCACGGAGGCCCAAGATATGACAAGGGGCCCTTGACGACAAGACAGCTTCCGGGTTCACTAATCCATGCAGCACAGTTATCGAATCCAGCGATGATGTTACAATCAAAACAGCAGTCGTAAGCATTGTTTGCTCGTCCTGGTACGACTGAAAATTGGGGCGAAGAGGCTCCCAGCTCATAACCGCCAACGTAAGGGGTTTGAGTCGCGCAGAGGCCGCTGACAGTGTACGTAAAGGTGTTTGTCGTATAAACTACCTGGAGAAGTTGTTCCTGATTAGCCTCCGTGTATGTTTGTAGTCAATGAGAATACACGTGAAATGGCGCTTCTACCTCACTGCTGGAGCTGAACGTAGTAGTTGTTGTCTGGGTCGGGATGGACAAGCAAGTGCAGGCACTTGAGATTCTTGCGACCGGATACTTTGACACAGATGTTGGGATAGAAATAGACTCGATGTGGGCGCCATTGGGGTAGTAGTTCCGATTGACTCCGACTGTTTGGGTAAAGCTAAACAGTAGAAGCAGCACTCAAGTTAGCAATGCAGCGTCCCGTAACAAGATCATGGACATTTGATGGGGCCCATGCCAGTTCCTTAGGAGAAGCAGCAATTTGACAGTCCTAGATGCTTCAGACTTACACGGATGCTGTCACTCCAGGCACTGTGGCCGTTTTCGTAACAGTGGGAATGTTGATAAAGGTCTCACAAAATGTGGTCGCCGCTGCGCTATGAGCTTGCAAAGCTCTCAGCACATTGTCGCTGTTGCAACCGGCTCTCTTCTCGGCCGAAGCTTGTCCAAGCTCCTCTGATCGTTCAAGCCCCGATGCATCTCTCTTCTCCTCCACGGGAAGCTCACGATGTCGGAGAAGGGGAGAAGCTGGCTCTTGGCGACGTGCTAGAGAGCCTTGGAAGGTACACTGAGCGTTTGAAAGTGCAAAGCTGGCTAGAAGAAACAGAAAAGCTGCCGGCAAAGAGGTATGCGAACGTTTCATGATGAACATGACGGTGTGAAAGCTAGATTCTGCCAGAGGGATCTATTCCGTGAGATTTTAAAGGCCAACTGTCAGAACCAAAAGCACAGTCGGAAAGACAGTGATCTTATAGGACACGAACAAAACCCCAGCAAAGGCATCAAGGCATCTCAGTCCGATGCAGCTAAAGAAAGCTGATGTCTAAATTTGGTCTTGATGTGAGATCAAGGTCGGAGCGTGTGGAGGAGTGTACCTCAAAGTCACGGCGCTCGTATATGCAGCGCAAGAAAACGCCTCAAAAGATCAGGATGATACCTTGAGCTGCTTGGGTCAACGAACCCTGATGTCCTAACCGCAGCCCTGAACACGAGCCTGAGGCTGACGATTGCGAGGAAGTGTAACCGAGTTCATGGCGCTTGTATATGCACCGTATCTCACCCGCTTTTCATAACTATTGATCAATCAATTCTTGAGAATATGAGTCATCGTCCATGAGATTTCGCGAATACAACAACCAATGTCAGAATCAGCCTTAGAGAGATCCAATGCAAACCCATCATTCCTGCGCGTGGCTGTGACGTCTTGACCATATTCGGTTTGTCTTGTCGCCGGTAGGCCTGGTGGAAAAATACAACGCAACTTAGAAACTCGGTGTATGAGGGTAAGAGACGTGTTCTATTGCTACCAGACCGCTTGAGATACGGAGAGCTGGATAGACCCTTGGCTAGGGCCTCGGCACGGCCACCCGAGAAATGGTTGTAGACGCAATTCAGCCTAGCTTGTTCTCAGTCAGGGTCGCAAATTCGGTACCATTTTACGCCCAATATTGCCAAGTTTCGACACGATATCTGCCAAAGTTAGCCAAGAATTAGTCTACCTCGTCCACCAACGAACTGTTGTTGGTATTTTCGCGCGGGGGAGTAGTCGGTCTGGCAATGGCCACAATGGCACGGTTCCCCAGCGAAAAGAGGGGTTAAGGTAAAGGGAAGTGCCAGAGGACCTTCTCAGCTACAGAACGATCCTTATGGAAACAATTCTCATGAGTCTACTGCGCGGAGTGGTCTTCGGTCTGCGGCTGCTACAGCGGGCAGGTTGAGGTTACTAATTGATACTAAGCTGATCTGTGTTGCTTTTGGACCCGGCTCTCTGGCCTTTGCACTCTAGATCGTTGGCGACATTACCTAATGGATTAACAAATCCTTGCACGGCACGCGGCTGACTCGGGATGAGATCCTTATGTCTAGGTTTGACCTGCCTTGTGACTGGTTGAGCTTCTCTAGTAGGTACTAGGCTGCGAGTCTGCCTTCCTCGGAGCTCTGCACAATTTGTTCCGACTAACTTCTCTATTTCTGGAGCGCTCTGCTGAGACATGTCAGTAAACACATCATGAACTTCTTGTCGACATTCCAATCCCTGCATAAGCAGAGGTGGGTTAGACCAGCGCTGATGACGTTGATAACACCTATGAGGCACGCCGCGACATTGTTTGTTCCTGTACGTGCATGGAACAAGATGTTGACTCAATCACACAAAGGCAGAGTATGATTCCCAGACTGGTAGCATGATCAGCAACGATTTAACTTCATATTGCAGTTTCGACCACTCCAAAGGTCTTTGCGAAGCGATTTTGGTATATACATTGACACCGGCGTCGCAGCGGGAGGACGCGGGTATGCCGCGGGTACCTTAAGGGATCGCTATGGTTCCAGTCTACAGTAATACAACTGTAAACAATTAAATAACTAAATATCAACCGTCTATGCAGTCAAATGACGTCTAACTGTAATGAACAAAAGACTGTGGAATTCCTCAGACCGTTGAGTGAAATAACAGTTTTTAAACAGTTTTTTAAGAAGAACGTTGTTTTATTCAAAAACGTCAAAGCATAGAGAACATATTTACATATAAACATTGTTCAATCTCTACAGTTGATGAACTAATACGGGTAATAAACCGTATAAGTAAAATTAACAGTACACAGGGGCCAACGCTGAAAAATGAGGATGACTGATCATTTTAGACTGAATATATACCGTGTAGTTTTCATTTACAGTCAGCTTTTTTTAACAGTCGCACATCAATCACAGTCACACTCATTGGAAGTTAGAGAACTGCATTTCAATGATTCATTGCTATGATAGTACCACTTAAAGACATAATCAAAATCTTTCAACTCAAGTCAGTCTTTGATATTGTAGTCATCTGCGTACTTGCTTCCCTTCTTCATTTACTACTGTAGCAGTGCTGATGGTAGAGTGTAGAGGCTGCTGACTAGGTGTTTTAAAGAAATTGATCTCATCAGGATCTTCAGTGCTGTCATTGAGCATAACTGTGTCTTGTGAGAATGCAAGGGAATAAGATCTCAAGTTAAATACATCATCATCTAAATTGAATTAATAAGCACAGTTCACAATCAAGAGGACATATAAAAAGTGTTACAGACTACCTACTTTCTCAAGTAGGTTTAACTCTTTCTCAAGTAGGATTAGCCTTCTTGAGCATAAAAGCTAAACATCTTGCTAGGAAATGAAGGCAAGCTTTTACAACCCAATAAATGAAAGACGTAGTCTTAGCAAAAAGAGAGAGAAAATTAAAGAGATTGATTCTAAATCATTGAAATAAAGCTTAAAGCTTTGAGGGTATCAAAAAATCTTCAGTCAGATCAATGTCAGGTTCAATTACTCAGCAAACAAAGTAAGAAATTAACAGACTATTTAAAGAATAAGATTATTATCATTAAAGATCATCTTAAGTGAAGGTCCTGAGCTTCTGAATCTCATCAGCCTTGATGTATCAGGCTGCTTTCTACCTTTACACTGCTCACAGAACTGAAGTTGCTACTTTTTAAAGTTTAACTTGTCAACCTCCTTAAAATTATCAGTAAGAGGAAAATAGTTATAAAAAGAGAGAAGCTTCTTCTTGATGTCTGCAGCTGTACTCTTCAACTTCACAACATTTATATAAAGTTTCATCTCTATAGTCAGGTTGATGTAAATAGTTATCATTACAATTTTATTAACAACTTCTTGCACTGAACAAAGAAGGATTTAGAAAAAGAGAGTATTAATGAAGACTTACTTTTCATGAAGTACTGACTGAGCTCAGAACTGCCCTCAACATCAAGATAATCATTCATATAAGATCAGACATAAATGAAGTTCAAGGCATTATAAGTCTTCTCAAAGGCAGGTTGAAGGAGCTCATTGATGATATAACACTTCAACATCAGATCAACATTAATTAGTATCTTGACATGATTCTGTTGAGACATTTAGCATCAGGATCACAGGATAAGTATTGTAAACAATGAAAAGCTGAAGGTATTACCTTCATTGTCTTTAAAACTGAGTGCTTGAAGTCTTTGACAAGATTAAAGATCTTAAAGTGCTCAGATGTTGCTTCTTAATTGTTCATATCAAGATCCTCATCATAGACCTGACAGAGGATCATCTTTCAGAGGATGTTCAAGAAGTAAATGAACATCATTTAACAAGTCTTTTAATTGATCAGGTGAATCTTTTCATCATCATGTTGAACACCTTCATCCTCATTTATGACTTAAGCAGATTTCTTCATTCAGTGAGTCTTCTTGACTGAGGTGATATGCTGCTCTTGAAGGTGCTTTCAGATGAGGCTTATAACAGAGAAGTCAACAGAGAAGCTCTGAGAAGTACAGAGATTCTTTTTATAATAATCATATAAAGTTAACATCACAGTTGACGTCAAAAATGAGAAAAATAAAAAGATTTCACAAGATTGATGTTCTCTTCTCCTGAGATATCAAACATCTCAACAGCAGACAGGCAGGCAAATGACATAATTAAAGATGAAAAAAAGAGGACAAAGTGATTTCTGAGCAGGTACTACAACATAAATAGAGATGATTTTAATCAGAGCACAAAGACAGATACTTAAACAGCAATATATGAGAAGTTTTACAGTGTAAAAATGATGAGACAGCTGTTTTTTTATGATGAGGGTGAGGAAACTGTTACTCTGCAGTGTCACAGAGCATTAAGAAATATTAAATAAACTCATCTCTGTTACAATGCAACATGCATTCACACTTTTAATTTAAACTTTAAATCTCAACAAAATGCATCTTCTGAGTATCATAATGCATTGCTTATATTTATAAATGTTGATGCAATTTCATTCCTGAGCACCTTAAGCTTAAACATCATAACTTGTTCAATATCATAAGTAGATATAACAGCTTTACATCATGTACATTATGTAACTTTGAAGATGCCTGTTCTCTGCTTAATTAACTGCAAGCTGAGACTTCAAAAGACTCAACCTCTGTCTAATATCAACTCTCAAGGTTCACAGTCACTCAAGAAGAAGAGACAGATTCAATTTATTAAAACTTTTAATTAAATAAATCTTGATGCATTTGCAGGCATATCTGACTCATTTAAAGAATATGAAACAGAATTTGTGAGCTCTGATCTCAACATTTTACACAGAACATATTACTAATTATCATTAATATATAAGATGATGAAGAATTAACTCATAAATTACAAGAGTTGACTGCTGAAGGAGATGATGACCTTGAGGAGCTTAACTTCAATAAGATTCAAGACTTGCAACAATTGACTGAGTATCAAGATGTAAGAAATGACCCTGAGCTTGAAAACACAATTAAATTTAATGATATTATCAATGAAGACATTTCTGACCTTGACTTTATCATTATGAAACCTCTGAGTTGTAGGTTTTCACATGCACATTTGAAAAACTCTTCTGAGTCAGTATCATATCAGCACTTTACAGGTGACTTGTCACATTTTGTACTTATCATGAGCTTATGAGCTGAAGAGTCTGATTTATTTCAGTTCAGCTACATTGCACTATGTGATATTCTTCAACTTTTAAAGTTAAATTCAGAGATCAGCAGGCTGTCAGAGTCAGTTTAAACACTTAAAAAATGAATAAAGACTGAGCTTCCTCTCTTACAACTCTGAGAAAAGTCAATTTTATTAAAGTCAGAAAAGCTTGCTTTAAGCAGATAAGTTCAAGCTCAAGTTACTGATAATGTTTCTTAAGAAGACTTTTACTTCTTTGATTCATGAGTTCTTTTCAGTGCATTTCTCAGCTCTGATCTTCATCAAAAGATGTATATCAGAATGACTTAATTTGTGAATAATTCAATAAAGTTATAACATTTCAATTGCTGAACTTCTTTTATTTGAACAACATTAAGTCATTATGCTCATTATGCTCATGACAAAACACTTATCTTCCCCTTTAATTTTATCTGATATATGTGCTTGAAGTATAAATGCTCTTGTCATCAAGGAGGAGGCTTTCATCTTGATAAAGTGTTTATTATAACTCAAGATCATTAATTCAGTGCTGTAAAAAAAGAAGCAATAACACTTAAGATGCAGTTCATTATTCATTTAATTAATTTATTTTAAAGTGCTAAAGACAGAGTGTTACCTCCCTTGCTTAAGACTGAGGTTGTTGTCATAAAAGACATCTTTACATTTTTATCAAAGTTCTCAGTTGTATACTGAGAGATCATGAAACTTGATTATATATATGATAATCAAGTTGAACCTAGCGCTCAGCAATAAGCACAGCAAAGATAATAACATCAGATATAATTTATCTGTTGAGTTTTCAACACTGCAAAGCAGAATATGCAGGTGTTGAATAAAATTAATTCAACTTATGTTGAGTTAAAGCTTTAACAGTACACTTGAAGATTTTTTGTTAAGAAATTTAACTTAAAATAATGCATTTCAGTGTCACTTCTCACATTCATTGATGACTTTGATTTATATTATACAGAAATATGTATCAGACTCTGATGAGTATTTACTTCAACCTGACAGGACTCAGCTTCTGAGAAAGAATTAAAAATTAAATATTTTACTGTTGACATTAAGCCCTCATGACAGTAACTTCTCTGATGTAATAAAAGCAATGCAGTCATCTCTTGCAGGACTTGATAAAGAGGAGATTTTAATCATTAACAATAAAAATGTTTTTGTGTGTGCATTTATCTTATGCTACACAGGAGACATGCCGCAGCAGTAAAAGAACTCAAAATGCATATTATAATGAATTCATCTTGAATGTCAATTCTGCTTTGTTGATGCAAAGAATTAAGAAAATCTAGACTTGAATCTTGTTACTATGAGTCACTTTCACCATGAAATCATGTGTATGAGGCATGAAATAAAAGAGCTTAACAAGTCACAACAGCTTGCTTATAACAAGAAAAATGAGCTTAATGCTGACACTTCACTGCTGATTTTAATATCTTCAGCGCTTGATATCATTCTGTCTCAACTCAGTGATTCAGCTCATTCTGAGTTTGAAGACATCACAAAGCAGCTTCATATGTTGTTCATGATTGTTATTTTGATATCAAAATCACAGAAGAGTTATGATGAGCAGCTTTATCTGTTCAAGTATTCATTAAAATGAAGTCAGCTTCAGTCACTCATTCATCATCTTGATAACTACAGCTTACAAGAACATGAATGTTGATCAGTGATTATTTCAGCTTTACTACATTATTGATTAAAAGAAGAACATGTACAGTTTCTTTTTCTTAAATCATTATCAAGAGTCTTTCAAACAGACATCTTCAGATTTGATGTGATAATCACATCATTCACTGTTATTGCAAAGTTAAATACTTTGCTGATGACAGATCATATGACAAAAGAAGATTAAGAAAACTTCTTTGAGATTATTAAAAGTGCTTAAACTCTCTGACAAAACCTTCTTGAGGTCACAGCTTTAACATTCTTTAATAATTTAAGAAGCTGATCTGCAACTTCAGCTCATGTGAAGGTCTTAAGTTTAAAACCTCACCCCTCACAGCCTCCTGAGGATACTGAAAGAGTGACTACAAAGACTCTGAAATATCATCAAAACAAAGCTTGTCTGAACAGTCACACTGATTTGCATTATAATAAAGTACTGAAAGAGTATGACCTGTCAACACAGTGCAATGTTCTCATTGAAGAAGATAAGCATTAAGAATTCAAGGCAAAGATTTATCATATAAACTTTCATAATATGAAGAAGGTCTTGCTAAGGCATGAAAATAAACAGCAGACAACTCAACTTTTATTAATCAATAAATTCACTCACACAGAGTTGATGTTAATTTAAAAAATACAAAGTTTATGATCTGAATGCTCTACTCTCTTTAACATGATTCTACCAAGATCTGAACAGATGAAGCATGAGGATGATTCATATATTAATATTCTGAGTAACTTAAAACACAAGAAATTGACTGTACTTGATTGCCTTCAATTAAAGCATTGTTGAGACATTCTTAAGTTGTCAACAAAGGCTACACAGCTGTATGATTATTCACAGATTGCAAAGGATCTCTGAGATGCCTATAAAATGATTTCAACATGTTAAATATTATATAATTTGAGATCAGTAAGCTCCTGTGATGTAAGAAGCTCAACTTTAATAACAGTGTTTCTCAACATTGAATCACATTTCAACAGAGAGATTTCATATGTTATCAAGACTTCATTAATCACCTAGATTACATCCTTATTCATGAACTTATGCTGAATCAGTGAAGGCTCTTTGCATTGATCTTAAAGGTAAAAGATCATAACAATATGAATTAAGTTCTTAAGTTATCACTGCTACATTTATTGAGTAACAGAGGAGATGTTGTGAGATTATTAATTATCAACAGCAAGAAACTGTACATTTTACAAGTTGAGAATCATGCTGATGACACACTCAGTATTAATGATAGCAAGCTTCTTCATGTTAATTGAGTGATTCAGTTTCTCTAGCTGTGTTTTTAAACTGATAAGTTGTGTGTTTCTATACAGTTATCAAGCAACTGCAGTCACTTCATGAAAACTTTTAATTTAATTAATGACTCATGAGTCCCTCTACTGCATGTTGTCAGCTTACCCTTAAGTATAAGCCTGCATTTGAAAGTGATTATGTACTCAGCCTGATCTTACCCCTGAGGCTCAATTATATGTTTCAGGTTGAATCAAATGCTTAAATTAATATCTAAATTACTTAATTCTTAGAAACTTTTCATAGCTACTTTTTCTGTGAACTTTTGATTAATTATGTCATAAACTCAGCCCTTGATCTATGCCTCATTGTCACTGCCAGCATCATATTCATTTTATTTGACAAGTTAAATATAATCACATTGTCAGAAGTCACTCCTCTCATTCTCTCACTCATTTTCTGAGACATCATGAGTGACAACTAAGGTATAAGTCTTTCAGAGCAATGAAGAAGAAGAAGAATAAAAGAAATTATGTATTTTATAAATTACACAGTCCTGAACTCTTCAGCCAACAGTCAAAAGTCAACATGAAGAAGGTTAATAAAATAAGACTCTTACAAAGACCTTTAACCTTCAACTGAGAGGCTGAGAGTGAGGAAGAGCAACATACAGGTCACAAAAAAAAAACTACATTACACATGTTAATTTAAACAGAGGACTGTATCTAGGACACATCAAAATTTTCAAGTTTAAAAATCAAAAACCAAAAATGAAACAGGTGACAATGAATGTGAGTTTCAGTGTGAAATGATATACTTTACTTAATTCAAAAAATTAAGTACCTTACAAGCAAGGCATTTTTGTGATGTAGCATTTTTTTCATCATTTGCATGAGCAAGTTCTGAATGCAAGCTGTCAAGCCGCTTGCTTGAAACTTAAAATAAACAGCAACTTTAAAAAACTTCTAAGTTCCTCAGTCCTCTTCATCACTACATTGATTCATCATGATTATTTTTAATGAGGTTTAATGCATCCTGATTGCCTCAGGTCTTGAAGTCATGATTTTAAGTTAACTTGAAGCTCACTGTGATTTTAACTGACCTCAAAGCCTTGATTCTAAGTGTCTGAGGAAATGAACCTCATGACTCATTTAATATTAAAGTCTTAAGATACATTCTCTTACTCCCTCTGACATCTGTTACTAATTAATTCATCATAGTTGAAGTTTATTAAATTGTTCCTTCTCTTCTCACAAGCTTTGTGTTGAAGCAGGCATCTTGATCCTCTTCTCTTTTCACAAGTCTTGTGTTGAAGCAGGTATCTTGATTCTTCTCTTTTCTCACAAGCTCTGCATTAAAGCAGGCATCTTGATCCTCCTCTTTCCTCACAAGCCCTGCATTGAAATAAGCATCACAGTTAATTGTTGAAAGTCCTGATAACAGACTTGACCTTTCAGCATAAGAGAAGAAAACATTAACATCTTCTGATTAAGTAATTTGCTGTCTGATACTTTCATGCTCCTTGATTAAAGTAAGTCTCTCATATCACAGTCCTTCTGTTTTCCCTGCCTGTATCATCTTCAGAGGGCTCTCATTTGGATGAGTTGAGAGGTAGATAAGGTAGTTAGCTTAATTACATTATTTAAATACATTCCTCTTACACACATCTTGAATCTCATGCTAGGAATAAATGAACTGTGATTAAAAGAAATAGAATGTATCTGACATTTCATTGTAAATCCTAAATAACCGTTGAACTACAGTTGAATACCAAAAATGTAAATAAGGAATAACATATTGAAGCATAAGAACATTCACAATACAAATCATTATGATAATCAACATACTCAAAAAAATAAATGTTCTCTGTTATAAGCAGATTTATGAGGCAACAGTTGAAAATGATAAATGTATTATCTGCAAGAACATTTGCATGAGAGCATGTTTTAACAAAAAATGAACATTCTCTGTTATAAGCAGATTTATGAGGCAACAGCTGAGAATGATAAATGTATTATCTGCAAGAACATTTGCATAACAGCATGTTCTGACAATGAAGAATGTTCTCACAAGTTCAACTGTTTATACTATTAAACTGAGTTTATTCTTATAAATGAGATTTGATGGTGATTGATTTTAACTGATTAGGATCTATTTATTTACAGTAATCTGCACTCATAGCAAGCCCGTAAGGTATGCCGCTTTTATCATGACCTCGACGACTTGAAAGTATTTCATATCTTTGGTATCTTTCTATCTTTTTTTCAATACTTGCTCTTGAGTGGCACAGCACTTCGTTGTTGATTTCTTTCACGGGAGCCACTCCTCATTACCACGCTATCATGTTGTTCCTCGATCAGTTTGCATCTGCCGCCGTGGTCATTGTCATGAAATATACCTGCCTCCCAACCCTTTCATTTTGTGCAAACGTGGATCTCTTCCTACAGCCGGGGCTTTCAGAATCCCGCAGAGCGCGCCCTTGGGGACATACCTGAGTATTTTTAAACCGCGCTGTGTAGCCCTCACATGTCCCACCGCTTCAACAGCCACAAGAACCATCGATGCCCCTACGGTCTCTATCACACTTACAGCCATGCGAACGAACCCTGAAGAGGTAACCGCAACTATAGCTATTGTCTGCACGTTCGTTGGGACCTCCTTATTTAGAGGCCAATGCATAGCCTATGCAGAACTGTGTCCAGCATTTGGTGATGCTGAAGGCGTAACTCAATATTTTCAAAGCGTCCTGCATAGCGATTGCTCACTTTCATCACTGGGCTTCTGTGTGAATCATAATTCTTCTTTCAAAAGTAACAAAGCTAGTTCTTATAAATTTAATCGCAGGCTTTATAGAGCTGTATAACCTTATCCGCCTTCCATCCAATAAAGATCCTCAGCGCATGCTCAACCACGGGTCCGGCCTTATAGCACCTAAGCGGATATGGCGAAGCAACGCCTAAAGAGTGACTGCCAGTCGAAGCTTAGGCACCGCCAGTAAATGGCTTGACTGTCGAACAAGGCTGGTTTGTTGAGGCAGTGGTCGAAACCTTCGCCGGAGCCGCGAAACTGCAAGTCCGATTTTTGAACAAGGTCGCAGAATCCAACACACTCCCGTTCTTACTCGCCACGAAGTCGTGCGTCATATGCGTGCAATTGTGAAAAGTCAGCTTGCTCCAGCCGTACGTCGCGTTCAGCGTGTCGAGCCCAAACCTCGCGTACGGCTTCAAGGGGTACTGCAGCGCATCCAGCCCATCGTAATGCCCGGCCGCTCCGTTGGTGATGTACCATGGATACCGCGGGTTGTTCAGCTCGTTCGGGTCGATTTTGCTATCGTTGATGGGCGCGTTTCGCTCGTACACGTGCGAGTGGCCCGATAGGACTAGGTCGACGCCGTATTTTACGAGGAGAGGCTCGAATACGTCTTTGCACGTCCAGCAGATCGTGCCGGTTGTGTTGGCGTGGCTGAGATACCAGGGCCTGTGGCCGGCTGCGATGACCCAGGGGGTTTTGGTCCTGTCGACACTTTTGAGATCGGCTTCCAGCCACTGGCTGTCGTTAGCGCGACTTTTACACTGGGGGGTTAGTCAGCGGGACCTCGTACGTTTGTCTGGGCATTCATGGTTGTGTTGAATGGCCCGGCGTCATCGCCTTCGGAGCCACCAGGCTCGTCATTGCCGATGAAGCCGTGGCCCAAGTCAGTTTCTGTGTCGAGTTGCACGTAGTGCACCATGCCGTGATCAAAGGAGTACCAGAAGTTCCCCGTTCCTCCAGATTCGGCGCTTGGCATGCGGAAATGGTTGCGGTAACCGGTGAAGTTGGTCTGGCCAGGCATACAAATGCTATCTGTATATGTGATGTTCTTGGCCGTGTCTGTGGTTCCGCCGTTATCGCAGTTGGCTTCGTGATTGCCAGGACCGACCATGTACGGTTTGTATGAAGTGACCGAAGTCATCTCATCGTAGAAATCGTTGAGGATGGACTCATAGACGATGTAGCCATCTGCAATGGTCGTGTTGGGCAGAAAACCCTGTATCTCCTCTTTGAGCCAGTAGTCGGCATACGCGATATCACCAGCTGTCTTACATCAGCTCTTGGAAGGTAAGCCAAGGCCGGATTAACTGATACATACGATGCCAGAGGAGGTCAAAAGTGTTAAGCTCCTGCGTCATAGACTCAATAGTATTGACTTCTCCCACCTTGAGTGTGTTGTTCGGGGAGACCCCCTTACCAGCCGTAGTCGTAAGTCCCTGTGGTCCCATGGTACCTAAGTCCACAACGACGGCAGCAGAGTAGCTCGTGCCATCGCCAGCAGGCCTGCTCGTCTTGAAGGAGTACGGCGTTGTATTATTCATATTCATGAGATGCTCCGGAAGATAATAGTATAAAGTGTCTGGTTTTAGACCGGTGATCTTCACATGGTTGTTGTACGTTAACGAAGTCCGGTAGGTAACAGACTCGTTCGAGGAAGCTGTCTCTGTCAAAGCATTCGGAGATACGCCATAGTGAATCGTGGGCTTCGATAGTTGGCTAAATGTGTTCCAGCTAACGAACATACCAGTATCACCAGCATAGGCCAAACGGATTTGGGAATTGATCGTGCTATTTGTCGCTGCGCTGATAGGGACAGCGAGGATGGCGAAGGCCGCGAGGGCATTCCCTGGAAAGGAAAATCGCATCGCTGTGTTTAGAAACCAGTACTATAAAGAGCGAGGGGCCACGAGACTATGCAATAGCAAGCAAGCACCGATGAAGGAAGAGACATCACGACCGGCGTGCTTTCCAGACTCTTTGTATGGCTGCGGGCAAGTCTAAATTTGAAAAAGAACTTTTCAACAAACCAATAGCGTTGTACATGTCCCCCACGTCCCGGCGATCTGCAGTTGCAGAAAAACGCGGTCTGGGAGTTGCGAGGTCTGACTAGCCTGCAGATGTGCCTTGCGCGACCGTACGTTATTGCTGTCAGTGTACAGAGTACCTGCGTGTTGTATGAAATGGGGATGAGCTTCAAGTGAGCCCCTCCACTGATAGGCATCGCTCCGGCCAAAAAGGAAAGTTAAGCAACTGCGTTGACTAGTCATCTCAAAGGAAACGAGCACGTGTGTAAATACATACAATTGCGAAAAAAAGAAAGGTCTTATTGCAGAAGACCGCCCGGATAATTTATCGCTGGCGAAGAATTTGATAGTGTGCATGAGGTGCCCCTGGGAAAGCCCATTGGGGTTTTGTTTGTCATGATATGGTTTGGCAGCAGCAACCAATCCAGTTTTTCCGTTGCTTCAAACGATTCGAGAACGGACGTAGTCAGCATATGGAAGCCGACGTCTGTGACACGTGGGATCGGTTAGCTCCTCCGTACTTGTACAGGTACTCCTGGCTATTCTCGAACCAGAAGCTCGTCCCCATATCCGCCACACCCGCCAACCGAGGGCACGCTGTAGAGCACTTTGGCGAGAACGAGCTATTTTAGCTTATGGCATTGAAGTCTGCATTTTTCTTCGTTTTCTAGCTAGTAACCTACATAGCAATATACGCTCCCATTGCCACCACATTCCTACTTCGCACACCTATAGGCCACAACTGGGGGCTGAACTGGGATTGTGGTCTAATCATCTCTGAATACTCACGTGGCAATCATCTTCATAACCCTACTAAGAAAGCAGTCACGCTGAGTGGTCTGTTACAGCTGAGAGTAATTCCCTCATGAGAACTTTAACTGCGCACTTGGCCGCCATACTATACGCTGTCAGAAACTATTTCATACCCATTATTTGTATGTGACTCACATCAGCTGAGTCAGTGACAGTCACAGTCCTGAGTCTGATTGTCATCATTAAGAAGCGTCTGATTCTCATGAGTGAGGAACTTGATTCAAGCGTCAGGCAACAACCCCTCATAAAGATCATTACATCACCTAGTCACAAGTTTGAAGAGTTTTCCATCTGCGTATGTTGTTGAAGCTACCACTGTTCACAGGCAAGTCAGATGTCAAAGAATTCAGAGAATTATCACCTGTACAGGTAAAAGTTGATGTCTGCACTTCAACAGCAGTCACAGTCACTGAAATGTTCAAGTCAAGCAGGCAACAGTTCAGGGATCACAGCAGAGAACCTGTCACTTATTCTTTATCATCACTTAATGAAGCGGGAACATTCCCCTGTATCAGAGGATGAGAAGGTCAAATCTTCAGAGATTTCATCAGATGACATTCATACACTCTTTAAAAGCCTCAGAAGAAGGAGACACAGTGCTTAAGTAATTCAGAAATCAAATGTTGACCTGAGCATTATCTTCAATCATTTCACAGCTGATAGTAGCTTATCCTGATGATCAAGGACATTCATTTCAGAACTGATAATATCATTACATGAAGTCTCAACAAGGCCTTGAAGACATAATTTTATCACAAGATCAGAAGCACATTCAGAGCAGTTAAATTAACTGTTACAGCTGTTAAACTTTAATGAAACATCTCAACCTCAGCAACCTGAATCAGACAATTCATCAGTTCTCTCAGTAACAGGTTTCCCTCAGCTGAAAATCATGTCATTCACTATCTCAGCTAGTTTTAGTATGAATTTCAAGATCTTAAAGTTCAATGATGATTGAGATGATGATGTGAACACATTTCTTCAGTTCATAGAATATGAATTCCTTCTGATGACAATGATGTTTGAAAAACTGAAGGATAAGAATAAGGTGAAAGTATTTCTTTTAATTTCAAACACAGGGTCAGACTTGATAGTTAGAAAATGAATAAAGATGCAGTTAAAATTCACTCAAGAGAGTTATCTTCTCTTATCAAGAGCACTACAAAAGTGATTTCTGACTGAGAATGAAGAAGACTTGAAGGCAGTATTTATTAAAAACTTATTCAAGTTATGATAAGAAGGAAGATCATTGCATGATTACTTTAAAAAAACTCAGAAGATAAAGTGAAAACTTTCATCATTATTGCACAATGAACTCTTTAAGCGCCTGATAGCAGGTTTGAACAACAGTATTATAAAATGAATCATGAAAGCAATGATCCTAAAGTTAAACATGAAGGCGCTAAAGAATATGATCAAGATCATTAAGAAAGCAGATGATGAGAAACAGCTCTTGAAGTAAAATAAAAAACTCAGCAGAGAAAACAAGTATCATGAATTAAAAAGAATTGATTTGACCTTAACTCATGTCATGACAGAGCAGTATTAATTAATAAATGAATAAAGTTATAATAACATGAATAACATGCACCTGTTAATCAATCAGTTATCAAGGTTTCAAATTAGTCAGCTGTTTACACAAGAAGTATATTAATTAATAAATATAAAAGTCATCATCACCTGTAACAATAATGACAGCAACAATTGAACAGGCTTGAGTGAAAACACTGATGATTAATAAAACATCATTTGCTACTGATGCTGTCAGTCAGAACATATGATTTCAAATTGCTGAGAATAAAAAACATTAAAAGAGGTATGAGATAAAGTACATGTGTGATCACAGAGCATGACTTGACACTTAAGACATTAATAGTGAAGGTAACACTGACAATAATTGAAGAGTTGAAAATTTAATGAATGATAACACCTTTCAGCCACAAGGGGAGATGATGACTCAAGCAAAAATCACATTAAAAGAAAACTTCTCATCAGCAGGTAATCATTTATTCAGTTATGATTTAAATGATGATGATATGCACATTAATGAGAACTACCTCAGGCTCACTCATGATGTTAATTGCACAAAGGTGTATTAATCCTCTCATATCAATTATGCACTTGAAGAGGCAGATGCTGCAGTTAAAGAACAGATAATAAAAAATAAAAAAAAAGTATAAAAAACAGAATTAAAACTGACTCAGGATTTCACAGAAGCACAAGATAAGACAGTGACATTTAATGATATATCAACCTCATGACATGCTCCTTGAAAATTGAGAGACATAAGTGAGCAAGATTCATGAAATACTGCAGACTTCTTGAAAGACATGATGATATTAATTTCAATCATGCAGCTTGCTCATGAATCTCCCTGAATTAAATCTCAGCTCACTGATGTGCTACAGCTGATAATTACATTTAAGGGTAAACTAAAAGTGAACCTGAACAAGAAGGGAAAAATGAGGCAGTTAAAAAAAATAAGCAATATAAAACATGCACAATAAGTCATGAGAATAATGATGAAAGTGAGTTTCAATGTGTCTGAGGCAGTTATGAAAGTGAGCTCAAATGTGAAGTCAGTACAATCATTTATCATCAGCAATTTCTATATCAAGGCAGAGGCATGAGAACTCAGCAGATTTAAAAAATATGAACTCATAAAAATTTTAATCAACACTGAATTAATCATCAATTTGATTTCAGAGAGAGTGATAACATAAATGAATCTTTACATCACATCAAATTCATCTACCTCAATGAAAGTGATCAATAAGAATTGAACAGTACTCTCAGGATACACTTATTTAAATATGAAAATTCAAAAATTAATTAAGAAGATATTAATGACTGTTGTTCTTAATTCAATGTTATATATCCTTTTATTAAAGTGTTCATGATTATGATCAGTACAAGGAGTTAGTATTTACAGGATGAGTGAATATTGAATTAAAGATAATAATGAAATTTGAAGAAAGTTAAATGCAGTACACTCATTAAAACTTGTCTCAACATCACAAATTCACATCAGTGAACATGTCAACAGAACATGCTTATCTTATGATTAATGCATTCTCAGAGATTTGAACCTTATTCACAAGAAGTGAATTGAATTGAATCTTCAAGAGATCATTAAGCAAGCAGAGGAAAAGAAAAATAATAATGAGAAAATAAAGAAAAATGAGAAGAAGAAGGATTCATCTGATTTTTTAAAAACTTATCACTTATAAAGAGCTTAACCTCTACAAGTGATAATCACTCAGGAAGAGACAGTGAGAGTGATATTAAAAAAAAAAAGCTGAAAATGAGAAAAATCTTCAAAAACATACAAGGCCTTGAGGAAACTGATTAAGTGAATATTAAGATGTATGAATGAAAAGTCAGGAATGTCTGAGGCAGAAAGATTAATGAATCAGAAAGTGAAATAAAAATTAATAAAAACTTCTCAGAGAATACATAAGTCATCTGCTGCTGAGACAGTATTTAAGATCAATGTATCATCATTATTAAAAAACAAATGTTATCAATTAACCCTGCAATCATCAACTGTATAAAAATAAATATCATCAGCTCACAGGTGACACTCCTGCTCAATTTATAAATAAATATAATATATATATTCAAAGTATAAAAAGATGAGAAGGTGTATAAACATCAACTGATAATAATTCATGAAAGCTGAATAAGAATTAATGAGGTTGACTATCAGCTGTAATAAAACAATGACTGAAGAAGAAGAGCAAGAGAGAGATGAAACTATATATTACATCTGAGCTTTTAATCTTAATTCTCACCTGATACTCAGCTGAGTATCATAAGGCTGACAGAGTATATTATATCACAGTCTCAGTACTTCTCAGCCATTTCAGCCTTACTGTACTCAACCCTCAGTAATTGCTTGTACTCAACCTTAACTTTTGACAGAGATGTTGAATAAAGAAGCTTGAAAGAAGAAAGTTATAAAGCAGTCTGAGTTCTTAAATATGCAGTTCTGCCTGTCTTTTTATCTTAAGATAGTGAAAGTTACCTAACCTTAATTCTCACCCTGTACCCAGGTGGGTACAGTAAGGCTGACAGAGTATATTGTATCACAGTTTCAGTACTTCTCAGCCATTTCAGCCTTACTGTACCCAACCCCCTGTAATTGCTTGTACTCAACCTTAACTTTTGACAGAGATGTTGAATAAAGAAGCTTGAAAGAAGAAAGTTATAAAGCAGTCTGAGTTCTTAAATATGCAGTTCTGCCTGTCTTTTTATCTTAAGAACTCAGAAAGTTATTAATTATGTAAATAAATCTAAAGTTTTAATGTTCTGTCTTGATTTTCAGGGTCTTCTCACTATTCAGAGTCAGAACTTCACACTTAAAGTTTTACAACACATAGAACTTTAAGACCTCAGCAGTTATAATAAAATGTTATATAAGAGAATTGTAGAGGTCAATAAACTGAGTAGTTTTATCAAGAAGACTTAATTTTAATGAACATTTATTAAAATACTTTATTAGTGCTCAGAATTAAGGTTGTGTGTGTACAATTCAGTCTGAGGGTCTGTTGAAATAAACTTGCCAGATTCACTGCACTTTGTTTCATCAGTTAGAATTACCTTAAACTTGAGGATTCTGTTTGAACAACTGAGCTTCATACACAACCTGAGATGCACTTCATCAGACTGTGTTGCATGAGCATGTTATAATGTTGAGGTGAAGCCTTCATCTGATCACAGTTTGCTGAGAATCACCTCTCAGTTAAACTTGATGTTAAGCTTTCCCTCACTGTCATCACACCTTGAGAACATCATACAGATCTTTCAGTGAAAAGGTTTCAATAATGCAACAAGCAAAGATGTTAAGATTTCACATCAACTGATCTGATTGAGTGTCATATAGTCACAATATGCTGAAAATCACAACTTCAGATGTATTATCATGTTGAGCTGAAGTCTTCATTCAGTCACAAACCTCAGGAAAACCTCTGACTTGAGGCTTGAGCAGTACTCAGCTCTGCATCAGCAGCAGTGAAAAGGTTTCAGTAATGCAAGAAGCAAAGGTATACTTAAAGACTTAACAGCACTTGATCATATGCAAAGCTCAGACTGCTGTCAAGCAATTTAAAGATCAGACGTCATATATTTACTCTGAATGACAAGTTATTACAATGCTGAGATGAAGCTGTCATATGATTGCACACCTGCAAAAAGATTGCAGCAGCACAACAAGCAAAGGTGTTTCTGCACTTCACATTAACTGATTCAGTTGAGCATCATATGAAGCTCAGAACACTCATCATTAAACTGAGTCATTTAAACATACTGTATTGAGGTTAAGTCTTCATACAGTCACAGCATGATTTAAAACTCATCACAGCATGTTTAAGCAAAGTATGAAAGAAGTGAAAGAGCACAGGTTAACAAGAAGAGAATTAAAACTGAGGAAAGAATGCAGAATTATATGATTAATCCTCAGTGAAAAGAGGATTCAGACAGGGTAGTAATGATGAGTGTGTGATTAATCAGAAGGAAAAACCTTCATATGATCATAATCTGTTGAAAATCATGACTTGAGGATTTAAATGTTGAGGTGCAGCCTTTGTACAGTCACAATGAAGCAGAAACAGTCATCTCATCAACAGTAATACTTTAACAGCTCTGTTCTCAGTGACAGCTTTGAATTGATAACAGCTTAAAGGTCAAGAGGCTTAAGTGTAAAGGTGAAACTCTTTCATACAGTCACATGAACTTCACATGATCACAATCTGCTGAAATCATGACTTAAAGACTTAAATGTTGAGGTGAAGTCTTCATATGATCACATGAACTCTGCATGATCACAATCTGCTGAAATCATGATTTAAGAATTAAATTTATTTACTTATCTACTGTACAAGATCAGCCTGTCTCAGTGACAGTGAAAAGATCTCAACAATGCAACAAGCAAAGAATCATGCACTTCACATTAATTAATTCAGTTGAGCTTCATACAGTCACATGAGTTTCACATGATCACAACCTGCTGAAATCATGATGTAGGGTTTAAATTTATTTACTTTTTTATCATATGAGATCAGCCTGTTCTAACAGCAGCAAAAAGGGTTCAGTAATGTGATAAGCAAAGAGGTCATGCACTTCACACTGATCAATTCAATCAGGCTTCATATGATCATAATATGTCAAGAGTTAAAATCATGACTTGAGAATTTAACATGATGTCATCACACTTCTGAACATCATACAGATCTTATCACTTGAGATTTAATTTATCTACTTATTTACTTATTTATTATCATACAGGGATCAGCCTGTCTTAACTTCATTCATATTCATTTCAAGTACAAACTACTGATCTTGAACATCATGTAGAGGTGCAGGCTGTACATTTAAATAAATAAAGACAGAAGGTGCTGAGAAGAAAAGAAGTTGAAAAAAGTGTCAAGAGTTAAAAAGAAGAAGAAAAGAGCATTGAATGATAAGAAAGAAACACTCATACATACTTATAACATGATGAGATTGTTTTCATTCTTACTTAAAAAAATCATCCTCCTTGATCTGAAGGTCAGCTCATTTAATATCAGTGAATTAATAACAGTTCTCACCTCTGCATCTGCAGCTTCTTCAAGAGAGTCATCATTAAATTTACTGTTATTATATGATTCATCACTATCTTCATCATCTTCAGACTCAACTGTTGAAGAGCATTATGCAGCATGATTTTGTCACTTGCATGTTTCACAGCAGTCACTGAAGTGCCTGAGAGCTTGACAGCATTTAAAGAACAACCTCAGCCCTCTCATTGTACAATGATGACAAGATGAGACTGAGGCTCATTCTCAGAACTGAATCAAGATGATGTTAACATATGAGGGCTGATGCATTCTCAACTGAGTGAACATGATCACATCATGAATGAAGGTCATGTCAGTGCTTGAACAAGTCAGAAGAGCATGACTCTGTGAATTATGAACATACACAATGAGCTGTTGATCCTTCATGAAGAGAGTTGAGTTGCTGACTTGCTGAGCAAGCACAGCAGCAGAGATGAGGATGACAGCAGCAGCAGCAGCAGCAGTGATGATGAGATCTTAAAGAACAAGAGCTCTCATATGATGTCAGCATTATCCTTAAATCTCAAGCTTTTTCATGAATTCACATTGATGATGCTGATGATGCTGATGTTAAACATCTGATCATGTCAGCTTGCTTGATAAGGATTCAATCAGAGAGGATAAATGTACAATGATGATGATGATGATGATGATTTGATGATGATGATGATGATGATTTGAGTGAATGATGATGATGATGATGTTGATGAGTGATGACGGTGTTGATGGATGATGATGAGGTGAAAAGTCATGTTAATGTTGTACATACACTGCACCATGGGTTGGGTTTTACCCAGTGGGTTTGGGTTTGAGTTGAGTTTGGGTTGGGTTTTGGGGTGAGTTATACATGTTGAAACCCAACTCAGAAAAAACCCAACTCATTTAACCCAAACTCAGAAAATTCTGAGTTAACCCAGTACATACAAATAGTTATGGTAGTCTTTATGGTAGTCAAAAAAGTCAGTTCAAAAGGCGCCTTCTCAAGTCATTTTCAAGGTCATGTTTTGAGGCCGTCATCAAAGCCATTTTGGAAGCCGTTTTGGAAGCCGTTTTTCAAGGCTCTCGTAATGTTATGACTCTCACATTATAATATTAACAAAGTATGCAGTGTGAGTATACACATAATACTGCTCACCTTGCTCACTTGTTGAGCATGATGAGTACACTGAGCACATGAGTCTTTTATAGTTTCTATAATCACAGGTAGATTCATAGTTAAGAGCTCATGCTTAACTCATGTATTAAATGCAATCTCATAAGTTTACAACCTTCAGCCTATCTGAGTCTGCGTGTGATCAGTAGTTCATTGAATGATTGTATTATCCTCATCATCATGACATCATCTGTTACAGAAGTCTTCACTTGCTTGCTCTTCTTCACCTTCAACTCTTTAATGTTTATAAACTCATGAGAGATAAGTCTTTCTGACAGTATTGTAACAGTCTTTTCTGTTTGCACAAGCGGACTAACTTAGCTGACGCCTCAGCAATTATTTCCTCAGCAGCAGAAGTCTTTTCCTTCAGAGAAGTCAGTTCAACTTTCATCTTTTCTCAGTCAACACTACTAAAAGAAAGATCACAGGACTTTTCAGTCTGAACATAAATGACACACTTTTCAGAATCATCACTTATGCAGTAATTTTTCACATCATCAATGTATCATCTACATGATCACATGACAGAAGGAGTGAGGTCAAGTCTGTGAAAAAGATTATAACATTATTAAGAGAAGTTCAATTTCTTTTGCACTCAGAAAGAAGGCATGAAGATGTTTAAGTTTTTAAAAACAGAAACCTTGAGGGAGGAGTTAATGTTATGACTCTCACATTATAATATTAACAAAGTATGCAGTGTGAGTATACACATAATACTGCTCACCTTGCTCACTTGTTGAGCATGATGAGTACACTGAGCACATGAGTCTTTTATAGTTTCTATAATCACAGGTAGATTCATAGTTAAGAGCTCATGCTTAACTCATGTATTAAATGCAATCTCATAAGTTTACAACCTTCAGCCTATCTGAGTCTGCGTGTGATCAGTAGTTCATTGAATGATTGTATTATCCTCATCATCATGACATCATCTGTTACAGAAGTCTTCACTTGCTTGCTCTTCTTCACCTTCAACTCTTTAATGTTTATAAACTCATGAGAGATAAGTCTTTCTGACAGTATTGTAACAGTCTTTTCTGTTTGCACAAGCGGACTAACTTAGCTGACGCCTCAGCAATTATTTCCTCAGCAGCAGAAGTCTTTTCCTTCAGAGAAGTCAGTTCAACTTTCATCTTTTCTCAGTCAACACTACTAAAAGAAAGATCACAGGACTTTTCAGTCTGAACATAAATGACACACTTTTCAGAATCATCACTTATGCAGTAATTTTTCACATCATCAATGTATCATCTACATGATCACATGACAGAAGGAGTGAGGTCAAGTCTGTGAAAAAGATTATAACATTATTAAGAGAAGTTCAATTTCTTTTGCACTCAGAAAGAAGGCATGAAGATGTTTAAGTTTTTAAAAACAGAAACCTTGAGGGAGGAGTTAATGTTATGACTCTCACATTATAATATTAACAAAGTATGCAGTGTGAGTATACACATAATACTGCTCACCTTGCTCACTTGTTGAGCATGATGAGTACACTGAGCACATGAGTCTTTTATAGTTTCTATAATCACAGGTAGATTCATAGTTAAGAGCTCATGCTTAACTCATGTATTAAATGCAATCTCATAAGTTTACAACCTTCAGCCTATCTGAGTCTGCGTGTGATCAGTAGTTCATTGAATGATTGTATTATCCTCATCATCATGACATCATCTGTTACAGAAGTCTTCACTTGCTTGCTCTTCTTCACCTTCAACTCTTTAATGTTTATAAACTCATGAGAGATAAGTCTTTCTGACAGTATTGTAACAGTCTTTTCTGTTTGCACAAGCGGACTAACTTAGCTGACGCCTCAGCAATTATTTCCTCAGCAGCAGAAGTCTTTTCCTTCAGAGAAGTCAGTTCAACTTTCATCTTTTCTCAGTCAACACTACTAAAAGAAAGATCACAGGACTTTTCAGTCTGAACATAAATGACACACTTTTCAGAATCATCACTTATGCAGTAATTTTTCACATCATCAATGTATCATCTACATGATCACATGACAGAAGGAGTGAGGTCAAGTCTGTGAAAAAGATTATAACATTATTAAGAGAAGTTCAATTTCTTTTGCACTCAGAAAGAAGGCATGAAGATGTTTAAGTTTTTAAAAACAGAAACCTTGAGGGAGGAGTTAATGTTATGACTCTCACATTATAATATTAACAAAGTATGCAGTGTGAGTATACACATAATACTGCTCACCTTGCTCACTTGTTGAGCATGATGAGTACACTGAGCACATGAGTCTTTTATAGTTTCTATAATCACAGGTAGATTCATAGTTAAGAGCTCATGCTTAACTCATGTATTAAATGCAATCTCATAAGTTTACAACCTTCAGCCTATCTGAGTCTGCGTGTGATCAGTAGTTCATTGAATGATTGTATTATCCTCATCATCATGACATCATCTGTTACAGAAGTCTTCACTTGCTTGCTCTTCTTCACCTTCAACTCTTTAATGTTTATAAACTCATGAGAGATAAGTCTTTCTGACAGTATTGTAACAGTCTTTTCTGTTTGCACAAGCGGACTAACTTAGCTGACGCCTCAGCAATTATTTCCTCAGCAGCAGAAGTCTTTTCCTTCAGAGAAGTCAGTTCAACTTTCATCTTTTCTCAGTCAACACTACTAAAAGAAAGATCACAGGACTTTTCAGTCTGAACATAAATGACACACTTTTCAGAATCATCACTTATGCAGTAATTTTTCACATCATCAATGTATCATCTACATGATCACATGACAGAAGGAGTGAGGTCAAGTCTGTGAAAAAGATTATAACATTATTAAGAGAAGTTCAATTTCTTTTGCACTCAGAAAGAAGGCATGAAGATGTTTAAGTTTTTAAAAACAGAAACCTTGAGGGAGGAGTTAATGTTATGACTCTCACATTATAATATTAACAAAGTATGCAGTGTGAGTATACACATAATACTGCTCACCTTGCTCACTTGTTGAGCATGATGAGTACACTGAGCACATGAGTCTTTTATAGTTTCTATAATCACAGGTAGATTCATAGTTAAGAGCTCATGCTTAACTCATGTATTAAATGCAATCTCATAAGTTTACAACCTTCAGCCTATCTGAGTCTGCGTGTGATCAGTAGTTCATTGAATGATTGTATTATCCTCATCATCATGACATCATCTGTTACAGAAGTCTTCACTTGCTTGCTCTTCTTCACCTTCAACTCTTTAATGTTTATAAACTCATGAGAGATAAGTCTTTCTGACAGTATTGTAACAGTCTTTTCTGTTTGCACAAGCGGACTAACTTAGCTGACGCCTCAGCAATTATTTCCTCAGCAGCAGAAGTCTTTTCCTTCAGAGAAGTCAGTTCAACTTTCATCTTTTCTCAGTCAACACTACTAAAAGAAAGATCACAGGACTTTTCAGTCTGAACATAAATGACACACTTTTCAGAATCATCACTTATGCAGTAATTTTTCACATCATCAATGTATCATCTACATGATCACATGACAGAAGGAGTGAGGTCAAGTCTGTGAAAAAGATTATAACATTATTAAGAGAAGTTCAATTTCTTTTGCACTCAGAAAGAAGGCATGAAGATGTTTAAGTTTTTAAAAACAGAAACCTTGAGGGAGGAGTTAATGTTATGACTCTCACATTATAATATTAACAAAGTATGCAGTGTGAGTATACACATAATACTGCTCACCTTGCTCACTTGTTGAGCATGATGAGTACACTGAGCACATGAGTCTTTTATAGTTTCTATAATCACAGGTAGATTCATAGTTAAGAGCTCATGCTTAACTCATGTATTAAATGCAATCTCATAAGTTTACAACCTTCAGCCTATCTGAGTCTGCGTGTGATCAGTAGTTCATTGAATGATTGTATTATCCTCATCATCATGACATCATCTGTTACAGAAGTCTTCACTTGCTTGCTCTTCTTCACCTTCAACTTTTCAATGTTTATAAACTCATGAGAGATGAAGTCTTTCTGACAGTGTTGCAACAGTCTTTTCTGTTTATGCAAATGAATTAACTTAGCTGACGCCTCAGCAATTATTTCCTCAGCAGCAGAAGTCTTTTCCTTCAGGAAAGTTAATTCAGCTTTCACCTTTTCTCAGTCAACACTACTAAAAGAAAAGTCACAGGACTTCTCAGTCTGAATACAAATAACACACTTTTCAGAATCATCACTCACATGATAATCTTTCACACCATCAACACATCACCTACATGATTGCATGACAGAAGAAGTGAGGTTGAGCTTGTGAAAAAGATTATGACATCATTGAGAGAAGTTCAGTTTCTTTTGCACTCAGGAAGAAGATATGAAGATGTTTAAGTTTTCAAGAACAAAAACCTTGAGGAGGAAGTTAATGTTAAGACTTTCACACTATAATATTAACAAAGTACACAGTGTGAGTGTACACATGATATTATTCATCTTGTTCACCTTGCTCACCTGTTGAGCACAGTGAGCATGAAGTGTTACATCATGTTGCTCACCTTGCTCACTGTGATGAGCATGATGAGCACACTGAGCACATGAGTCTCTTATAGTTTATATAATCACAGATAAATTCATAGTTAGAAGTTCATGCTCAACTCATGTATTAAATGCAATCTCTTAAATTTATGATTACTAGTTTCCTCACTTGATCTTAACCTTAAAGGTTGTTACATGATTGTGATAATTCATTGAACCTTGTCTAGTTCATTGAATCATACTTATAATTCATTGAATGATAATATCACTTCAGTCACTACAACATCACCTGTTACAAGAACTATCATGACACTTATTCAAATAAAGTGAAGTCACTGAGGAGGCTACAAGTTTGATTAAATGCTTACAAGTCAGGTGAAGAGCTGAACCTGATGAATGAAAATAACATGACAGTCAATAAAGGATTCAAGAGGCAGTCAAGATGAAAGACTTAAAATGAAAACTGAGGACAATCCTTCTGTCTGAAGAGAGATGATGTTATGACATGATCAATTAACACTGATGAATATTAAATTACCTGATGTTAAATTAAATTGAGACTAGTGTGTCTTGACACTTTGACATTTATGTCATGACTGCACTCACAAGACTGCTTCCTTCTTTGTACTTTTTTAAGTTTAAATAACTCACCTCTTGCAATAGTTCTAGGCCTGCTTATGAAGTGAAATAATTAATCATAACACAGGACAACAACATTAAAGCTTTTAAAAATTGAGGCAGTGATGATTGAAGACTTCATCATGCATTGCTCATGAGGATTAAAAAAAGATATGCAACATGTGCAGGCTCATCTGTCTGACACAAAGCAGTGATCAACTTCAGCTCTTATATAAGAGTCACAGTGAGCAGTACTTGACAACATGTGATTGAGGTTCTCTTAAATCACACACTCATGATGATGAGCCTGCTGCACATGAGCTGACAGTGAGGTATCATCATGACATCACACAGAACAAAACTCTCTGTTAAAGATGTCATCTGAAGATAAACATCAAGTTCTTTTTAAATGTTGAATAAATTATTTTCTTCTTCTACTTCCTCATCTCTTTCTGAAGGTGTTGATCATCACAATTTTATTCATTAATTCTGACTCAGAGCTCTCCTCATCACATTGAGCTTAAAGATTAACAGGCTTTCCTGATGAAGATGAGTCTTCACTGTTGTTCATGATCATAATTTTGAATGTTCAAATATTGATGAGCTATATACCATGTTAGCATTCATACATGTATGACAGGAAGTACAACACTGCAAGAATGTTAAACTGTGAGCTGCAAGCTTTATGATGTTTCCTTCATGAGATAAACATCTCTGCAATGAGAGATGACATCATGAAGTCATCAAGTCACTTAATGAGCTGTGAAAAAGTCATGAGATGTACAATAACATGTCATAAGTGTTATGACTCCCGCACTATAGTATTAGCAAAGTACACAGTGTGAGCATATACATGATACTGCTCACCTTGCTCACCTGTTGAGCATGATGAGCATGAAGTATTACATCATGTTGCTCACCTTGCTCACTGTGATAAGCATGATGAGTACACTGAGCACATGAGTCTTCTATAATCTATATAATCACAGGTAGATTCATAGTTAGAAGCTTATGCTTAACTCATGTATTAAATGCAATCTCTTAAGTTTATGATTACTAGTTCCCTCACTTGATCTTAACTTTAAGGTCATTACATGATCATGATAATTCATTGAACCTGGCCTAGTTCATTGAATCATACTTATAATTCATTGAATAATAATATCACTTCAGTCATTATGACAACACCTGTTACACTTTGAGCATCAACTTACAGAGTATCAGTCATGCAATGAACTGACTCATCAGTCTCATGATGTCTGCTTTCACTGAGAGAGATTGATCAGTCACAGCACAACTCTCTGACAAAGTAATCTGAGTTAAGATCTCATTACTGAATAAGTTTCTTAATGAGAGAAGAATGTTAAAATAATTTTTCACTCAACTTGACATGTACCTGTGATTCAACAAGACTCTATTCATTTTGAAATCAGAGAAAGTGTTGTTTGCTTCCTCATTTCTGAGGTCAGATGGGAAGCTGCTTTGAAAGCTGTTTGGATGAGTCATATACGTGAACTTGAACTGGGTTACCCAGTGAAAAACCCAACCCAAACCCAAAAAAACCCAACCCAGTGTGACACAACCCAAAAAAAACCCAACCCAGTCTAAGTTGGGTCACAATAGTCAAAACCCAACCCAAACCCAACCCATGATGCAGTGTAGTTGTACAACACATAACGCCCCTTCACACTCACTTTGAACATCAGGCCGCAACAATATTAAGGTAAGTGAGTCATTGAACTTAACACTTCAAGCTTTTCAGCACTGTGACATGATCACTTCATACAATGTTAACATGAATTTAAACTTAACACAGCTGAGGATTTCAGTGCTGCATCACATGTGCTTCATACATCACATCTCATTTTCTTCACTCTGTCAACAACATCCCCTGTGACTGCTTCTTCATTGATGTTTTTAATTAAGTGCTTCACAACACCTGCTGCTTCACTACTGCTGTCATCTTCACTGTACAACTCTCAGTGAGAAAGGATGGTTGACGCAATCAGGTGTTTCAATTAAATGTTCACACTCAACTTTATACAACATTAGCAGAAGATCTTAGAGTTGATTAATCTTAATTTTTATCAGCATAATCATCATTACTCAAAATGACAGAGGATGCTGAAGATAACTGAGAGAGTCTCATCTTTTAAGAGCTTGAATCTTTTCAGTAATACTCTGAAAAGGAAGGGGGAAAACTTCATTTAATGAAGTCTTTCAGATAACTTTAAAAAAGCAGACTGAAGCTCATTGTGATTATATGTGAGCAGTCTTGAGGTACACTCTCATCATATGATTCATGCTCTTCTCAATGTGATGATCCTCATCTCAGGAGTTCATTATATGACTTGATGAGCAGTTTTAATGCACACTCATGTCATATGATTCACAGCAATTCTTGATGATCTTGTAAATCACTGACAGGCAGCCTTGATGAGTGCTCATATTATATGACTCATCATGATTTTTGATGATCATGTAAATCACTGACAGGCAGTCTTGATGCATGCTTATATTTATACTCTTCATCTCATTTAAGTCTTCTTTCACCTTCATCTCTTCTTTCATCTTATTATTCATGCTTAAATGTTTAAAGATGCACCTTGTCAGCTCTGAGTGTTCTTGCAACATTTTCATGAACCTCATCATGTCTTTTAGTAAAAGGTTATAAAAGTGATCAATCAGATGATTGATGAAGAATTCATGCATCTTCTTTGTTAAAGCTCTCACATTATAATATTAATGAAGTACACAATGTGAATGTACATGTGATACTGCTCACCTTGCTCACCTTGCTCACTTAAGTGAGCATGATGAGTATGAAATGTTACATCATGTTGCTCATCCTGCTCAATGCAATGAGCATGATGAACACACTGAGCACATGAGTCTTTTATAATTTATATAATCACAGGTAAATTCATAATTAAGAGCTCATGCTCAACTCATGTATTAAATGTAATCTCTTAAATTTATGATTATTAATTTCCTCACTTGATTTTAATTTTAAAATCATATAATTCATTGAATCTTGTTTAGTTCATTGAATCATATCTTGTAGTTTATTGAATAATAATATTACTTCAGTCATTATGACATCACCTGTTACACTTTGAGCATCAACTTACAGAGTATCAGTCATGCAGCTGTTAGCTGAGACATGAGATCAGAAGCTCAGAGCGCTCAAAGTGTTAAAAATTAACTCAGAGTTAACTTGCTAAATTGCTGATGAAGTAGTGATTTTCTCACTGAATGAAATGAAACTGAACAAATGAATCAAACTGAATGAATGAACTGAACTGAATAACTGAAAACTGAATGAACAAACAAATCAAATGATTGAATCTGAATCACTGAAAACCTATCAGATTCTGAAGAAATTCATCACAAAAGCAGATCCTGAATCAGTCTCTGCATTAAAAAATAATAATCCTTCACATGCAGTTAATATTAAGATGATTGATGCAGCACTGTTCACATTAAATATGAAGAAAGACAATGAAATCTTTATTATCTTTATTTGACAGATTGAGGAAGCATTGAACTTTAAATTAAAATCAAGTGAATTAAATATTAAGATGATTCTTTCTTTCAAATATCATGACCTGATTAATGTCTTTTTTAAAAAGACTGCAAATGAACTTCCTTCACATCAACTCTATGATCACAAGATCATCTTAAAAGGTGAGTAAAAACTTAAATATACACTCCTCTACAATATGTCACATGAGGAACTAGTAGTGGTGAAGAATTACATAAAAGACAACTTGCAAAAGAATTTCATTGAAGTCAGTCAGTCATCAGTGACCTCATCAATTCTATTTATACAAAAGAAAGATAATTCTTTATGACTATGTGTTGACTATCAAAAGCTGAATTTGATTATGAAGAAAGACTGATACTCATTACCTTTAATTGAGGAAACCCTGACTCAGATTTTAAAGGCAAAATACTTCATCAAGATCAATATACAACAGGCATTTCATCATATATGAATGAATCCTGAATCTGAAGACCTGATAATCTTTTAAACAAGGCATGATTCTTACAAATATAAGATCTTGCCTTTCAGACTTATTAACAGATCAGTCACCTTTCAGCACTTTATTAATGATGTATTATTCAATCTATTGAACACATGCTGTATAGCATATTTAAATGATATTTTAATCTATTTGAAATCCCTGTCTGAACATTAAACTCATATTTAAATCATTTTAGAATGACTGAGAAAAGCAAATTTGCAGACTGAAATCAAGAAGTGTGAATTTCACAAGACTGAAACTCAATACTTAAAACTGATCATAAGATGTCATGACATCTGAGTAAACTCTGAAAAGATCACAGTTATAAAGACTTAAGAAGTGCTCATTAATTTAAAACAGCTTATTATGATGCAAGTGAGTCTATGATGTTGTTAACTTTAATTATTATATTCAGTAATTGCCTATTTAAGCATTGACTTAACAGCAGGCTTCAGTATTTAAAGAAGTCATCTGAACTTTTAAAATTAATTCACTTTTACATTCACTGAATTGATTCATTTATAACAATGATAGCAACATTATAGATCCGTTGATTAAGCATCATAAATTACTTTCAACAATCAGGCTTTTATTATTATTAAGTTTTTTAAGTCAATCAGTCCTCCTGAGCTCTGTCACCTTATTCATACCTCATAATTTTTTAATTTTCACAGAAGTTCATCATCCTCATTTCATTTTAAGCTCATGATTTATTCAGAGACAAATTGACTTCATTCTCCTCAAGTCATCAGGCAGCAGCTCTGCCAGATGAACTTCTTATCCTCACTCATCAAGTTCAGAACTTCATCAAGTCAGATCACCCCTGAGTCACAGAGATCATCACCTCAAGATAATAAATCATAATTTAATATCTATAGAAGATATAATCAGATGAGAATCTTCCTCTGAGCTGTTGAATTAAAGTCAAGATGAAAGAAGCTGCTTTGTGATCAGAAAGTTAATTTACTGATTCACCTCAACTTTTACACAACATTGAGTGAGTCTACTGAGTTATTTAAACTTCACTTATGAGCTCTACCTCTTCTGATTTAACTGCATTCAAGTTGAATGACCTGTTAAGAAGTCAATCTGAACATTGAGCTGTTAAAACTGAAGAATTTAATTAAATTCAGTTTAAACTGATGTGAACATTCTCTCTCTGTTGATCTTTCATTCAGCTAAAACATTCAATGATGGCAGGAGATGACAGTGAAAGAATAAAAAAGTAATAAAAATGATCATCATCATATCTCCTGTCAAGTCATGACTTCATCAATGAGCAAAGGGCTGAGCTCACATTCATCATCACACAGATCATCATCACAGCCTTAGCTGCTCAGCAGTCAGCTGAATCATAAGCACTCATGAGTCAACAAGAAGAGCAAGCTTTCTTGAGTGAGTTAAATTAAAGTGAAGTCAGCAGTCATATCACCTTTCAAGCAAAGGACATCAGCTACTTCAACTTTTAAGTTAATGCTATTGATGAGGTTGTTGTAAAGGATTGAGACATGATTTATCAGAATATTTTCTCCTTTATGAATTAAGTTCAGGTCAAGGTCACTTCAGTTGACTCAACATTAATTCATCAGAACCTCAATGCCTGCCTTTTAAGTCAAGCAGACAAATGATACACTGAAGAGCTCTCTCATATTCAGTGACTAAGACTATGTCTTGACATCAATGATGTTGAAGAATGATGTAAAGCCTTTAAAGCATGCTTCTGAGATTCCTCAGGCAAGTCTCTTGTCATGCTTGAAATGACTTAATATACAGTGAATGATGCACAGAAGAGCCGTGAGCCTGCCTCATATGTTCAATTTATCATTGTCAATGAATGAAGTGCTGACATCATTTTTATCAACTATACTCAAGTCCTCCTAACTTATGAGCATATGAATAGTGAACTTCATCTCACCCTCTCTGAATCAACGCTTCAAACCACAGTAGCTCAGTTCATTAAGCAAATCAACATGAAGAAGCACGCCTGATTTAAGATTTATGAATAAAATCATGATAATATCATAATGCATGAATGAGATCAACATCAAGGCAAGCAAGAGTTTAATCAGTTTAATCAATTCAATTTAAATCACTTCTTTTTTCTGAATGCTTTTTTCAACATCCTCTACCCTTCTCATTCACCTTCAGCAGCAGGCAGCAATTTTTTTTCTTTCTTTGAAAGCAGTAATTTTTTTCATCCTTCATTTCCTAATCATTCTTCTCAATCTGATTCAGTGAGGTCATGAATTAATCATGAACAGCAGGCTTTAAATTTACTGCAAGCTGCTGAGTGAGCACCCCTCACTGAATTAAATTATCAATTATTTATACAGAACCTCCCGTCAGCGTCTGTAAACATCAAGCAACTTTATCAAGGTTAAATAAACAAGTCTCAACCCTTTTACCCTCTTTTTATGCTGATTAAAATGTATCATACTGAGCTGATCAATAATATGAGCTACAATGAATGGTACATGTATCAGGCATACATCAATGAATACTAGCATCAGCAATTTAGCAAGTTAGCTCTGAGTTAGTTTTTAACACTTTGAGCGCTCTGAGCTTCTGATCTCATGTCTCAGCTAACAGCCGCTCTTAGCATCCTCTGAGCACTTTGAGCTCAACCTTAAATCTTGAGCAGAACATCAAAATTTTGTGATAAAAAAATAATTATTAAAACAATGATTGTTTAAACAAGTACACACACAGTGTTATAATAACAGTAAAACTTATAATAAGTAAACTTTTGCTAAAATTCACTTTTCTGCAATAAAAAATCATGATTTGTTGAGTCTGAAAGCACTGTATAAGTGTTGAGTTCTGAATATTTAAAGAACTTCAAGATTTTCACCACTTAAAAATTTACACACTTTAATAACTTTTGCACCTCAACAGATATAAAGAAACTTTCAATGCATAAATTATAAAAAACAGTATTATCTATTAATGTTAAATTAAAAGTTTCTTCATAACTGCTATTGTTGTTAAGTTATATTTAATTCAAGTCTTCAATAGTGAAAAATCTTTCAAAAAAAGTCACATACTTTGAATAACTATTGCGCTTCTATACTTATGATATAACTTTCAGTTTACAAGTTGTAGAGAATAAACTGTTTAAGAGTTTTCTTATACAAAGTTTCTTTTTATGTGTTGTTGGTGTTGAGTTATTCAAAAAGTCATTAAAAGTCGGTTTATTAATGTTGTGATTTTCATCACTGAAAGTTTAAAATCAATGTAACTTTTTAACAACAACAGTTATAAAAAAACTTCAAGTTATAAAACTGTTTAATAGCTTATTCTCTACAACTTATAAACTGAAAGTTATATCATAAGTATAAAAGCGCAATAGTTATTCAAAGTATGTGACTTTTTTTAAAAGATTTTTCACTATTGAAAACTTGAATTAAAGATAACTTAACAACAACAGCAGTTATGAAGAAACTTTTAATTTAACATTAATAAAAAATACTGTTCTTTATAACTTATGCATTAAAAGTTTCTTCATATCTGTTGAGGTGCAAAAGTCATTAAAGTGTGTAAAACTGTTAATAAGTCTTCCTTTCAAATAATCTTCTTCATAAACATGTCTGCTGAGACTGTTCCTCAGTTCAATCAGACAAGAAGATCAGCAAGGAACTTATTATTAACAATGTCTTAATTGACATTATTGAATCAAATGCAATTAACTTAAAAAAAGATGGCTATGACTTCTGAGACTGACATTACATTACAATTATGATCAAGCTACACTCTGCCTGAGGCAGTACTTCAGTTTGCCTTAACACAGGCTGCATAATGTCTTTAATTGATTAAACATTCCTCAAGGAAGAAGCCCTGAGTATATTAATTCAACATATAACTTCCCTCATATCAGTCTGAGGCATTGACTCAATCACTCATTAATGCAAAGAATACACTGTTATTGACCTCTTTATACCTGAAAAGAACAGTCAGATCATGAAGATAATCTGTGAAATTCACTTAATTAATAATCTGAAGGCTAAATTGCTTATAAAAGTAGATATCATGAGTCTTGAGAATATAATCATTAATCTTTCTTGTTAAACTGCAGTTATACACTTCTGCAAGAAGCTGAAAGTTGACATTAACATCTCATCATGATCAAATCAAAGGATGCAGATCTTTGTTGCAAGCTTAACAGAAGTCTTAATACCCCTGCACATTACACAATTTATAATGATATGAATGAAGAGTAATTTTGTAGCATTATCTTCTGATCAAGACCTTCTGTTTGAATTAAAGCACACTCTTGAAGGCATAAATGTCTTCACTCACATCATTGACTGCTTCATGACTGAAATAATGATTCATAATGATACAGATAAACTGATTAGAATTCAGCAAAACAGTCAGCTAAAATTGATTATGAAGTATGATGAAGAAAGATGCTTTCATGCTGAACTTAATAATTTATCATTAATCATGATATCATGTAAGCTGAGGAGAAATCAGGGTTCATGAGTTAAACACTTTATCAAGATTATAACAACAGCTGAAGCTCTACTAGCTGCAATCAGCATGAAAACCCTTCATGATAAACCCTCAACAACAGTACTACTTAATGGTGTTATGATACATGATACATTCACAAAGTGGCAGCCCGCTCAGATATTTTCACTTAAAGAGATACAGTTTTAGCGCTTATATTCTAAATCTGAGCACTCATTTAGCAACTTGTTGTTGCCATGAGTGCACATTCATCACATATACATAATTAATATTTCCCTCAGTCAGTCATCCTGCTCATCATTGATTTATGTTAAGTTACTTATTCTACATTTAAAAGCTTTAATCAACATCTCTCTTTCTTAATAAAGTTAATCTTTGAATGACTTGCTCCTGCTTCTTATTTCTCATATTCTTTTGATAAAGAATTATCCCCTTCATTCTCTTTCATCAAGACATTCAGTTTTTTAATCTCTTCTCAGTCATCTTTAATGATGAAACTTGAGTAATCATGCCTGTCAAGAGCTTTCTTTCATGCATTTATAAATCACGCCTTGTTGAACCTAGACTTGCTTTCATCCTCAAGATGAGCACTGAGGTTGACGGTGAACTCATTGATGAAGTCAACCAGGTCTGCCTGGATTTGCTTTGAAAAGGTAATGATGTTGAGGAGGTCTCAGTCATCATCATAAGCCTGCTGAAGTGCTTCATTGATCATGAGCATCTGATGCATGATCTTTTTCAACTTGTTTTTCATTTGTATCATCTCTTCACTCATTACCTTCCTGATTGCCTTCTTCTCTGTCATGTCATGATTTTTAAGTGTATTACTTAAAGATTGTTCTTCTGACTTGATGCTCATGCTTAACAGCTTCAGCTTCATCTCTGAGGATTAATTTACCTTCATTGAGCTCAGTAATGCTGATTCTTGCATGATCAGTCATAAGGTCTTCAGTTGAGCAGGCTTTTTAATCAACAGTGAAAGCTTCATGAGTTTTACAGGTCTTAAATGCTTACCTGATTTTAAAAATCTCATAATGATGACTGTGTAATCAAATTTAAGATCTTCTTGAATAAAAGATCTTTCACTCAAACTTCATTCACTTGCTTTTCACTTTTTTACCTTTTTTTCTGCACTTTTTTTTAATATTATTAAATCCCCTTTCCTTGCTTCTGTCTCATTAATGAATTCATATTGACCTCATCAGACCTGATTGTATCATTCAGCTCCTCAGTTTTTTTCATCAGACTGAACTTTGAGCTTAATGACTGAGCTCAGACTGTATCATATGATCTTAAAAGCTTCATTTGCATTAAAGTCTGCCTTGTATTAAGTCACCTGATTATTAATAATGAGCTGTTTCATCATCTGTTGCATCAGGTGATTGATGAGCTTCACATTCATTAACAGAGCTGTGTTTATGTCTTTCACATCATATGAACTTCAATTAAACTCATGATAATAGATTGATCAGTCTGCAAAGTTCATGTTGATCAAGATCTTTTTATGACTCATGATGATGTTTCTTCTGATTGATCCTCTCTTCTTGTATACTTTTAAAATGTGAGATGAGTTTAAAATCTTGATTTCATCTTTCTGATTGCTTTCTTTAATGATTGTTTTCACTTTCTTCAGTTCAGGAACCTCAGTTGATGCAAGATTAAAGTGATCATTCTTCTTTAACATTTTAAGTTTCATTGAATTAAACTGAAGATCTGACCTCAACCTTGCTTCTCTTGAGATGTGAGTAGGCTCTGAGGTAGAGGCTCACTTTGTGATGTCAATCAACTGAGATGTCATGCGATGAATGATGTCTGATGTTACATCATGAGGTGTATGAAGGCTTATGAGCTGTGATGAGAGGATTCTTGATCAAGTTTCAGGCTTTGAATGTGTCTGAGCAGGTGAGTGATTGTTGATGATAAAGTTTAATGCATTAAGTTTTATTCTCAATGAGATCATGTGTAATGCAGGCTTGATGAAGTTAAACTCATCTTTTTTTAATACTGATGAGATCAATGCAAGGTATTCCTTGATTAATGAGAGCTGATTGAGTATAAGTAATGATCACAGTTCTTTTGACGTGAAATGATTCATCAAGTGAGGTGTATTGATTAAATTATTAAACTTGATTAATTAAGCTGAGTGAAGCAGGTGATCTCATGACAGAGATGATATAATCAACTCAGTGTGATCTGATATCTCACTCACTGAGTGAGGTGAATTGAAATATAGCAGAGGGTGTTGAGTGAGTGAGCTGTCATGAGGTGAGTTTTAACATGTGAGCTTGAACTGTCTTTTCTGATGAGCCGTCATTTGCAAAAACTGGTAACTGAAGGTTAACAGGTGAGGTTGAATGACAGATGAAGTTAAATTATTCATTAAGATTAATCTTGATAAGGTAATTATGTGCATGATATTAAAATTGACCTGACTTTAAGTAGTTTCACTTTAACTGATTATATTTACTTTCTTCACAGTAATGTTTTAATTCTTAAATTTATCTGAATTCTTCCTTTGAGATTTAATAATTGATTTCTTATTATTGTTCTCTTCATCACTTCTGTCTGTCAGCTCTTTAGCCTCTTCACTCACTGTCATGTTCTTAAATGTTTTAATGAGTTTGATGAGATCAAGTTCTGAGTTCAGCTCTCTCTTTCACTTATCATATAAAGCTTTAACTGCTTTAAATTTAAAATTATAATCAGTCATGCCTCCTCACATGATTGCTGAGACTGATTTGAAAGATCTGAAAAGATCATCACTCCTCATTCAATAAATATTCAGATCATGCACCTCAGACAACTTGACTCTCAGATTTAATGAAATCTGATGCTGAATGCACTCCTTCTCAGCGTCACTCAGGAAGTGATATAAATCATACAGTAGTAATTAATATGATGACACAAGAGAGGTTATTCAGTTGCCTTGATAATCTTTTATCATTTGAAGGATTTCATGCTCAGTTGCATATGCATACTTCAGCTTTTCAGCTCTCACTGCGTCATAAAGTGTGCTTAAATCAGGCAGGTCATTTAAGATCTCACTTTTCATGAAAAGTCCTCTGAGATTTAAACTCATGTTGTATGACTCTGATGTCATATCCTTTTCACGGGTGTTGAGTATTGTGAATTGATGATAATATTCATGCACATACAAACAAAGTGACTTAATAAGCTTAAAATGAGGTTTCATCACCTGAGCAGGAAGTTGAATTTAATGAATTTATGTGACATGAGATCAGACTGATCAGTATAACATCACTCACACTGATGTAAAGTGACAGTGAGGAGTTTTGTCTCATTTAATAATTACACTCTGATCACAAAGTCCTTTATGTTCATCAACAGTATGAATGATGTAGAGAAGAAGAAGTCTCAGATTCATTTATTAAATTCATTTAATGATTTTAAGTGCTTCTGAGATTGAATAAAAGATTATGAAGGAGTTTCATGCATCTGATTAATAAATGTTATGTCTCACTCCTACTCATTTGAGGACTTCATCTTTCATCATAAATTTTAAAATGACTGCCAGATGATGAGTTATTGCTACAATGTATCATCATGATGAGAGTGTTGCTGAGAGAAGCAGAAGGTGATGTCATGAAGATTAAAAAAAGTGTTCAATGAAGAGGATAATGAGGGGCAAGAAGAGCATTAATGAAGTAAATTATAAAGTGATGCAATGCTGCTGATGATAACAGATTGATAAATGAGTCATGATGAGAGTGTTAATGAGAGAAGCAGAAGGTGATGTTGTGAAGATTAAAAAAAATGTTCAATAAAGAGGGTAGTGAGGGGCAAGAAGAGTGTTGATGCAGTGAATCATGAGAAGATGCAGTGCTGCTGATGATAATAAATTAATGAATGATGAAAAATATCTGAATCACTGTTCTGCAACACTTGTAAGCATGTTCAATGAATGATAGATGTGTTCATTGAATTAAATTCATATTCATTGAATTGAATAAAAAGAACACATCAAGGGTGTGTGCTTCCTCAACAATTTTAATCATGACACATTATCTTGATTAAGGTTCTGCTACATTAGTATATGCTATTTGTTGAAATCATGCAGGCAAGGAAAGCTATAATGTCATTGAAAAAAATTTAAAGAGTTGAAGTGTCTCTCAACTCACAGATATCTGCATTGCACATTAATGAAGAAAAAGACTGATCATCATTCTGTAGAAATTCCGAGTTTTTATTTTATCCTTTGTGCATTTCACCTTATAGCAGTATAATGAAGGCTCAATGTATCAGAACAGCTGTATCATCAACTTAAATACATTCATGTAACTCTGATTATCAACTCTGAAGATACTTGCATCATGACAGTGAGACACCTGTATAATGTGAATGAGATCAGAAGAGTGATGTTAATTTTTAAGCATCATGAAGACTTCTTTTGTTAACTTTAAGCTCAAGATGTTTCATGAGAAGGTGATTAATTTTAGTAAGTATTTATTACAACTTCATGACTGATAATGTTCCTGATACTTCTTGCATGCTGAGAAGAGACTGATGACTCAGGCAGAGCTCATATCATTTCAACTTTTAATGTTGTCAGACTGCATTCACATGCATGATAATCTGTAATCTTAAATGAAGATTGATGATTTAAGCATTAATAATAAAACATAGAAGGCAACACCTGCATCTCATCAACTTCACATTAATGAATTTATGACTGTGTCTTGAAGACAGAGGGGTTCAAACTGTAGTAATGATGTGATGTAGTCAAGTCAAGAAGTCTGTTCAGAATATTTCTTAAAATGATGATTAATGACAGGTGCCTGACAACATACACTGAGTATATAAACTTGCTGATGAGAGAACTTGATGAAAGACTGTGCATATTTCTTTCAATACCTGAACAACAATAAAAACTTTGTTAAAAATCAGTCATATATCTCCTGTGTAGCAATTATTAATTGAGGATTAAAGTTTTAATTAAGGTCTTCTTTCAAGTCTTCTGCAACACAGACAAGCTTCTCTCAGTTTTTAAAGTTATCAGAATCCTTGAGCTAAACATCATGTTAACAAGACTGTATCAGCGTGAACAGCACATATGTTATCAGATATATCACTTCAGCATTAAACTTCTTAAGTTTCACATTCTTCTCCTCTGTACCACCAAAGCCGTAATCACTCATCACACAGAAAATCAGCACAGTGCTGCATGAGAAGTGAATTACTGAGTAGTGAGAATGTTTATCTAGTGATGAGAAGTTATGATGCTGTAACATGAGTTGCTAATTCAGTTTTTTAAGCTCAGAGTGAAGCTGAGGAAGGTGTAGAAGTTTCTTGCTTTACTCATTTACAACATTTTAAGTGATGAGTTCAGGCAGGTGAGCAAGGTGAGGAACATCATTAATTAATTCATTTATACTTAATCTTACAGCATCTTAATCACATGAGTATAAAGTATATGTTCTGAGATGAGAATGTCATGATCTTATCAGTTCTTTTAACTTGATAAATGCATCATTTTTAATCATCTTGCTTGAGGCTCTCCTGAAGGTCATGTTCTAAATGATAATACTACATGTGCTTATGATCACTGTCAACCTCTCTTGTCAATGAAGCTGTTGTTATCTTTGATCTTCTTCTGCTCACTGCTTTTCTGTGATTTTTATTGTGCTACCTCATGTTTCTGAAGCTCCTCAGGAACCCTTGAGATCAATAACTTCATCAACATTTACTTAAAATCATACTTAAAGATCAAGTCAGTAAAATGCTCAAAAGTCATTGATCACTGATAAGTAAATCTTACATAACATCAGCATCCTCATTGTCAAGGAACATAATAATAACATCACTCTTATCAACATGACTTGTATGATCAATTCAATGCATGTAGCTCTTGATGTTCATTGTCATGTTGAAGTTAATCACAAGATTAATGTCTTGCACATCAATACCTCTACTGATGAGATTCATAATAATCAGAACATCAGTAGTGCTGTTGTATATAAATGTCAGCACAGCCTCTCTCTGCTTTTGTGTTTTATTATCATGAAGAGTGACTGATGAAAAGCTCATATGCTTTATGTCTTTAGCAACAGCATCACAGTTTCATTTGATATTAACAAAGATGATGATTGAAGGTGTGAATTCTCTTAAAAATAATATCTTTAAAAGCTGTTTCTTCCTCTTATCTTCTTTATTGATGAATTCAATGTGCTGTTCAATCATCCTCACAGCCTCACTCACATTACTTATAATAATGATAGCAGGCCTGCATAAATATTTTCTGATGATGTGCTCAACAGCTGAGGGCATAGTGACTGTGTACATCATTATTTGTTTATAATGATCTTTGTCACTCAAGTGTTAACTCATCACAATGACATCCTCAGCCTCTTCTGAGTTCAGCTTCATGTTTGCAACAGGCAAGGTGTTCAGAATCTTATTAACTGATTTTTTAAAACTGAGGTCCTTCATGTTCTGCTTTTAAGATTAATCAACTTTGAAGCATTTGCTGCTGCAAGATGAAGGTGTGATATGAGTGTAAAGTTTATAATTATTTAAGCATATGTTTTCTTCACTGTAGTGAAGTCCTGAGCAGATGTCATAATGATAAATGCTTGTCATGTTGTTTCCTCAGTCTTGAAGTAGTAGTTTAAATGACATCATTCATCTCATCATTCTTGCTTGTTGAATTCACATAGCTGCTGCTACAGAGGCGTCACTTTTTCCTTGATGTTGAAGCCTCACAATCAAGATCATTAAGGTTCACAGATCTCATATCTTTCTGTGCAAACAGCACTTATGACTCTACTGTTGCTGATCATGAGTGCTTCAAACTCTGTTGATTCACAACTTGAATGATGTTGACTGACTGCTTGCAAGTATTAAAGTTAGCCTCACATTAAGTTTAAGTAATGCAACATGATGATGCTGTTTCTTGACTACATGATGACGCCGTTTCTTGAGAAGTAGTAGTTTGAATGACATCATTCATCTCATCATTTCTGCTTATTGAATTCACATAACTGCTGCTACAGAGGTGTCACTTTTTCCTTGATGTTGAAGCCTCACAATCAAGATCATTAAGGTTCACAGATCTCATATCTTTCTGTGCAAACAGCACTTGTGACTCTACTGTTGCTGATCATGAGCGCTTCAAACTCTGTTGATTCATAACTTGAATAATGTTGACTGACTGCTTGCAAGTATTAAAGTCAGCCTCACATTAAGTTTAAGTAATGCAACATGATGATGCTGTTTCTTGACTACATGATGACGCCGTTTCTTGAGAAGTAGTAGTTTGAATGACATCATTCATCTCATCATTTCTGCTTATTGAATTCACATAACTGCTGCTACAGAGGTGTCACTTTTTCCTTGATGTTGAAGCCTCACAATCAAGATCATTAAGGTTCACAGATCTCATATCTTTCTGTGCAAACAGCACTTGTGACTCTACTGTTGCTGATCATGAGCGCTTCAAACTCTGTTGATTCATAACTTGAATAATGTTGACTGACTGCTTGCAAGTATTAAAGTTAGCCTCACATTAAGTTTAAGTAATGCAACATGATGATGCTGTTTCTTGACTACATGATGACGCCGTTTCTTGAGAAGTAGTAGTTTGAATGACATCATTCATCTCATCATTTCTGCTTATTGAATTCACATAACTGCTGCTACAGAGGTGTCACTTTTTCCTTGATGTTGAAGCCTCACAATCAAGATCATTAAGGTTCACAGATCTCATATCTTTCTGTGCAAACAGCACTTGTGACTCTACTGTTGCTGATCATGAGCGCTTCAAACTCTGTTGATTCATAACTTGAATAATGTTGACTGACTGCTTGCAAGTATTAAAGTTAGCCTCACATTAAGTTTAAGTAATGCAACATGATGATGCTGTTTCTTGACTACATGATGACGCCGTTTCTTGAGAAGTAGTAGTTTGAATGACATCATTCATCTCATCATTTCTGCTTATTGAATTCACATAACTGCTGCTACAGAGGTGTCACTTTTTCCTTGATGTTGAAGCCTCACAATCAAGATCATTAAGGTTCACAGATCTCATATCTTTCTGTGCAAACAGCACTTGTGACTCTACTGTTGCTGATCATGAGCGCTTCAAACTCTGTTGATTCATAACTTGAATAATGTTGACTGACTGCTTGCAAGTATTAAAGTTAGCCTCACATTAAGTTTAAGTAATGCAACATGATGATGCTGTTTCTTGACTACATGATGACGCCGTTTCTTGAGAAGTAGTAGTTTGAATGACATCATTCATCTCATCATTTCTGCTTATTGAATTCACATAACTGCTGCTACAGAGGTGTCACTTTTTCCTTGATGTTGAAGCCTCACAATCAAGATCATTAAGGTTCACAGATCTCATATCTTTCTGTGCAAACAGCACTTGTGACTCTACTGTTGCTGATCATGAGCGCTTCAAACTCTGTTGATTCATAACTTGAATAATGTTGACTGACTGCTTGCAAGTATTAAAGTTAGCCTCACATTAAGTTTAAGTAATGCAACATGATGATGCTGTTTCTTGACTACATGATGACGCCGTTTCTTGAGAAGTAGTAGTTTGAATGACATCATTCATCTCATCATTTCTGCTTATTGAATTCACATAACTGCTGCTACAGAGGTGTCACTTTTTCCTTGATGTTGAAGCCTCACAATCAAGATCATTAAGGTTCACAGATCTCATATCTTTCTGTGCAAACAGCACTTGTGACTCTACTGTTGCTGATCATGAGCGCTTCAAACTCTGTTGATTCATAACTTGAATAATGTTGACTGACTGCTTGCAAGTATTAAAGTTAGCCTCACATTAAGTTTAAGTAATGCAACATGATGATGCTGTTTCTTGACTACATGATGACGCCGTTTCTTGAGAAGTAGTAGTTTGAATGACATCATTCATCTCATCATTTCTGCTTATTGAATTCACATAACTGCTGCTACAGAGGTGTCACTTTTTCCTTGATGTTGAAGCCTCACAATCAAGATCATTAAGGTTCACAGATCTCATATCTTTCTGTGCAAACAGCACTTGTGACTCTACTGTTGCTGATCATGAGCGCTTCAAACTCTGTTGATTCATAACTTGAATAATGTTGACTGACTGCTTGCAAGTATTAAAGTTAGCCTCACATTAAGTTTAAGTAATGCAACATGATGATGCTGTTTCTTGACTACATGATGACGCCGTTTCTTGAGAAGTAGTAGTTTGAATGACATCATTCATCTCATCATTTCTGCTTATTGAATTCACATAACTGCTGCTACAGAGGTGTCACTTTTTCCTTGATGTTGAAGCCTCACAATCAAGATCATTAAGGTTCACAGATCTCATATCTTTCTGTGCAAACAGCACTTGTGACTCTACTGTTGCTGATCATGAGCGCTTCAAACTCTGTTGATTCATAACTTGAATAATGTTGACTGACTGCTTGCAAGTATTAAAGTTAGCCTCACATTAAGTTTAAGTAATGCAACATGATGATGCTGTTTCTTGACTACATGATGACGCCGTTTCTTGAGAAGTAGTAGTTTGAATGACATCATTCATCTCATCATTTCTGCTTATTGAATTCACATAACTGCTGCTACAGAGGTGTCACTTTTTCCTTGATGTTGAAGCCTCACAATCAAGATCATTAAGGTTCACAGATCTCATATCTTTCTGTGCAAACAGCACTTGTGACTCTACTGTTGCTGATCATGAGCGCTTCAAACTCTGTTGATTCATAACTTGAATAATGTTGACTGACTGCTTGCAAGTATTAAAGTTAGCCTCACATTAAGTTTAAGTAATGCAACATGATGATGCTGTTTCTTGACTACATGATGACGCCGTTTCTTGAGAAGTAGTAGTTTGAATGACATCATTCATCTCATCATTTCTGCTTATTGAATTCACATAACTGCTGCTACAGAGGTGTCACTTTTTCCTTGATGTTGAAGCCTCACAATCAAGATCATTAAGGTTCACAGATCTCATATCTTTCTGTGCAAACAGCACTTGTGACTCTACTGTTGCTGATCATGAGCGCTTCAAACTCTGTTGATTCATAACTTGAATAATGTTGACTGACTGCTTGCAAGTATTAAAGTTAGCCTCACATTAAGTTTAAGTAATGCAACATGATGATGCTGTTTCTTGACTACATGATGACGCCGTTTCTTGAGAAGTAGTAGTTTGAATGACATCATTCATCTCATCATTTCTGCTTATTGAATTCACATAACTGCTGCTACAGAGGTGTCACTTTTTCCTTGATGTTGAAGCCTCACAATCAAGATCATTAAGGTTCACAGATCTCATATCTTTCTGTGCAAACAGCACTTGTGACTCTACTGTTGCTGATCATGAGCGCTTCAAACTCTGTTGATTCATAACTTGAATAATGTTGACTGACTGCTTGCAAGTATTAAAGTTAGCCTCACATTAAGTTTAAGTAATGCAACATGATGATGCTGTTTCTTGACTACATGATGACGCCGTTTCTTGAGAAGTAGTAGTTTGAATGACATCATTCATCTCATCATTTCTGCTTATTGAATTCACATAACTGCTGCTACAGAGGTGTCACTTTTTCCTTGATGTTGAAGCCTCACAATCAAGATCATTAAGGTTCACAGATCTCATATCTTTCTGTGCAAACAGCACTTGTGACTCTACTGTTGCTGATCATGAGCGCTTCAAACTCTGTTGATTCATAACTTGAATAATGTTGACTGACTGCTTGCAAGTATTAAAGTTAGCCTCACATTAAGTTTAAGTAATGCAACATGATGATGCTGTTTCTTGACTACATGATGACGCCGTTTCTTGAGAAGTAGTAGTTTGAATGACATCATTCATCTCATCATTTCTGCTTATTGAATTCACATAACTGCTGCTACAGAGGTGTCACTTTTTCCTTGATGTTGAAGCCTCACAATCAAGATCATTAAGGTTCACAGATCTCATATCTTTCTGTGCAAACAGCACTTGTGACTCTACTGTTGCTGATCATGAGCGCTTCAAACTCTGTTGATTCATAACTTGAATAATGTTGACTGACTGCTTGCAAGTATTAAAGTTAGCCTCACATTAAGTTTAAGTAATGCAACATGATGATGCTGTTTCTTGACTACATGATGACGCCGTTTCTTGAGAAGTAGTAGTTTGAATGACATCATTCATCTCATCATTTCTGCTTATTGAATTCACATAACTGCTGCTACAGAGGTGTCACTTTTTCCTTGATGTTGAAGCCTCACAATCAAGATCATTAAGGTTCACAGATCTCATATCTTTCTGTGCAAACAGCACTTGTGACTCTACTGTTGCTGATCATGAGCGCTTCAAACTCTGTTGATTCATAACTTGAATAATGTTGACTGACTGCTTGCAAGTATTAAAGTTAGCCTCACATTAAGTTTAAGTAATGCAACATGATGATGCTGTTTCTTGACTACATGATGACGCCGTTTCTTGAGAAGTAGTAGTTTGAATGACATCATTCATCTCATCATTTCTGCTTATTGAATTCACATAACTGCTGCTACAGAGGTGTCACTTTTTCCTTGATGTTGAAGCCTCACAATCAAGATCATTAAGGTTCACAGATCTCATATCTTTCTGTGCAAACAGCACTTGTGACTCTACTGTTGCTGATCATGAGCGCTTCAAACTCTGTTGATTCATAACTTGAATAATGTTGACTGACTGCTTGCAAGTATTAAAGTTAGCCTCACATTAAGTTTAAGTAATGCAACATGATGATGCTGTTTCTTGACTACATGATGACGCCGTTTCTTGAGAAGTAGTAGTTTGAATGACATCATTCATCTCATCATTTCTGCTTATTGAATTCACATAACTGCTGCTACAGAGGTGTCACTTTTTCCTTGATGTTGAAGCCTCACAATCAAGATCATTAAGGTTCACAGATCTCATATCTTTCTGTGCAAACAGCACTTGTGACTCTACTGTTGCTGATCATGAGCGCTTCAAACTCTGTTGATTCATAACTTGAATAATGTTGACTGACTGCTTGCAAGTATTAAAGTTAGCCTCACATTAAGTTTAAGTAATGCAACATGATGATGCTGTTTCTTGACTACATGATGACGCCGTTTCTTGAGAAGTAGTAGTTTGAATGACATCATTCATCTCATCATTTCTGCTTATTGAATTCACATAACTGCTGCTACAGAGGTGTCACTTTTTCCTTGATGTTGAAGCCTCACAATCAAGATCATTAAGGTTCACAGATCTCATATCTTTCTGTGCAAACAGCACTTGTGACTCTACTGTTGCTGATCATGAGCGCTTCAAACTCTGTTGATTCATAACTTGAATAATGTTGACTGACTGCTTGCAAGTATTAAAGTTAGCCTCACATTAAGTTTAAGTAATGCAACATGATGATGCTGTTTCTTGACTACATGATGACGCCGTTTCTTGAGAAGTAGTAGTTTGAATGACATCATTCATCTCATCATTTCTGCTTATTGAATTCACATAACTGCTGCTACAGAGGTGTCACTTTTTCCTTGATGTTGAAGCCTCACAATCAAGATCATTAAGGTTCACAGATCTCATATCTTTCTGTGCAAACAGCACTTGTGACTCTACTGTTGCTGATCATGAGCGCTTCAAACTCTGTTGATTCATAACTTGAATAATGTTGACTGACTGCTTGCAAGTATTAAAGTTAGCCTCACATTAAGTTTAAGTAATGCAACATGATGATGCTGTTTCTTGACTACATGATGACGCCGTTTCTTGAGAAGTAGTAGTTTGAATGACATCATTCATCTCATCATTTCTGCTTATTGAATTCACATAACTGCTGCTACAGAGGTGTCACTTTTTCCTTGATGTTGAAGCCTCACAATCAAGATCATTAAGGTTCACAGATCTCATATCTTTCTGTGCAAACAGCACTTGTGACTCTACTGTTGCTGATCATGAGCGCTTCAAACTCTGTTGATTCATAACTTGAATAATGTTGACTGACTGCTTGCAAGTATTAAAGTTAGCCTCACATTAAGTTTAAGTAATGCAACATGATGATGCTGTTTCTTGACTACATGATGACGCCGTTTCTTGAGAAGTAGTAGTTTGAATGACATCATTCATCTCATCATTTCTGCTTATTGAATTCACATAACTGCTGCTACAGAGGTGTCACTTTTTCCTTGATGTTGAAGCCTCACAATCAAGATCATTAAGGTTCACAGATCTCATATCTTTCTGTGCAAACAGCACTTGTGACTCTACTGTTGCTGATCATGAGCGCTTCAAACTCTGTTGATTCATAACTTGAATAATGTTGACTGACTGCTTGCAAGTATTAAAGTTAGCCTCACATTAAGTTTAAGTAATGCAACATGATGATGCTGTTTCTTGACTACATGATGACGCCGTTTCTTGAGAAGTAGTAGTTTGAATGACATCATTCATCTCATCATTTCTGCTTATTGAATTCACATAACTGCTGCTACAGAGGTGTCACTTTTTCCTTGATGTTGAAGCCTCACAATCAAGATCATTAAGGTTCACAGATCTCATATCTTTCTGTGCAAACAGCACTTGTGACTCTACTGTTGCTGATCATGAGCGCTTCAAACTCTGTTGATTCATAACTTGAATAATGTTGACTGACTGCTTGCAAGTATTAAAGTTAGCCTCACATTAAGTTTAAGTAATGCAACATGATGATGCTGTTTCTTGACTACATGATGACGCCGTTTCTTGAGAAGTAGTAGTTTGAATGACATCATTCATCTCATCATTTCTGCTTATTGAATTCACATAACTGCTGCTACAGAGGTGTCACTTTTTCCTTGATGTTGAAGCCTCACAATCAAGATCATTAAGGTTCACAGATCTCATATCTTTCTGTGCAAACAGCACTTGTGACTCTACTGTTGCTGATCATGAGCGCTTCAAACTCTGTTGATTCATAACTTGAATAATGTTGACTGACTGCTTGCAAGTATTAAAGTTAGCCTCACATTAAGTTTAAGTAATGCAACATGATGATGCTGTTTCTTGACTACATGATGACGCCGTTTCTTGAGAAGTAGTAGTTTGAATGACATCATTCATCTCATCATTTCTGCTTATTGAATTCACATAACTGCTGCTACAGAGGTGTCACTTTTTCCTTGATGTTGAAGCCTCACAATCAAGATCATTAAGGTTCACAGATCTCATATCTTTCTGTGCAAACAGCACTTGTGACTCTACTGTTGCTGATCATGAGCGCTTCAAACTCTGTTGATTCATAACTTGAATAATGTTGACTGACTGCTTGCAAGTATTAAAGTTAGCCTTTTCATGTGTGTGATGATTGCAGAAAGAGTGTGAATAACAGTAATGCATTAAAACATCATATAACAAGGTGCTCAGTTCATGTTCATAATCAGTCATGAAGAATCTCATAATGTGAACTGTCATCAATGCCTTTAGCAACAAATGAACAAAATGACACAAACTGAGAGACTATCAAGACAATATCTGAGGAAACAGAAGAGGTATCAGAGGAACAAGATTATAAATATATGAACTTTGAGATGAATTATAATGTTAATATGAATAACAGCCTCCTGAATATTTCTGATAATCAAGAATGTTCAATTCCCTGAAGAACATCAACTGATTCACAGTCATTTATGAAATAAGAATTAATGCAGGCAGAAGACATATCAGTTCAATTTAATCTTTTGTTAATATCAACATCCTTATGAGTTGAATCATTTTAAGAGGCAACAGGCCGCTGAGCTGAAGGCATTTTAAATACAGCTCATTCAGAGGCCTTTATAAATTATGATCATAAGCAGAGCACAAATGCATCTATTAACACAAATTATCACTCATTTTGTAGCAAGACAGACTATGTCTTCACTTTTTAACTGCATCAGACTCAGGCAATGAAAGAAAGTGTGAACAGATTCTTTAAGAATCCTCATCTGCATCACTTTCATTCACTTCTAAGTTTCAAGAATGCAGAGGAATGACTAAATAAGTTACATTAAATTTCATATGATATCAGCTCTGTAAAAGGTAAAGATGAGTGAACATCTCAAATCTTTACAGTGAAATCTACTTATGATGAGGTAATGAACATTGTGTATTGCATACAGTACAGAGACATCATCAACACTCTCTGATTTTTATTAAGTCATCAAGCCTTCAACAGTAATCTGACATATGCTTTAACTCAGCAATATAACTCTGAAAACAAGAGGATCTATAGTGAGATGCATACTGAAGATTGATGATGAGAGACACAGATGAAACTTTCAGATGATGCAATAATAATGTCATTATTAATTTTCATTGACAAGATAGTTCTGACACAGCATTAAAGTGATTTATCAGCTTGATCAGTATATTTAATCATAGAGAATTTAAATTGATAATTAAAGTGCTTTCAGACATGACTTGATTTAATACTTCTGAGTTTCCTGCTGATTGTGAGGAATGATGATGATAACATTAAAGCAAGAGTCTGACATATGACACTGTTGTTGATTTTAAAGCATATGTACTTCACACGCTCACAGCAATTCAATTAAGATTGATGAGTATTAGCTGTTGAGACAGCTGCTAAAGAGGATATCTTAATAAAGTGTGCAGATAAGAAGATCAGATGCTGTTACTCTGTTATTATAAACTTCATGATTAATTATGAGGAACAGGTGTTGATCACAGAAGTAAAGATGAATCAACACTGCATTATATGTCAAGTCCCTCTCAATGAGCATGAAAATCTTGAAGGCAACTGATCTTCAAGAACTCATCAAACAACAATGAATTAAATTCAGCATCAGGAGGAAGAAAAGATACTGAATAATAACAGCATTTAAATTTATTTCATCATTAATTTCACATGAGCTCATCATTAAGTTAACATACATGAATTCATGATGATTGATGTACTTCATCAACTCTTAAAAGGGATGATTACTTACTTAGTTCAATGACTGAGTGAACTTATTGAGGAGAGTGTTTTCACTGCAAGAAGAAGAAAGAAGGTGTGAGATTTAATCAATTTCATCTTAAAGGTGACTCAACTTGATCAGAGATTTCATCTGATTTCAGCATTCTCAGACTTGAAAAGATTCATGAAGTACAGCAATGTTAAATAATGAATTGAAGCAAATCAGAGATCAATTGTCTGTTGAATTATTTTTATAATTGCATCACTCTTGACTCCTCACGCTTCAGCAGCAGTGCATTTCACATGAGCAATGATGAACTTTGTTATTTTGACACAGTATCATTCACATGATGAGGACACTCTTTGATACATGCAACATGTTTTATTTTAAATAAACAGACTCAAGGATGTCTTTCATCATCTGAGGTCATCTGAATCTAATATGAACAAAGAGCACTTTAACATCTTAAAACTACATGTGATGACTCACTACACTGAACACATTCACAAATATGATGCTGCAGATAATGTTGATACAGAACATAATGAAGCTGCTTATAAGTACTTAATAAAAACATACTTTAACTAAATAAACAAGCAGAAGACCTTTCAATGACAATTATTACTTCATAACACTCATCATTTGAAACTACTGACTATGAAAGACATCATCTTACACAGTGATATCAGGGACAGTCAAACATCATGCAATGCAATAATAACTTCAGTTATCAAACTCAGCTGAGCTTATTCACTCAAGAAGCTGAAAGGCCTCTTAAAAAGAAGTGAAGCCTCATTAATACAGTCAGTGAGACTCAACCTCAAAGTGTGATGCTCTGTTTTAACTCTCATTAATACTTTTAATATCTCAGGCTTACTAGATGCCCTGACAGGTTTTGTAAAAAAACATCAGGATGCTATGAATGACATCACAGTATCAGACAGAGATTTGAATCATAAGACAAAAGACTCATCTTGAATTGAATCATATCACATATGTGTACATGGGTTGCTGAAGTGCTGAAAACAGAATGAGAAGAATGTGAATAACCTTGAAGCTCTGATAACTGAGAGAGTATATTACACGCCTGACTGACAAAACAAGTTTGAGAATTAAAGGCGTGACTGTGTTTTAATTCAAGAATGACTTAATCATATCACTGATGCACCTGACATATTAAACAGGTGATTATCAGGGAAATTACAGTTTATTACATCAATGATAAATTCACTGCAGTGAAATGACAAGAGAAAGAACATTCATCATACTGATGCTTTAATTGACTTATTCAAACCACTCAACAAGGCACATCAACATGATGTACATGACATGATTGAACTGAGTGATTGATTAAAGTGTTCCTCAAAGAACCTTCAGTCTGTGAGGGGTTAAAGATTTTATACAATGTTCACAATCATAAGAAGCGTTCACATTGTATTAATAATGACAGGGAAAACTCAAGAATGTAAGAGGATTATTTATTATCTCAATAGTTTCAATGATTAAGACATGTATAATTTAATTTATGAAGAGGACTTTCTTGAGTGAGGAGTACAAGTGATGTTGTACTATAATTGAAAGAGATAACATTCATTGAATGTTGATTTTCATTCAATGAATGTTGATTTTAGTTCAATGAATATTGATTTTCATTCAATGAACTGACTGCATATTTGATTGAACATGTTTACAATGATGACTATCATGACGTTCCTGAAATAGAGGCGTGTGATATACTGTTATCATTTGTATAAAGAGACCTTTACTGAAATTTTCAACTCATTCATGAAGTCACAAAATCTTCAGTGTCTGCCTGTGATGAAGTATTAATCAGATTTAAATGCAGTGAGGCTCTCAGAGGAACTGATAACATCAAAGACTTCACTTCACATTTTAAACATCAGGTCACTGCATGTTTCTGAATGCTGCATTAAAAGCATCTATTCATCATCCTCAACAAACTACATGATGAAGAATTCAGAGAAAGTTAACTCAACAGCATGAACAAGTGACCTGATATGCAATCATCTTAATATTGATGACTGCATGTATGCTTTAATATTAACACAACTGCAGACTTAAATGAGAAACCTGAGTCTCTTAAGAGGCTGACTAAACACAAGCAGGATCAAAGAGCTACTATGATGAGTTTTTAAATTAATGTATTACAAATTTGATCACATCTTCTGCAGCATTTTTGACAAGTGGCATGACAAATGCTTCACATTTATGACACAATGATGCAATTACAACAAGAAGAGGCGGGTGAAGGGCAAGAGAAGATTAAACCCTCATGAGGAATTAATCTCTTTAATCTCAAGTCACATGATTAACACATCTTAATGTTCAGCTGCAGGACCCGTCTCACAAACAGACAGTGAGAAAGGTGAATCAACAAAAGTTATTCAATATATTATGATATAAGTTCACTGAGATGTGCATCACAGCATCTTCTGTAAACCACAGAATCTGCTAAAGACTGAGGCATCAAAGAACATAATTATTGTGAATAATTTGAACTTCTCCACCTTCCTGACATTGATTGCTCAGGAGTTGAACTACCAGGATGATGAGAATGTCATATTATACAAGTGTAAGAAAGTGATGAGCATGTGCATCATAAATGAGCAGGAATAAAAGACGGCTCTGAAAGAAATGCACACTGAGAGATTAATATGTTTCTTCTTCATGATCAAAAGGAGTGAGATTTCAGGTGTTCAAGATACATTTTAAAAATCACTGTAAGATTAAATCATTTAATCATCTGTAGACGCCCTGATCAATAATCAGCAGATCAACACATGTTTGCTGTAAAATTAACATCAACACAGTATAAATATTTACTCCTAGGTAGAAAGTCAACTTCAGAAATCATTCACTCATCACTAATTACATCTAGATGGTGATGGAAATGAGTCTTTAAACAGAATTTATTAGTAGGTATCACAATCAGATGAACATTCTTAATCATACAAAGCAGACTATGAAGTTTATGAGGAAGGTTTGATTCTGAGAAGAAAAAACCTTCACTGAGATGTTTTAACTTAATATCAATGAATAAAGAAGCAGGAAACTGATATTTATTAATTTAAAAATCATCATGTAACCTGCTGTCATCAGATTGCAATCATGACTTATTAAGACATGTCATCATCAATATTACCTCAGATCTTGTGCACTTCATTCTCTTTTAATATTTCACACTCAAGCCTTTAAGTGAGACACTATGCTGATGTGCATACACTACACAGTCAATGTGTCAGCATTTAAGAGAAAGTCAGCATTACACAACTGTGTTGCTGTTTTGAATACAAAGATTTAAAAGAAATTATGAATGACAGCATCTGATCTCTTGTACATCTCTTGCCTGTCAGAATCATGATCACTGATTGAAATAATACATCAGAAGAGGAAGTCTTGAAATTACATCACAGATTACAAGCTGCAAGACTTTGTCACAGCACCTTTTATTGTGATGATATTTTTAATCAACTGCTCACATTTTTAGTATCAGTGACTGTCAAGACTCACAACATCTTCTTAATGTTCATTGAATAAGTTACTTGTAATCTTGCATGTGACTGCACAAACCTCTGCTAGTTCATCAACACGTCATTAATTTATCAGTGTGACATGTTGAAATAACAGCACCCTCCTCAAAACAATTTTTCAAAACAATCTTTTAAAACAGCATCATGAAATAATTCTTTATATTTATCACATCATCCTGTCTCAGTCAATCAGTGTTGAGCATCATCAGCACTATGAAAGGTTGTGATCTGAATACAGAATAAACAGTAAACACTGTCTACTTTGAATTGATTCAAGCAAACACAAAACCTAATTACTTACAGGTGAAGCATGATCATTCAGAGGCTGTAAATTATGAGAAGACATCAAAGAGATATTGAGTTCTTGCTATAAAGCAGGTGCAGAAACAGCATGATAATGATATCATATTCAGTTTCATAGATAATGACTGCATCAATATGAGGGTAGGTGTTTACTGCACAGAGAGTGCAGTAATTCAATATTAACAGTTTAGCAGTTCAAGTCAGCAATTAAATATCATTTAAAATAATCATTGAGGCATTTTATAAGAGAAGTGATCTCTACTTCACATTCATCTTCTACTGAAAAGTCAACCTCACAAAATCACAACCTTGATTCAGATTATGATAATAAAAATTCCTCAGATATCTCAACTCAGTACTTATGAGAGAAAGCATCCTGCTGAGGGTCTTGTCATTCAACATCAGATCATGAACTGTTGATGTCAGTTTATACAGCATACTTGAAGGCATGAATACTCAGCAGTAATGCTGAATCAAAAAGCACCTCATGATCAAATATTAACAAACAGTGACTTAATGACAGAATGAGTGACACTTGAACAAGAATAACTCAATGAATGAGAACAATCACAGACAAGAAATGTGCTAAGATGCAGAATGTTCTCACTGCTGCAGAGACTTGCAAGATAAAAAGAGCTGACTTTTTATATAAATCATAATTAACATTGACAGCTTTATGACTCATTTGATGTCTTTCACAGTCACTCAATGACTCAGATATGACAGTTGATTGTCAGCTTCTATGACTGACAGCTGCAGATGTCATGTGAGGACATTAAAAATCTTGCAGAATGATTACTTAAGGCAGATAATTTCACATGTGATAAAGCAAGTGACTTAAACCTGTGTTGAGTGCTGATCATTGACTGATGAAGATGCAGTCACTCAAGGTTAAATTCTGTGCTCAGATCATCATTAATGAATTAATACAAATGATGTACATGAAAACAAATACAAGTATAGCCTACTTAACTTATATAAAAGACATGTTTGATTCACTGCTGATCAACATATTGCTCTTCATGATAACAATGATCACACATTGCATCAGAGAATATGAATCAGGGGTTATCAAACTCAGCTGAGCTTATTCACTCAAGAAGCTGAAAGGCCTCTTAAAAAGAAGTGAAGCCTCATTAATACAGTCAGTGAAGCTCAACCTCAAAGTGTGATGCTCTGTTTTAACTCTCACTGATACTTTTAATATCTCAGGCTTACTAGATGCCCTGGCAGGTTTTGTAAAAGAACATCAAGATGTTATGAACAGCATCACAGTATCAGACAGAGATTTGAATCATAAGGCAAAAGACTCATCTTGAATTGAATCATATCACATATGTGTACATGAGTCGCTGAAGTGCTGAAAATGAGATGAGAAGAATGTGAATGACCTTGAAGTCCTGATAACTGAGAGAGTATATTGCACGCCTGATTGATAAAACAAGTTTAAAAATTGAAGGTGTGACTGTGTCCTGATTCAGAAATAACTTAATCATATCACTGATGCACCTGACATATTAAACGGGTGACTATCAGGGAAATTACAGCTTATTGCATCAGTGATAGATTCACTGTGATGAAATGACAAGGAAAAGAACATTCATCATACTGATGCTTTAATTGATCTATTCAAACCACTCAACAAGGCACGTCAACATGGTGTACATGACATGATTGAACTGAGTGATTGATCAGAGTGTTCCTCAAAGAACCCTCAGTCTGTGAGGGGTTAAAGGTTTTATATAATGTTCACAATCATAAGGAGTGTACACATCATATCAATGATGACAGGGAAAACCTGAGAACATAAAAGGACTATCTATTATCTCAACAATTTCAATGATTGAGACATGTATAATTTAATCTATGAAGAGGACTTTCTTGAGTGAGGAGCACAAGTGATGTTGTATTATAATTAAGAGAGATAGCATTCATTGAATGTTGATTTTCATTCAATGAATGTTGATTTTAGTTCAATGAATGTTGGTTTTCATTCAATGAACTGACTGCATATTTGACTGAACATGTTTACAATGATGATTATCATGATGTCTCTGAAATAAAGGCGTGTGATATATTGTCATCATTTGTATAGAGAGACCTTTACTGAAATTTTCAACTCATTCATGAAGTCACAAAACCTTCAGCGTCTGCCTGTGATGAAGTATTAATCAGATTTAGACGCAGTGAGGGTCTCAGGAGAATCAGTAGCATTAAAGACCTCACTTTGCATTTTAAACATCAGGTCACTGTGTGTTTCTGAATGCTGCATCAAAAGCACCTATTCATCATCCTCAACAAACTACATGATGAAGAATTTGAAGAAAGTTAACTCAATGACATGAATAAATGACCTGATACACAATCACCTTAATATTGATGACTGCATGTATGTTTTAATATTAACACAACTGCAGACTTAAATGAGAAACCTGAGTCTCTTAAAGAGCTGACTAAACACAAGCAGGATCAAAGAGCTATTATGATAAGCTTTTAAATCAGTGTATCATGAATTTGATCACATCTTCTGCAGTGTTTCTGACAAGTGGCGTGACAAATGCCTCACATTTATGGCACAACGGTGCAATTACAACAAGAGGAGGCGGGTGAAGAGCAAGAGAAGATTAAACCCTCATGAGGAATTAATCTCTTCAATCTTAAGTCATGTGATTAATACATTTCAATGTTCAGCTGCAGGACCTGTCTCACAAACAGACAGTGAGAAAGGTGAATTAATAAAAATCATTCAATATATTATGATACAGATTCACTGAGATGCACATCACAGCATCTTCTGTAGATCACAGAATCTGTTAAAGACTGAGGCATCAAAGGACATAATTACTGTGAATAATTTGAACTTCCCTGCCTTCCTGACATTGATTGCCCGGGAGTTGAACTATCAGGATGGTGAGGATGTCATATTATATGAGTGTAAGAGAGTGATGAGCATGCACATCACAAATGAGCAGGAATGAAAGATGACCCTGAAAGAAATGCACACTGAGAGGTTAATACATTTCTTCTTCATGATCAAAAGGAGTGAGATTTCAGGTGTTCAAGGTACATTTTAAGAATCACTGCAAGATTAAGTCATTTAATCATCTGTAAACACCCTGATCAACAATCAGCAGGTCAATGCATGTTTGCTGTAAAATTAACATCAACACAATATAAATACTTACTCTTAAGTAGAAAGTCAACTTCAGAAATCATCTGCTCATCACTAATTGCATCTAGACAGTGATGGAAATGAGTCTTTGAACAGAAGTTATTAATAGGTATCACAATCAAACAGACATTCTCAATCATATGAAGCAGGTTATGAAGTTTATGAGGAAGGTTTAATTCTGAGAGGAAAAAGCCTTCACTGAGGCGTTTTGACTTAATATCAATGAACAAAGAAGCAGGAAACTGATATCTGTTAATCTGAAGATCATCATGTAACCTGCTGTCATCAGATTGTGATCATGACTTATTAAGACATGTCATCATCAGTATTACCTCAGGCCTTGTGTGCTTCATTCTCTTCTAATATCTCACACTTAAGCCTTTGAGCAGGACACTATGTCAGTGTACATACATTACACAGTCAATGTGTCAGCGCTCAAGAGAAAGTCAACATTACACAGTTGTGTTGCTGTTTTGAATACAAAAGTTTAAAAGAAACTGTGAATGACAGCATCTGATCTCTTGTACATCTCTTACTTGTCAGAATCATGATCACTGATCAGAATAACATATCAGAAGAGAAAGTCTTGAAGTTATATCACAAATTACAGGCTGCAAGGCTCTGTCACAGCACCTCTTGTTGTGATGACATTTTTAATCAACTGCTCACATTTTTAGTATCAGTGATTGTCAAGACTCACAACATCTTCTTGATATTCATTAAACAGGTTACTTGTAATCCTGCATGTGACTGCATAAACCTCTGCTAATTCACTGACATGTCACTAATTTATCAGTGTGACGCATTGAAATAACAGCACCCCCCTTAAAACAATCTTTTAAAACAATTTTTCAAAACAGCATCATGAAATAATCCTTTATATTTATCACATCATCCTGTCTCAGTCAATCAGTGTTGAGCATCATCAGCACTATGAAAGGTCATGATCTGAATACAGAACAAATGATAAACACTGTTTACTTCAAATTAATTCAAGCAAACGCAAAACCTAATTACTTACAGATGAAGCGTGATCATTCAGAGGCTGTAAATCATGAAAAGACATTAAAGAGGTGTTGAGTCCTTACTATAAGGCAGGTGCAGAAACAGCATGATAATGATATCATATTCAATTTCATAGATGGTGACTGCATCAGTATGAGGGTAAGTGTTTACTGCACAGAGAGTGCAGTGATTCAATATTAACAGTTTAGCAGTTCAGGTCAGCAATTGAATATCACTTAAAATAATCATTGAGGCATTTTACAAGAGAAGTGATCTCTACTTCACATTCATCTTCTACTGAAAAGTCAACCTCACAAAACCACAACCTTGATTCAGATTATGATAGTGAAAATTCCTCAGATATCTCAACTCAGTACTTATGAGGAAAAGCATCCTGTCAAGAGTTTTATCATTCAACATCAGATCATGAACTGTTGATGTCAGTTTATATGATGTACTTGAAGGCATGAATACTCAGCAGCAATGCTGAATCAGAAAGCACCTCATGATTAAATATTAACAAACAGTGACTTAATGACAGGATGAGTGACACTTGAATAAAAATAACTCAATGAATGAGAATAGTCACAGGCAAGAAACATGTTAAAATGCAGAATGTTCTCACTGCTGCAGAGGCTTGCAAGGTAAGAAGAGCTGACTTTTTATATAAATCATAATTAACATTAACAGCTTTATGACTCATTTGATGCCTTTCACAGTCACTCAATGACTCAGATATGACAGTTGATTGTCAGCTCCTATGACTGACAGCTGCAGATATCATGTGAGGACATTAAAAACCTTGCAGAATGATTGCTTGAAGCAGACAATTTCACATGTGACAAGACAAGTGACTTAAACCTGTGTTGAGTGCTGATCATTGACTGATGAAGATGCAGTCACTCAAGGCTAAATTTTATGCTTGAATCATCATCAACAGATTAATACAGATGATGTACATGAAAATAAATATAAATATAATCTACTTAACTTATATGAAAGACATGTTTGATTCACTGCTGATCAACATATTGCTCTTCATGGTAACAATGATCACACATTGCATCAGAGAATATGAATCAGGGGTATTTAAGCTCAAGAGGTTTAATGACTCAAGGATTATGAGTAAGTGATGACCTCAGACACAGGAAGAGTGTGCTAACATTATAATGCTGCAGTTATATGAAATTGAGTACAGCACACTTGATATGCTCAGATTAAAACTCAACAAACTGCTATTTTGAGTATTTTGCTACATCAGGTACATCAGCAGATTGAAATGAATAAAATTGAAGAAGCAATGAATGTTAAAGCAGTTGATAACTCATATGTTGACACATTGAATGACCTGTCAATGTATGAGATGAACAGTCAATGGTTTTCAAGCTCACTGCTGCATTTATCAAGGGATTAAAACAACTCTTCTAGCTCAGAATCACTGAATAGAAGCACTTTCTACAAAGATTAATCAAAGCTGAAGAGCAGTAAGGAGGACAACAGTGATGATGAAAAAAAGTTCAAGAGAAACAGCAATGAAGATGACAAAGAAAATGAAAGTGAAGAAAAGAGTGAGAACAAGAATAAAGAAGACATTAATAATGAAGATAAGAAAAAGGCAAGACATATCAAGCTGTCACTTATGATGAAGTGCTAATGTGACATAAAACATCACAAGGCATGTTAAACATTCAGCAGCTAAGAACTGACTCAGTTCTGAATCAACAGATGAACTCAACAATGCTGAGAAGCACAGCTTTAACATTAAGAGAGTGAACCTCTATATGCTGTTGATAAAAATGAAGAAGCATAAGAAGTCATGTAGAGAACCTGCTGATTAAGATTGAAACTGAACACAATTCACAGGACAGGTGAAATTGAACATCATGAAGATGAAACACTTCTGAGTGAGTAACAGTATCATCAATGATCAAGTCAACTATGAGAAATTTGTTGATACTCACAGAGGCAAGAAGACAGTGACTGTGTTATAAAAGAAAAGAGAGATTCAAGAGAAGAAGAATTAAACATGTAAATCTTTTAAATTCTTGAAAAACTTATTGAACATGTGAATGCATTAATAACAACATTCTAGTTAGCACTCTCAATGTTAATGATGCTTGAATCATGACTCATTTATTTCTTTCTCTCTTTGGCTGTCTTCCTTCATTTTAATGTTGCTCAAATCAGGCTAATGATGTGTTCTTGATAGTCAAAGCTTACACTACTGAATTAATTCTATCATTCAGCACTTTCCTGAGCGTTAAATGTCATTTGAGCAATGAAAGCTGAGTGTGACCTCAGTGAGAGCTGAGTGTAGCGTCAACATCAATGTCAGGGAGTTGCAGGCTGAGGAATGAGGCTTCAGCAGTGATGATGACAGTGAGTATGATGATGCTGAAGTCACAGAAGCAGTATGAGGTTGAGGATTTATTCAAACAGTTGCAGCTGCATCATATGATGATGATGTTCAAAGTGATGATTACAAGTCAGCACACAGCATGCAGATTGAAAGATCAAGAGATAATTCACAATCTGCACTACACATATACCTCATAAAAAGGGATGATGAATGAGTCTACAGTCATTTGAGGTTAATCATGTATAAATGTATCTTGCAATGTCTGCATTATACACAATATTCTCTCATGACTTGAAAGTTCAATGAACTCACACAATGTTCATTGAACAACAAGTATGTTCAATGAACATTCATCATCTATAGTACTTCAAACATGAAAGATGAACATAGCACTGAATTAACAATGTGTAAACTCAACAACATCATCATGTAAATCATAAGAATCAGATGAAATAAACCTAGCGCTCAGTGAACTATAATGATGTTGACAGTTGAAAGTGGCATCATCAATGTTATTAACTTGTATACATTATGCGCTCTTATGAATTTCCACGGCAAAGCTGCGTGAAATAATAGCATCAATAAAAGCAATGTTTGTGCAATACACAAATGACACAAATAAAAGCACTCTGAGCGGCCATGAGCTATGACATGAGATCAGCAGATCAGAGCGCATTATGTTAATGTTAAACAAATGATACTAACTCATATCCTCATCACTAAATCACTGATGTTCAGAGGTGTGACAGAATGCATCATGAGCTGAGTAATAAATATCTTAAATGTGACTCATTTATATCTCTTTAAGTAATTTGTTACAGCATTGATGTTGACATCTTTTCAGTTCTTCACTGCCCTGACTGAATGCTGTTCATTATCAAGGTGTATCAGATAATCCTTCATGATAAATAAAAATGCTGACTGAATCATTTAAGAAGTTAAGGCAGACTGAAGATGAGTGAATATCTTGTCATGAAGATCATTCATGCATTGAATCTCATCATAATTCAGGAAGGTCAAAAGATGATGAAATTTAATAAAGAAGTCTGAGAATCTTGCTGTTTTTTAAGTAAGTTTAATATATGCTTGATGAAAGTTTCTGAGCTTGTCTGAGTCTTTATAGATATCTTTCAAGTCTTTCAGAATGTCATCAACTGTTCAGTATAATTCAACTGAAAGCTCATATGAGGAGCAGGATTCAGTGTGTTGAGTGACTTTTTCACTCAGTCAAGACAACACATATCTCATGCAGTCAATCTCCTCTGAGAGGGGGGGGGGGGGGGGTGCGGCGTTGCCTATAGTGCGGCGTTGCCCCGTGGGTTACGTTAGCGTTAGGTGAATGATACTAGCTCATATCCTCATTGCTAAATCACTGATGGAGGAGCAGTGAGGGCAAGGGGTAAACAGTGTTAAGAGGGGTGGCTGTATCAACTTGCAATATGAAACCGTGCATCAAAAGTCATGACCAGACGCTAAAAATGCCACCTGCATGCCCCCCCTGCCTTAGACTTTATTCCTAATCAGGTAATACTTCATAAATTGAAAGAGTTTTATGTTTCAGATAAGTGAGTCAATTCAGCAGCTTTCTAAGCATATTAACATGCGTATAGGAACTGTACACCTTGACAGCAGCCTCCTCACTGTTGTTATTACTCTCACTGCTGCTGCTGCCGCCCTCACTGCCGCCGCCGGCCCCCCCTCACTTATAAAAACTGGCTCATCACTGCTGCTGATGTTCATCAGCCCCAACCCCTCACCCCTGGCAGCTCAAGCCAATGAAGTGCTGCCAGAATTGAAGCACCCCTTTACTGCCAGCTAGGCCTCACTGGCGCTGTTTCACGCTTCACACAGCCTCAGCTCTCACGTCCTCAAGTCACATGTCCTCATCCTCAGCCTCTTGTCGGATGTACCTCGCTGTCAGAGGAGGTGAAGACAAGGCTTGCAGAGAAGCTTCTGACAGTGAATATTGACTCAAGGCTAAGCAGCTCAGGCTCTGCTGGCGCTGTTTCACACCTCACAACACCTCACCCTTCACGTCCTTGAGTCACACGTCCTCATCCTCACCCTCACCCTCTAGCTGGACGTTCCTCACTGGCAGAGAAGGCAGAGATAAAGCTTGTTGAGGAGCTTCTGGCAGGGGATGCTCACCCAGGGGTAAGAGGCTCAGAGTCTTGTCTGACTTGTTCAGCAGGCCTTGAAGCTCATGATCTCTTAGGGTGAGTGTCTTCATCTGTACGTCCTTCCTTATACTCATTGCCGCCGTCAAGCTCAAGAATCTTCTGGATATGGCGGGGAATTCACTCAATTCAGCGCTGAATCCTTCATTGCTCAAGGCCTTTGAGTCAGCAATGCCTTCACACTTTCTGAGCAGCAAGACGGTTCCAGGGAGCCTCATTCTTAGTGATATATCATTTCATCCACATTCAGCAGGGCTCAATGACATTGAGGTCTGAAGAGTTGCCTGGCCATAGAAGATGAAAGATATTAGCATCAAGAAAGATTTGTTTCTGATGTCTTGAGGCATGACTCAGCGCCTTGTCTTCTTGAACTGTGATTTCAGGATGATCTTTCTTGCACTCAAGAGCAAAGGGTATAAGCTTCTTGACAAGGACTTCCCTCTGATATCATCATCAGTTAATACCCCTCTTGCATGCTTTTCATGTGACTGCTCCTTGCTTATCTGTATATCATCATTGTGGAGCATTACCTGAGGGTTTATCAGCCCTGTTCAAATTCATTCTTCACATCTTTGTAGCAATCTCTCACTCTGTTTGAGCTGCTGCTTCATTCTCATCATTCACTCTTTTTATATATTCTATTGCTTTCTTCCTTGACTGAGCAGTCTCCTTCTCCCATATATGATATGGGCCTTTTTTATCGTATGAAAAACAGCCTCAAAACATGAATTCAGATGCCCCTTTTCACCTTCATCTTGTGCAAGTCTTCTCATACTGTTCTTCAGCTGTTCTTCATACCCTAATCACCCCCCGTCTGTGCCTTAATATAACGCTGGTTTCATCAGTTCAAATGACTTATTTCCAGTCTTCAAGAGTTCAATGTTGAACTGTTTGAGCGAAAAATAGACGGGCTTCTTGCATGGCAGGTGTCAGGGCTGGCTTTCAGCTTGATTTTCACTTGTGCATCTTGTTTTTGTGGAGAATTTGAAGAATTGACATAGAGGAAAGCTTGAATTCAGCTTCAAGTTCAGTGATAAACATCTCCCTGTCATAACAGTCCTTCTTAACTCTATTCAGGACTGCTTCTTCCTTGTCAGAAGTTACTATTTTGAGACAGCCAGAACAAGGAGCGTCTGCAACATATTCAGTCAATATTATCTTTGATTTCTCTGGATTGTAGCTTCTCTCTTGAGCAGTCTTCTTCAGGTGATTTACAGAATGTATAGATAAGCCTGTCAAGTCTGCAACAATCTTTGTAGGGGCTTCATACTCTGCTAAGGCAAGGGCTTGAACTCTGATCTCTGAATCATGTGATTTGACTATCATATTGCTGGATATTGAGTATTCTAACTGACTACGAAGTCTACTACTAAAGGAAGATATTCAAAGGCTCCCCTTTTCCTCACAGCCTTTTCAGGGAGAGAATCTACCCCCTGCCCTACCCCTGCCCTACTCCCTGCCCTACCCCTGTATGTGGCGCATGCACGAAAAGGCGCTAGTCATGACTTTTGGTGCACGGTTCCGTATATTCTAT